>JAAWVA010001083.1:0-13949 GCA_015227895.2 Colaptes auratus | reverse complement strand
CCAGGGGATGCAATGAAAGGGAATATGGTCATTCAGGAGAAGGATTTATTAGGATTAATTCTCTCTTTTTACTCCTTCTTTCCACTTCTTTGGACTGGGAGGTTGTTAGTAATTATTTTAGAAGCTGGATACAAAACCTGAGTGAAACTCACAACCTGTGTAGAGGCCCAGCCTTTGGGTTTTATTACACTAGGGTACCATGACAGCCTAGATTTGAAGACTGCTCTGTTGCCCAGGCCTGATGATACTCATTGTCTGTGATCTTGTGATGCCTCAGATCACTGCCTGCAGGCTGCTGGTTTCTTACCATGTCCTTATTTGCATAAGAAGAGACTTCCTATTTTAAAACCTTCCCTAACCTACAAATTAGAGCAGATGAACGGCCTCTTGTTGGAACTGGAATGGTTATCCTAGTTCCAACAATAGCACAGCCAATGCCAGATTTTAAACCCTCATAATGCATATAATTGTGTGATATTACACCAGAGGGGAAATTTGTTCTGTAGCCCAGCTGGTGATTAGCTTTACGTTGAGGCACTGGGACTGGATACCCCTTGAAACTTTATCCTGGTTAACGTAACTACAGCTGGTATTTTGTGGTATAACAATTCAACCCTTCCTCCTGAGAGCAGTCCTACTGGGATAAACCTGGAAGCCCTTCCTCAAATTTTACTGAGGCAGAACTCTTTGCTACCCTCAGTTCAAGTCTGGAGCTCAAAAGTGTGAGTGTGAGCACCAGGAGATGGTTCGCCAGCATTTCTTTGTTCGTTGGGGAATGGTGGTTCACTTGGCTAAGAATGGCAAGATCAAACCCAGAACTCAGCATAAATACCTGCTAGGCATGGAGAAACAGCTGAGCTGTGTTTATTCATAGCTCATCCACACTGATATCCCAGCAGCACCGAAAGCAGTGCAACACTTCTTGGGAGGTTGGTCACAGCTCAGTTTCCTGTGCTTGCCTGCCTATGCTCTGAGATTGCATCCAACCAAAAATTAATGGATGGCTGATGAGCACAACCATACTTGTTGGTGGCCCTTCCCTCCTGCATAACCTTGAGTCCTGTGTCCAGTTCTGGACCCTTCAGGTTAGGAAAGATGTTGAGCTGCTGGAAGGTGTCCAGAGAAGGGCAAGAAAGCTGGGGAGGGGTCTGGAGCACAGCCTGTGAGGAGGATGAGGGAGCTGGGGTTGCTTAGCCTGCAGAAGAGGAGGCTCAGGGGAGACCTTCATTCTGCCTACAACCACCTAAAGGGAGGTTGTAGGCAGGTGGGGCTTGGTCTCTTCTCCCAGGCACCCAGCACCAGAACAAGAGGACACAGTCTCATGCTGTGCCAGAGCAGGTTTAGGCTGGGTGTTAGGAAGAAATTCTTCCCAGCAAGAGAGATTGGCCATTGGAATGTGCTGCCCAGGGAGGTGGTGGAGTCACCTGGAGGAGTTTAAGAAGAGCCTGGACGAGGCACTTGGTGCCATGGTTTGGTTGGTTAGATCTCGTTGGGGGATAGGTTGGACTGGATGATCTCGAAGGTCTTTTCCAACCTGGTTAATTCTGTATTCTTTATCCTGAAACGGGGGGCTGCCTTCTTGCTCCATGTTGTGCTGTTCCATTTTTCCTGGGAACAAGGCTTTTCTCCAAATGGGCTAAACACAAACCCATCAGTGGTGTTGCAATTCAACTTTCATGAAAAAAAAAAATTAATTTCATTTTCACACAAAAATGAAACCAACAAAGAAAGAGCAACACATGAGGGAATTCTTCCTGCAAGTTTCTCTTCTGGAAACACCTACCAAGGCAAATGCTTTGAGTTTACCTTAGATCAGGTTTCAGAAAGAGATTAGAGACAGAAAGAACAATAGGAATGTGGATATTGAGAAGTGGTTATAGAACAGAATAGAATCTTGTTCTGGAGCTGGGTGCCTGGGAGAAGAGACCAACCCCCACCTGGCTGCAACCTCCCTTCAGGGAGCTGTAGATGGCAAGAAGGTCTCCCCTGAGCCTCCTCTTCTCCAGGCTAAGCAACCCCAGCTCCCTCAGCCTCTCCTCACAGGGCTGTGCTCCAGACCCCTCCCCAGCTTTGTTGCCCTCCAAAATTCTTCCTCAACTTTTATCCTGGCTGTTAAAATTTGTGGCTTCAAAATGCATTTCGAAGATTAAGAATATCAAACATACTGATTATGGTTTTTTTTCCAAGTGACAGCAGGGCAGAAACTAAGAGCAAAGAGAACAGAAAAAGCTCTTTCCTAACAAAAGAGTTAAATCTGTCTTCTATGGATGTATTTAGTTCAAAGATATGTGGTACTTAGAATCATAGAATCAATTAAGGTTGGGAAAGACCTCAGAGATCATCAAGTCCAACCTAGCACCCAGCACCTCAGGACTAACTAAGCCATGGCTCCAAGTGCCACATCCAATCCCCTCTTGAACACCTCCAGGGATGGTGACTCCACCACCTCCCTGGGCAGCACATGGTTTAGTTAGTCCTGAGGTGTTGGGTGCTAGGTTGGACTTGATGATCTCTGAGGTCTTTTCCAGCCTTACTGATTTTATGATTCCATGGTAGCAGGAATCTTCCAAAGGTATTTGGGAACTGCAAACAAATCTGTCATCTTTCATTCATATTTTCTCTCATATTTTGAGTGTGTTTTTTCTTGTGCTGTGTAAGTATGGATAGATACACACCCTTGGATTTCTACATGCACTGTGTCTACCCACCTGGTGGATGTGGGGCAGGCTGTGGATGTGGTCTACCTGGACCTCAGCAAGGCCTTTGACACCGTCCCCCACAGCAAACTCCTGGCCAAGCTGGCAGCCCATGGCTTGGATGGGAGCACACTGCGTTGGGTTAGGAACTGGCTGGAGGGCCGAGCCCAGAGAGTGGTGGTGAATGGTGCCACAGCCAGCTGGCAGCCAGGCACCAGTGGTGTGCCCCAAGGATCAGTGCTGGGCCCCATGCTCTTCAACATCTTTATTGATGATCTGGATGAGGGCATCGAGTCCATCATCAGTAAATTTGCGGACGACACCAAGCTGGGGGCAGGAGTTGATCTGCTGGAGGGCAGAGAGGCTTTGCAGAGGGACCTCGACAGGCTGGACAGATGGGCAGAGGCCAAGGGCAGGAGATTGAACACATCCAAGTGCCAGGTTCTGCACATTGGCCACAGCAACCCCATGCAGTGCTACAGGCTGGGGTCAGAGTGGCTGGAGAGCGGCCAGGCAGAGAGGGACCTGGGGGTGCTGGTTGACAGGCGTCTACACCTGAGTCTGCAGTGTGCCCAGGGGGCCAGGAGGTCCAACGGCATCCTGGCCTGCATCAGGAACAGTGTGGCCAGCAGGAGCAGGGAAGTCATTCTGCCCCTGTACACTGCACTGGTTAGGCCGCACCTTGAGTCCTGTGTCCAGTTCTGGGCCCCTCAGTTTAGGAAGGAGGTTGAGTTGCTGGAAGGTGTCCAGAGAAGGGCAACAAAGTTGGTGAGGGGTCTGGAGCACAGCCCTGTGAGGAGAGGCTGAGGGAGCTGGGGTTGCTTAGCCTGGAGAAGAGGAGGCTCAGGGGATTTCTTGGTGCCATGGTTGAGTTGTTTGGGTGGGTTGGATTGGTTGATGGGTTGGATGCAATGATCTTGAAGGTCTCCTGCAACCTGGTGTATTGTATTGCACTGTATTGTATTTTGTATCTCTCTAACCTAAGTTTTCCTTTGTCCATTGTAAAATAAATGATCCTGTTTATTCTATTCTCTTTTTTTTTTTAATATCTCCTGCAGAAATTCCCTTCAATACTATGAAGTCTTTGAATAATTTTCATTGCAGCATTTAGAAGCTTTAAAATGTCTGCCAGGTCTTGTTAAATGGCATCAAAAATTACTTTGGAGAGATGCAGGTGAGAGCACACCTTCCATCCCCCCACAACAAACCAGTCCCTTCTCCACGGGGCTATCATCTCTGTGCAGTGAGACACCCTCATGCTGAAAATACAGGAGAGTTAGGACTGCCAGCCTGCTTGGGTCACAGAATCATAGAATCAGTATGGTTGGGAGAGACCTCAAAGATCATCAAGTCCAACCTGTCACCCAACACCTCAGGACTAACTAAACCATGGCACCAAGTGCCATGTCCAATCCTCTCTTGAGCACCTCCAGGGATGGTGACTCCACCACCTCCCTGGGCAGCACAGTCCAATGCCTAACAACTCTCTCTGTGAAGAACTTTCTCCTCACCTCCAGCCTAAACTTCCCCTGGCACAGCTTGAGACTGTGTCCTCTTGTTCTGGTGCTGGTTGCCTGGGAGATGAGACCAACCCCCTCCATGGGTCAGATCAGAAGTCAGCACAACCTAACAACTTGTTGAACAGGAGTAAGTAGAGACCAAGTGAGAAGTGCAGAGAGTGGGGCAGGCTGGAAGGATGCCTCCCCCTCCACCGTCCCCGCAGTCTGCCTCAGGTTGCAGCTAAGCCATCATTTTTATGGTCACTAATGACCTATTCCCCACTAATCTAGATAATCCCTTTTTGACAACTTTTATACCTTTTGCCTTGCACAAACCTCTTTTGCAATCAGTTTTAGGACTTGGCTGATACTGCACGAGAAACTGTATCTTCATTACCTTGAAATGGTTGCCTTGGGGTTTGATGAGTGCCTCTCGGAGGTGGTACTGTGAGGAGCTGTGGGGCTGTTCCCTACCTATTCAACGAGGCTGGGGAGGGGTCTGGAGGACAGCCCTGTGAGGAGAGGCTGAGGGAGCTGGGGTTGCTTAGCCTGCAGAAGAGGAGGCTCAGGGGAGACCTTCTTGCTCTCTACAACTCCTTGAAGGGAGGTTGTGGCCAAGTGGGGCTTGGTCTCTTCTCCCAGGCAACCAGCACCAGAACAAGAGGACACAGTCTCAAGCTGTGCCAGGGGAAGTTTAGACTCGAGGTGAGGAGAAAGTTCTTCACTGAGAGAATTGTTAGCCATTGGAATGTGCTGCCCAAGGAGGTGGTGGAGTCACCATCCCTGGAGGTGTTCAAGAGGGGATTGGATGTGGCACTTGAAGCCATGGTTTAGTTAGTCCTGAGGTGTTGGGTGACAGGTTGGACTTGATGATCTCAGAGGTCTTTTCCAACCTTATTGATTCTATGTTTCTATATCTGTGACACTGTTTGGAGTTTTATTTTATTCCCCATCTTTTTGCTCTTAATCATTTCCTGAAAGAGCCAGAAGGTTCCTGTACTCCCAGGAGCTGAATGCTGAAGCAAGTCTCTAGTGAGGTAGGAAAAAAAAGGGGGAGGAGGGGGAGACATAAACCCCTGATTTACTGAACGAGATAGATATGATTAAATTCTTGAGAATAAAAATCTAATTGGACTTAATTGTGAGTCCAGTTGCTCTAGTAGAAACATATGCAGAATTTCTATATTTGGCTGGTATGCTGTGTGGAGGCTGTGCTGGCCAATGGGAAGATGCAAAGGAATTTGGCAGTGTAAATAATGCAGTGCATTGCCTGGATAAATTGATAGGCATCGAGATTCACGTTGAAGCACAGGGCTGAAGTTACATCTCCTGGGGAAAGTTCTCATATTGAAGTGTGTACCAGAATAGAATAGAATAGAATAGAATAGAATAGAATAGAATAGAAATAGAGTAGAATAGAATAGAATAGAATAGAATAGAATAGAATAGAATAGAATAGAATAGAATAGAATAGAATTGAATTGAATTGAATTGAATTAACCAGGTTGGAAAAGACCTTCGAGATCATCGAGTCCAACCTATCACCCAACACCATCTGATCAACTCAACCATGGCACCAAGTGCCTCATCCAGGCTCTTCCTAAACACCTCCAGGATGGGGACTCCACCACCTCCCTGGGCAGCACATTCCAATGGCCAATCTCTCTTGCTGGGAAGAACTTCTTCCTAGCATCCAGCCTAAACCTCCCCTGGCACAGCTTGAGACTAAGTCCTCCCCTGATGCAGTTTATAGCCAGGTGGGGGTTGGTCTCTTCTCCCAGGCAACCTGTGTCAGAACAAGAGGACACAGTCTCAAGCTGTGCCAGGGAAAATTTAGGCTGGAGGTGAGGAGAAAGTTCTTCCCAGAAAGAGTAATTGGCCATTGGAATGTGCTGCCCAGGGAGGTGGTGGAATTACTGTCCCTGGAGGTGTTCAAAAAATGATTGAATGTGGCACTTGGAGCCATGGTTTAGTTAGCCCTGAGGTGTTGGGTGACAGGTTGGACTTGATGATCTCTGAGGCCTTTTCCAACCTCATTGATTCTATGTTTCTATGATTCTATGATACTCTGAGGGATGTGCATTTATTCATAGTCAATGCTTGAGTAACTGGCAGCCTATGAGCTCTCTTCTGTCTCTCTAATGTCTGTCCTTCAGTGGTGTGCTGTAATTTTGAAGCACTAAATTCTCTCTGCAGCCCAAGAGTTTCAGCATTTGCTAAACACTAATTGGAAACTCTCTGAGTGAAACCTTTCTGCTCAGTGCATGCATGACACATCCAAAAACTATCTGCAAAGGGCATGTCTTAGGCTTTAGCAGGGAGTTGGCCGAAATGCCTCCTGAGCTCTTGTCAGTCCTCAAGAAAATTATTCAGAAGGAAAGGAAGGAAAATATCCTAAAGCAAGGAAGGGAGGATAGGGCCAGTCTGCATTACAATGAGCTCATCAGGCTCTCTGGGGGATGCTGAGGAAACTGGTACCCTGCTGACTTCCCTGCCAGATCCTGCCCCTTCAAGCGATGGAGAGGCACATGACTTTCACCAACGACAGCAGCAAAGCGAAGGAGGGGTTTAAATCTATCTTGGGCCAAATGAGGACCACATGTTAACAGCACCAGTGCCTGGATTGCTAAGAAAGGGGCAGGGTCAGCCAGCTGGGTCATGGAGAGGTAGACAAACTTCCCCAGAGCGGATACGGGGTGTGGTGGGTTGAAGTTTCCCCCAGCATTAACTTAGCACAAGTAACTCAGTTGGGTAAGAGGATAACATAGTGCATCACATAGGTAGCTGCCCTGCACAAGGAGTCTGAGGGACTAATACTGTTATCTTGTAAGTGTAAAGCCTGGAAGAAATTCAGGTCTCAGAGCTTCATGGGGTCCTTGGAGATGGATGAGCAATGGCATAGGGCTAGCAAAGAGCACCCTGGAGTAAGTGTACTCTTGAGGCTGAGCCCCTGTGGCCCATGGTGTGACCAGGGAGTGCAACTGTGTCTCCTAGTGAGCACTCATTGCATTTAAGAATAGAATAGAATAGAGTAGATAGAATAGAATAGAGTAGAATAGAATAGAATAGAATAGAATAGAATAGAATAGAATAGAATAGAATAGAATAGAATTAACCAGGTTGGAAAAGACCTTTGAGATCATTGAGTCCAACTGCTCCAGGCATGGAGGCTGACTGCTGGCAGGGAGCTGGAGGCAGGAAATCCATGGCTGTGGCTGCGAGTGCGAGGCAGTGCAGGTAGAAGGCAGGTCTTAGGGGCAAGCTTGAGGTGCTTGTGCAGAGGATGCAGAATCCCTTGTACCTGAGTGACAGCTCCTGCAGCCCTGTGATTGCTTTGGTAGTGCTCAGGTGATTTATCAGCTTTGTCCTTGTCTTAGTGCACTTTTTCCTCCCTGGCAGGCCAGTGATCACTCATCCAGCTATTGGAAACACTGGAAAAGTTCATACTAACGAACCTCTGTCTGTTGCCTTCATTATTGTGTGAACCACAACAATTCTGAAGATACAAGCATTTTCCACCAAGACTATGAATAACACCATTGGCAAACCATCCCTGTAACAAAGAATGAGCCTCCAACATTTTTTTTAGTGACTTTACATACAATGTGCCTTAATTACTGGCAAGCGTGTCAAGAGCCTATTCCCACACGTGTCAACACTTCCTTAATACAGCATAATTCATCACATTAGCATGGCAGGAACAAGGTACTCTACATCTTTACACACATCCTTCTCCAAGATCTGGTCCTGAGCTGAGTATCGAATGAACAGAAAGTCTTCATCTAACAAAGAAAGAACAGACCGCAGCGTCGAAACAGTGAGGTCCCCGGAGTGAATCAAAGCCATACATCACAGAGCACTTTATCATATTCTTCACAGCCCTGCCTAGATCCAAGAAGCACTGCTGTATTGTCAGAAGGACATTCACTTAATAGCAGCAGTAAATCCAGAAAGGCAGGCTAATTTTAGACAGAAAACTTGGCTAAGGGAGAACCCTATCGCTTCCCGCTCCTGACATTTTTATTCATTGAGTTCATTTTCATGCTAGTTGTGTGATTAAATGCAGATAGGGATTTATTCCCTTTTAATAAAACAAAAAAAAAACCCCAAAAACATGTTTCTGAAAAAAGCCAAACTTGCAAATAAGAGACCTGATCCTTTTCCCACAGAAATAAACAATAGTTGTGTTGTTGGCCTCAGAGATGACAGGAATCGAATCCATGAATCTCTGTTGGGAGAAAAGGTTAAAATTCCATTTGAAAACTCTTCGTGGGCCATACATTAACTCTCTGGCAGCTCTGGGGGCAACCAAGAACCAGGATGATTCCTTCTCTAATCTGCCTGCCGGAGGGCAGAGAGGCTTTGCAGAGGGACCTTGACAGGCTGCACAGATGGGCAGAGTCCAAGGGCAGGAGATTGAACACATCCAAGTGCCAGGTGTTGCACATTGACCACAGTAACCCCATGTAGTGCTACAGGCTGGGGTCAGAGTGGCTGGAGAGCAGCCAGGCAGAGAGGGACCTGGGGGTACTGGTTGATGGGAGGCTGAACATGAGCCTGCAGTGTGCCCAGGCAGCCAAAAAGGCCAATGGCATCCTGGCCTGCATCAGGAAGAGTGTGGCCAGCAGGAGCAGGGAGGTGATTCTGCCCCTGTACACTGCACTGGTTAGGCCACACCTTGAGTCCTGTGTCCAGTTCTGGGCCCCTCAGTTTAGGAAGGAGGTTGAGTTGCTGGAAGGTGTCCAGAGAAGGGCAACAAGGTTGGTGAGGGGTTTGGAACACAGCCCTGTGAGGAGAGGCTGAGGGAGCTGGGGTTGCTTAGCCTGAAGAGAAGGAGACTCAGGGGAGACCTTCTTGCTCTCTACAACTACCTGAAGGGAGGTTGTGGGTAGGTGGAGGTTGCTCTCTTCTTCCAGTACCAGAACAAGAGGACACAATCTCAGGCTGCGCCAGGGCAGGTTTAGGCTGGATGTTAGGAGGAAGTTCTTCACAGAATGGGAGATTGCCCATTGGAATGTGCTGCCCAGGGAGGTGGTGGAGTCACCTTCACTGGAGGTGTTCAGGAGGAGACTTGCTGGGGTGCTTGGTGCCATAGCTTAGTTGTTTAGGTGGGTTGGATTGGTTGATGGGTTGGATGCAACGATCTTGAAGGTCTCTTCCAACCTGGTGCATTGTATTGCACTGCATGTGCAAAGCATGCTGAGGCCTGGGGAGCCATTGCAGCAAGAAGCAAGGGCAAATAAATCAGTGCTCAGCGCATCAAAGTGAATGTTTTATTGGCACTCGTAGCCAGAGGGCTCGCTGCATGGTGGTGTTGCAGCTTTACTGCTAACAGGGACACAATCTCCCTTCCTTGTGCACAGAGGCTTGTGTGGAGCCAAGCATGTTAGATGCAGGGAAAAGGTACCCCATAGTGAAAGTGAATGTGAGAGCTGCTGAGGCTTTTGAAGAAGTGGATGTGAGCTCCAGACAGCATGTATCATCCCCATTAGGCACTCAGTCAAAAGCAGCTCAGTTTCAGATGTATTCAGAACAGAATCCAACTCTTTTCTTGGGTAGCAATTGCTTGGTGAGAAATTGCTTGAATTCCACTAAGCACCAAATTTTGGTCTTCCATGATGGAGTCCAGCATCAGTACATTTGCAGATGACACCAAGCTGGAGGCAGGAGTTGATCGCTTAGAGGGTAGGAGAGCTCTGCAGAGGGACCTTGCCAGGCTGGACAGATGGGCAGAGTCCAAGGGCAGGAGACTGAACACATCCAAGTGCCAGGTTCTACACACTGGCCACAACAACCCCAGGCAGTGCTACAGGATGGGGTTTAGAGTGACTGGAGAGCAGCCAGGCAGAGAGGGACCTGAGGGTGCTGGTTGATAGTAGGCTGAACATGAGCCAGCAGTGTGCCCAGGTGGCCAAGAAGGCCAATGGCATCCTGGCCTGCATCAAGAAGAGTGTGGCCAGCAGGAGCAGGGAAGTCATTCTGCCCTGTGCTCAGCACTGGTTAGGCCACACCTTGAGTCCTGTGTCCAGTTCTGGGCCCCTCAGTTTAGGAAAGATATTGAGATGCTGGAAGGTGTCCAGAGAAGGGCAACAAAGCTGGGGAGGGGTCTGGAGCACAGCCCTGTGAGGAGAGGCTGAGGGAGCTGGGGTTGCTTAGCCTGCAGAAGAGGAGGCTCAGGGGTGACCTTCTTGCTCTCTACAACTGCCTGAAGGGAGGTTGTAGCCAGGTGGGGGTTGGTCTCTTCTCCTAGGCAACACAGTCTCAGGCTGTGCCAGGGGAGGTTTAGGCTGGATGTTAGGAAGAAGTTCTTCACAGAAAGGGAGATTGGCCATTGGGATGTGCTGCCCAGGGAGGTGGTGGAGTCCCCATCCCTGGAGGTGTTGAGGAAGAGCCTGGATGAGGCACTTGGTGCCATGGTTGAGTTGATGAGATGGTGTTGGCTGATAGGTTGGACTCCATGATCTTGAAGGTCTTTTTCCAACCTGGTTAATTCTATTCTATTCTATTTTTTAATGCAACCTTAAAACTGCAAAAGCTGTACAGAGTCAGCCAGGCTCTCCTGGAGTAAGGAGTTTCAAAGACATTTGAAAAGGTGATAGTCACTTGAGGTATTTTTGTCCAAGTGTTCTGTATCCCCCCACAAGCAAAACTTAAAGTAAAAGAAAAATGCATTCCAGTAAGAGTTGTGCATCCATCCAGTGGTGTGCATTGCCCTGTGCTGGCAGTGCAAGAGCAGCTGTGTTTCTACCATAACCATCCTGACTGATTGGTCTTTATGGCAGGAGACCAGGACAAGGGCTCCTCCATCTACTTTTTCATCTGTTCCACAGATGCTTCCTGCAGCTTTTCCATTACTGTGTGGTAGCAGGCAGAGCTGGACAAATAGTTCCTGATAAGCAGCTCAATAAATTTCCCCTCCCCTTTTCTGTTCACAAAGTTTCCATCATCTGATCACAATTTTCTTTAATTTGATCATTATTGAAATTTATTTGGAGTGATTCATCAGATAATTTCTGTGAATAATTCTTGGTCTGTAGCTTGTTTGCAATCAGTTTGCCATGAAGTGTATTGATACTTGATATTCAAGCTGTTTTGGCTGGATGCAAAGAATGTTCCCTAGCTGAGTGTGTTTAACATTCAGGAGATATAGATATATATGTGTATATATATTTCCCCCCTCCCCCCAGTGCAATATTTCTCTGTTGAAAGTCTCCACTTCACTTGGTACAAATGTTTTGCAATATTAAATCTAGGTGATTTTGGGGGGAACATTTCTAGCCACATGGAATCATGGAATCAATAAGGTTGCAAAAGGCCTCAGAGATCATCAAGCCCAACCTGTCACCCAGCACCTCAGGACTAACTAAACCATGGCTTCAAGTGCCACATCCAATCCCCTCTTGAACACCTCCAGGGATGGTGACTCCACCACCTCCCTGGGCAGCACATCCCAGTGGCCAATCTCTCTTTCTATGAAGGACTTTCTTCTCACCTCCAGCCCAAACCTCCCCTGGTGCAGCTTGAGACTGTGTCCTCTTGTTCTGGTGCTGGTTGCCTGGGAGAAGAGACCAACCCCCACCTGGCTACAACCTCCCTTCAGGCAGTTGGAGAGTGCAAGAAGGTCTCCCCTGAGCCTCCTCTTCTGCAGGCTAAGCAACCCCAGCTCCCTCAGCCTCTCCTCACAGGGCTGTGCTCCAGACCCCTCCCCAGCCTTGTTGCCCTTCTCTGGCCACGTTCAAGTGTCTCAATGTCCTTCCTAAACTGAGGGGCCCAGAACTGGACACAGTAAAGCAGCAGGTTTATGTACTCACAGAAAGTGAATGCAGGAGGAGTTGCAGGCACAGGTCAGGCCAAACTTCTGTCCACACCTGAATGAACACTTGCAGGACTCATGCAGGAGCTACAAGGTTATGTTGCAGCCTTGGCATCATTCTTCTCCTAATCGATTTCACTGTGATTTTACAACTGGTGTGAGAGGATGATAACCTGAGCAGAGAGACATGGCTGTTTGTCTGGTTGCTGTGCAGACATTCATCTGCAGCCTCACTACAGTGTGTGCAGAATGATGGATTGTCACTGCTTCATGTGTAAAAACATCACCCAAGCACTGATGCATTTGACCCCCAGTCATGCACACACACAATATATTGTGGTTTGAATCCAAATGTGTTTACTGCATCTGCCAGAACTTTAAGTGACAGTAGATCTTGTTTCTAGAGGCAATAGTTTGGTTCAGCAGGAACATTCAGAGCCCATCTGGCTGTTTCTCAATGAGTGAATACGAGGGGTTTTTCCCCCTCCAGTTGTGTGTTCCAGTGAGCACAGCAATGTGGAAGGATGGGCTCGGGAAGGTTTTGTTTGCCTCTCCCATGCAAAACCTTTCTGGAAACAGCTTAGCTAGGACAGTGAGGTGTTTCTTGCACTGCTGAAAAGGGTTGCCAGAAGGAGTCTGCTCCTCCAGGCACTGACTGCAGCCAAGTCCTGCTCTGCTCTGTACATGGTAAAGCTATGTTGCCTAGCTTTCAAAATATAAAATAACTTGCTCATCTCCGATCTCATATAGGACATTCAATCCTCTTATTGTCTGTGCTAGCTCACCAGATAGCTGTTGAAGCAAAAAGCTAATCTATCAAACAGGTTTCTACTCCCTTGCATGTGGCAGAGACACACAAGGAGGAATGATACTTTGGCCTCCCCCTCCTCCTCAGGTTTAACAGAAAAACACAGACCAATTTTTCCCCCTCCATGGATTAATCTTTTTCCATTGTGTGTGCTCATAAATGTTATCTGGCAACTCTGTGTGAGTTTTCAGCAGCAATTGGAAATCATACACGTTAGAAATCTCTACTACAGACGAGCTGGTTACAGCCCCTGCCCCCTGATGAGGACTATCTGCTCTGATGAGTATGAGCTATTTTATTTCTACTAAAGCAGAATTATTGCTTGTGATTTTTTTTGGCTGATAGTAGTTCCTCCAAATCGAGTAGGGGTGTTTTCTTACACAAGCCCTAATGAGCTGCAGAGCTTACCAGGCTGATTCCCATTTATGCTAAGGTCACTGTAAGTCAACACTTTCAACTAGGCTATAAATTATGCTCTGAGCCTCCTAATGTTGCTGGGGTTTATAAGGTAACTTTAATGCAGCTGACAGTCAGGCACTACTGGCTTTAGGTCTGTGAAAAATTCAGACCCTTCTATCAGCTGCAGAATAGCCAGGGCAGGAACTCATTGCCCTCCTCCACAATGCTTTGGAGGGGGATGTCAGTCTGCTTCAGCCTTTCTGCCTTGGAACACAGCTGGATCTTGAAGGAGCAGGGGAAAAGAAGACACTCCCCACAGCTTTCTAGTCACTGAGGATGAGAGAAACCCAGGTGAGAGCTGCTGCCCTGATGAAGCAGATTCGAGTCCCTTGCAGTGCATGTGGCCATGCTGAGGGCACAGGGTCTGCTCCTCCTGCCAAGATGAGCCTGAGGGTGTGAAATGAGTCCTGTAGTCTCCAGGTTAGCAAATCAGACTGTAAGTGAAAAAGAGATCAGCACCAGGACCAGGCTTGTTTAACATCTTTGATGGTGACATGGACAGTGGCATTGAGTGCACCCTCAGCAGGTTTGCTGACACCAAGCTGTGTGGGTGCAGCTGGAGGGAAGGGTTCCATCCAGAGGGACCTGGACAGGCTGGAGAGGTGAGCCCATGACAGCCTCATGAGGTTCAACAAGACCAAGTGCAAGGTCCTGCAGCTGAGCAATCCCAAGCA
>JAAWVA010001082.1:0-13956 GCA_015227895.2 Colaptes auratus | reverse complement strand
GGTGGTGCTGGGGCTGTGCTTGAACTCCATCATCTCCAAGCTCTCTCCCAACCACATCATTGCAGGCCTGGATGAGTCCCCTGGGGCAGGGAGGGGGGGAGCAGCAGCTCTTGCTGGGAATCCCTCTGCCTCCTGCTCTCCCCCCAGCCTGGGTGCCCAGGCCTTGTGCCAGCTGCCCAGGGGGTTTGCCAAGCCCTGGAGCTGTGGTGCTGAGGGCCCTGGGGTGGTGGTGCTGGGGCAGGGCTGGGGCCATGCTTGCCTCCTCCCCTCCAAGCTCTCTTCCAGCCCAACCGTTCCATGGTTTGTGTTCCTCAGCCACCTCAGTTCCTCTCCTCCCTGCTGGCTGTTGGTGTTGGGGGACCCTTGGCCACCCCCCAGTGGCTTCCTACCAGCCAAGGATGCCTCCAGGCTGGCACCCCAGGAGCTGGCCTCCCCCCGGCCAAGCCTCCCCTTGCCCCCCTGCCCTCCTCTCTTACCTGCACCTGCAGGAAGGTTGCAAACCACTCCCTGGAGGTCAGCCTGGTGTCGCAGCACAGGTACCTGGGGGACACACGGGGTCACCAGCCAGGGGGACACGAGGTTCTGCCCAAGCTGGGGGACCCCCAGCCCCTGCAGGGCCTGCTGGAGGTGGAGATGGACCTCGGGGGGCAGAGGGGACAATGCGGTGCTGCCCATTTGGGGGACCCCCAGCCCCTGCAGGTCTTCTGGAGGTGGAGCTGGACCTTGCAGACCCCAGAGGTGACCAAAGGGCCAAAGAGGTGACCAAAGGGGCCAAAGAGTGGCCCAGCCACGTTCTACTACCCACAGCCATCCCACTCCCCATGGCCAATGTGTCCATGGGCCACCTGTCCCCCGGGCAGGGGTGGCCCTTGGTGTCCCCCCTGTGTCCCCCCCCAGGCCCTCCCCTCACCATTGCTGCTTCTCCTGCTTCTCGTTCTGGCAGCAGACAGTGAAGCCCCAGCTGGCAGGGGACAAGGGGAAGGTCAAGGTCACGCCAGGTCACACCCCCGTGGTCACACCCCCACGGTCACCCCCCACACACACTCCAGGCTGTGAGGCTGCTCTGACATCTGGGTGGCCAAAGCTGGCCCTGTCCCCATCCCTGTCCTCAGCCTTGTCCCCATCCTCATCTCCATCCCTGTCCCCCTCCCTGTCCCCATCCTCATCTCCATCCCTGTCCCCATCCTTGTCCCCATCCTCATCTCCATCCCTGTCCCCATCCTTGTCCCCATCCTCATCTCCATCCCTGTCCCCCCATCCTTGTCCCCATCCTCCTCTCCATTCCTGTCCCCCTCCCTGTCCCCATCCTCATTTCCATCCCTGTCCCCATCCTTGTCCCCATCCTCATCTCCATCCCTGTCCTCCTCCCTGTCCCCATCCTCATCTCCATCCCTGTCCCCTCCCTGTCCCCATCCTCATCTCCATCCCTGTCCTCCCTGTCCCCAACCCCATCTCCATCCCTGTCCCCACCTTCATCTCCATCTCTGTCCTCATCCTTGTCCCTGTCTCCATTCATATCCCCATCCCCATCTCAATCCATCCCCATCCCCATCTCTTGATCCATCTCCATCCCTCTCCCCACCCCTGTCCCCACCTCCATCTCTCAATCCCCCTCCCTCCCTCTCCCTCTCCTTATCCCTGTCCCCATCACCACCTTGTCCATCTCCATCCCTACCTCACCCCTGTCCCCACCTCCACCTCTCAATCCGCCTCCCTCCCTCGCCCCTCCCCGCCCCGGCGCCGTCCCCGCCCCCGCCGAGCGCAGGGCTGCGGCTCACCAGGTCGGGGGCCGCAGCTTCCTCTTGATGCCGAGGTAGACCCTGAGGCTCCGCACCGCCACTCCCGCTCCGGCTTGTGGCTCTGCGGGAGGAGGGAAGCCACCGGCGCAGGGTTGGGGGCTGCGGGGCCACCACCACAGCCTCTGCAGGCGGGCAAGGGGAGGGCAGTGAGGGCAAGGGGCGGGCAAGGGAAGGGCAGGAGGGCCAGGGGAGGGCAGGCAGGGCCAGGGGCTGGCAGGGCCAGGGAGGGCCAGGCTGTGCAGGCAGTGCAGGCAGGGCCAGGGAGGGACAGAGCTGTGCAAGCAGTGCCAGGGGCAGGCAGGAGGGGCAGGGGCTGTGCAGGCAGTGCAGGCAGGCCAGGAGGGACAGAGCTGTGCAGGCAGGGCCAGGGGCAGGGCTGTGCAGGCAGGGCCAGGGGCGTGCAGGGAGGGACAGGGCTGTGCAGGCAGGCCAGGGGCAGGCAGGGAGGAGCAGGCAGTGCAGGCAGGGCCGGGGTGGGCAGGGAGGGGCAGGGCAGTGCAGGCAGGGCCAGGGGCAGGCAGGAGGGCAGGGCTGTGCAGGCAGGGCCAGGGCAGGCAGGGAGGGCAGGCTGTGCAGGTAGGGCCAAGGGCGGGCAGGAAGAGCAGGGCAGTGCAGGCAGGTGGGACAGGGCAGTGCAGCAGGGCCAGGGGTGGGCAGGGAGGGGCAGGCAGGGCCAGGGGCAGCAGGAGGAGCAGGGGCAGTGCAGGCAGGGCCGGGGGCGGCAGGGAGGGGCAGGGCATGCAGCAGGGCCAGGGGCGGGCAGGAGGGGCAGGGCAGTGCGGCAGGGCCGGGGGTGGGCAGGGAGAGCAGGGCAGTGCAGGCAAGGCCAGGGGCGGCAGGGAGGCGCAGGGCAGTGCAGGCAAGGCCAGGGGCGGGCAGGGAGGAGCAGGGCAGTGCAGGCAAGGCCAGGGGTGGGCAGGGAGGAGCAGGCAGTGCAGGCAAGGCCAGGGGCGGGCAGGGAGGAGCAGGGCAGTGCAGGCAGGGCCGGGGCAGGCAGGGAGGAGCAGGGCAGTGCAGGCAGGGCCGGGGGCGGGCAGGAGGAGCAGGGCAGTGCAGGCAGGGCCGGGGGCAGGCAGGCCGGGGGCGGGCAGGGAGGAGCAGGGCAGTGCGGGCAGGGAGGGGCAGGGCAGTGCAGGCAGGGCCAGGGGCAGGCAGGGAGGGCAGGCAGTGCAGGCAGGGCCGGGGGTGGGCAGGGAGGGCAGGGCAGTGCAGGCAGGGCCGGGGCAGCAGGGAGCAGGGCAGTGCAGCAGGGCCAGGGCGGCAGGGAGGAGCAGGGCAGTGCGGGCAGGGCCAGGGCGGGCAGGGAGGGCAGGGCTGTGCAGGCAAGGCCAGGGGTGGCAGGGAGGAGCAGGCAGTGCAGGCAGGAGGGCAGGCAGGGCCGGGGGCGGGCAGGGAGGGGCAGGGCATGCAGGCAGGCCAGGGGCGGGCAGGGAGGAGCAGGGCAGTGCAGGCAGGGCCGGGGGCGGGCAGGGAGGAGCAGGGCAGTGCGGGCAGGGCCAGGGGCGGGCAGGGAGGGGCAGGGCAGTGCAGCAGGGCCGGGGGCGGCAGGGAGGAGCAGGGCAGTGCAGGCAGGGCCGGGGGCGGGCAGGGAGGAGCAGGGCGTGCAGGCAGGGCCAGGGCGGGCAGGGAGGAGCAGGGCAGTGCAGGCAGGCCAGGGCAGGGCCGGGGCCGCGGGACTCACCCGCACTTCCTTGTAGAGGCGCAGGCAGGAGCGGCTGAGGATGAAGTACCGATCGTGGAAGCCGGTGCTGAGCCCCAGCCCCAGCAGTTCCTCTCCTCCCGGAACTTCATCATCCCGTGCTTGCAGTCTCCCACCCTGCTGCTGCTGCGGGCACGGCGCTCAGCTCCCCACACTGCCCCCGCCCCCGGGCTCAGGACCCCGCCCCAGGGAGGGTGCGGCAGGACCCCGTCCCATAGGCCGGGAGGAAGGGCACAGCTCATTCCCAGCCCTGGGTCTCCAGCCCATTCCCAGCCCTTTCCTCCTCTGCATCCCTGTTCCCTGGCACAATCTCCGTCCCCATCTTCATCCCATCTCCATCATCCCCATTCCTTGTCACCACTCCATTCCCATCCCATCTCTATCCTCATTCTATCTCCATCCTCATCCCAACCCATCCCATCCCCTCTCCTTCCCATCCCACCACATCCCATCCCAACCCATCCCCATCCCATCTCTACTGTCATCCTATCTCCATCCTTATCCTATTTCCAGCC
This sequence comes from Colaptes auratus, assembly GCA_015227895.2. Classification (NCBI taxonomy): domain Eukaryota; kingdom Metazoa; phylum Chordata; class Aves; order Piciformes; family Picidae; genus Colaptes; species Colaptes auratus. The sequence goes on along the minus strand of JAAWVA010001082.1, from coordinate 9,943 downwards.
CATCCTCATCCTCCCTCCAACCCATCCCCATCCCATCTCATCCCCATCACATCACCATCCCATTTCCATCCCACCACATCCCATCTCCATCCTGTTTCCATCCCATCTCCATCCTATTTCCATCCCACATCCCATCCCACCCCCATCCCATCTCCATCCTGTTTCCATCCCATCTCATCCCCATCACATCTCCTCCCATTTCCATCCCACCACATCTCATCCCACCCCATCTCATCCCCCCCATCTCCATCCTGTTTCCATCCCATCTCCATCCTATTTCCATCCCACATCCCATCCCATCTCCATCCTGTTTCCATCCCATCTCATCTCATCCCCATCACATCTCCTCCCACCACATCCCATCCCACCCCATCTCCATCCCATCCCCATCCTGTTTGCATCCCACATCCCATCCCACCCCATCTCCATCCCATCCCCATCCTGTTTGCATCCCACATCCCATCCCACCCCATCCCACTCCACCCCACCAACCTACCCCCACCAGATCCCATCCCACCACATCCATCCCACCCACCCATCCCATTCTTATCCTATTTCCATCCCACCCACCCCATCCCATCCCATCTCATCCCACCCCATCCCATCTCATCCTACCCCACCCACCCCCAGGGCACCCCACGCTGCGCCTGCCCTGCTCACCGAGGTACAGCAGCATGCCCTCCATGGCCGCCTGCTTCTTCACCACCAGGTAGCTGTCGGTGCCCAGGCAGTGCAGGATGGGCAGAACCTTCTCTGAGTAGTGCAGGGGGCGCTCTGGGGGGCATGGTGACAGGAGGGGCTCAGGCAGCACCCCTGGCACCCGCCACACCACCCCCCCCCCACCCTGTAGTGGGGTCAGGCTTGGCTCCTGAAGGTCTCCCAAGGTCTTGCTTCTCCCTCCCACCTCCAGGTCACTGCATCCACTTCATGCTGCTGCTCCACATCCAGCCCATCCCCATCTGCCTCCATCTCCACATCCATCTTCTCCATCTTCATCTCCATCCTCATCTCCATTCCCACTGCCCTATCAATCCCCACCTCAACCTCCAGCTCCATCCCCATCTCCACCTCCATCCACACTTCCATTCCCACCTCCATCTCCACCTCCACCTTGTTTCCATCTCTATCATCTCCATTCCCACTTCCATATCCATCCCCACCTCCACCTCCATTCCCATCTATCTCCATTATCTCCATCCTCAACTCCATCCCCACCTCCATCCCTACTTCCATTCCCACCTCCACCTCCATTCCCACCTCCACCTCCATCTCCACCTCCATCCCCACCTCCATCTCCACCTCCACCTTGTTTCCATCTATCTCTATCATCTCCATTCCCACTTCCATCCCCATCTATCTCCATCATCTCCATCCTCACCTCCATTCCCACCTCCATCCCTACTTCCATTCCCATCCCCATCTCCACCTCCATTCCCACCTCCATCCCTACTTCCATCCCCATCTCCACCTCCATTCCCACCTCCATCCCTACTTCCATCCCCATCTCCACCTCCATTCCCACCTCCATCCCTACTTCCATCCCCATCTCCCCTCCATTGTCATCTCCACCTCCATTGTCATCTCCACCTCCATCCCACCTCCACCTCCATTCCCACCTCCACCCCTACCTCCACTTCCATCTCCACCTCCATCCCACCTCCACCCCCATCTCCACCTCCATTCCCACCTCCACCCCCATCTCCACCTCCATTCCCACCTCCACCCCCATCTCCACCTCCATTCCCACCTCCATCCCATCTCCACCTCCATTCCCACCTCCATCCCCATCTCCACCTCCATTCCCACCTCCATCCCCATCTCCACCTCCATTCCCACCTCCATCCCTACTTCCATCCCCATCTCCACCTCCATTCCCATCCCCATCTCCACCTCCATTCCCACCTCCATCCATCTCCACCTCCATTCCCACCTCCATCCCCATCTCCACCTCCATTCCCACTTGCACTCCCACCTCCCCCCCATTCTCATCTCCACCTCCACCCCTCTCCATCTCCACCTCACCTGCACTGCCACCCCCACCCCCAGCCCTGTGGAGCTCCCACCTGCCTCCTCCCTCTCGTTGACCTCAAAGCAGCTCCAGTAGTCCTTCTCCTTCACCGCCACTTTCCTCCTGTCCAGGATCTCCAGGGTCAGCTCCTCGGCTGTCATCGTGGCCGGGATCTGGCAGGGAGCAGCGCTGGGGTGGAGCCCACCTCCAGCAGCCCCCTGCCCACCCCCCTGTGTCACCCCACAACCTCCCTCCCCAGGCCACCAGAGAGCCGTGGACCCTCGGGAGGCCTCTTCCCCTCCATGGCCCCCAGCCCCACCGCTCACCTTGATGTGCTGCTCCGCCTCCGTCTTCTTCTCCTCCAGGTAGACAGTGCAGATGAAGTCCCCTGCTTGCTGGAGACCCAACAAGAGAGCCCTTCCACCACCCAGCACGGACAGGCCCCTCCTGCATCTCCAGGAGGTGCTGGAGCAGCTGCTGAGGTCTCCACGCCCCCAGGCAAGGTGCCCCCAGGCCGGGACCCACCTGTGTCCCACTGGAGGCTGCCTCCCGCAGCTTCATGATGGCCATGATCTCATCCTGCTGCTTCTTCATCTCTTGCTCGTTGACCTGCCGAGGAAGAGGAGCCCAGGGAGCCCTCAGGGCTCGACCAGACCACCCTTGAGCTTCCCCACAGGAGCCCAGGGGCCTCTGCTGCCTTGCCAGGCGGTGCCAGCACCCCGGGCCTGGGGCTCCCCAGGGCTCGGCGAGGACGTGGAGCCCCCTCCTCCCCGAAGCAAGGAGATGTCTCCAGGCAGAGCAGCTCCAGCTTCCTCCTGCTTGCCCTTCCCCCTCCCCTGGGAGCCGTCCACACCCCAGCTCGGTGCAGGGCTGGAGGTGGGGGAGGGCCTACATTGAAGATGTTCACGTAGTGGCTGATCAGGTCCTCCACCACCCGGCCTGCCTTGTAGTCCTTCCCATCGGTCTGGAAGAGCGTGGGCCCAAACACTATGGCCAGGTTGTGTGTGGTCATCTGGTTCTCCCCAGAGAAGAGCTGGACCCTGGCAGGAACCCCAGCATCAGAACCTCCTCCTCCTCCTCAGCCTCGGCCCAGCCCGGAGCACAGCTTGACCCCCAGGTCCCTCTCTCCCTTCCTCCATTCCTGGAGGGATGAGGGCTCTCCTCCAGGAGATGTGGGGGTGATGTCCCACAGGAGCTCAGAGAGGCCCTGGCAGGGCCCTGCCACCCCTCTGGTACCTGAAGAGGTGGTTGATGAGAGCCTTCAGCGTGGCCCTGTTGACCGTGGGGAGGGCGTCCAGGAGCCGCCGGTACTCCCTGATCTTCTCCTCCTCATCCTCCAGTGCTGGCAGAAGGTGGTGAAGGAGCATGGGAGGCTCTGACTGAGACCCATGGACCCACCAGCCCGGCCCCACACCCTGCCTTGGATCCCCTTGCCCCACTGTGGGCATGGAGCACCCCCTGGGCGAGCATCCCATGGTCCAAGCATCCCAGCTCCATAGGTGCAGAGCACCCTAGCTCCACGGCTCCAGAGCATCCCACAGGCAGGAGCATCCCAGCTGCAAGGAGCATCCCAGCTAAAAGGAGCATCCCAGCTGCACAGCACCATGGTTTGTGTCTGTTTAGCTCCTGGGTGCTTCCATCCCTCCAGCTCCATCCATCCCCCCATCTCCATCCACCCATCCATCTCCATCCATCTCCCCACCTCCATCCACCCACCCACCTCCATCCACCCATCCATCTCCATCCACCCATCCATCTCCATCCACCCATCCATCTTCATCTCCATCCACCCATCTCCATCCCCCATCTCCATCCACCCATCCATCTTCATCTCCATCCACCCATCTCCATCCACCCATCTCCATCCACCCATCCATCTCCATCCACCCATCCAACTCCATCCACCCACCTCCATCCACCCACCTCCATCCACCCACCCATCTCCATCCACCCATCCATCTTCATCTCCATCCACCCATCTCCATCCACCCATCCATCTTCATCTCCATCCACCCATCTCCATCCACCCATCCATCTTCATCTCCATCCACCCATCTCCATCCACCCATCCATCTTCACCTCCATCCACCCATCCATCTCCATCCACCATCCACCCATCTCCATGCATCCACCCATCTCCATCCACCCATCTCCACCCATCCATCCCCACCCATCCACCCACCCACCTCCATCCACCCGTTTTCATCCATCCGTGCATCTCCATGCATCCAACCACCTCCATCCACCCATCCACCCATCTCCACCCACCCATCCATCTTCATCTCCATCCACTCATCCGTCTCCATCCCCCCATCTCCATCCACCCATCTCCACCCACCCATCCATCTCCACCCACCCATCCACCCACCCACCCCCATCCACCCACCCATCCATCCATTTTCATCCATCCATGCATCTCCATCCATCCATCCATCCATCTCCATCCACCCATCTCCATCCATCCCCATCCATCCATCCCCATCCATCTCCATCCATCCATCCCCATCCATCTCCATCCATCCCCATCCATCTCCATCCATCTATCTCCATCCATCCATCTCCATCCATCCATCCATCCCCATCCATCCATCCATCCATCCCCATCCACCCATCCACCCATCCATCCATCTCCATCCATCCATCTCCATCCACCCATCCACCTCCACCCACCCCCCGCCCCCAGCATCCCCAGGGGACACTCCACTGCTGGTCCTCAGCCAGTGCTGGCCCCACTGGGAGGTGAAGAGGCCCTGGGGCAGGTCCTGAAGAACCTCTTGAGGGTGTTGGCGACGTCGTCGAGCTGCTGCTCGCCCTCGCGCAGGCGCAGCCCGCGGGCGTCCCTGCGCAGCAGCTGCAGCAGGGTGGTGGTCTTGGAGTTCTGCCCGCTCTTGCGGTAGATGCCCTCAGATGTCAGCCCTGGGGGGGGTTGGAGGGGCACAGCTCAGCAGCTGAGGACACCCCCCCACACACCCAGCGCCAAGGGCATGGCCAACCACCCCTGGCAGCCCGCCTCAGGGTGCCCGAGCAGGCGCTGCCCACCCGGCACCCCCCGAGGTGGGGGGGGGGAAAAGAGAGAGCTCTGCCCCAGCTGGAGGGCTCCCGGGGGGGCACTCAGGGCACTCAGGCAACATCTTCATCATGGAGCTGGAGGAAGGCTCAGAGGGCACCCTGGGACAGTTTGCTGCTGGCAGCCAGCTGGCAGCAGTGGGCACAGCCCTCAGGAAGCTGCTGGAGGCCAAGCAGGGCAAGGGCAGGGTCCTGCCCCTGGCAGGGACAACCTCCTGGGGCAGCACAGCCCAGGGGGAGCTGCTGGGCAGCAGCTGCCAGGAGAAGGAGCTGGGGGTGCTGGGGGGTGGGCACAAGGAGGTGCCCAGCAGCCAGCAAGGTGCCCTGGGGGAGGCCAAAGGTGCCCTGGGGGGCATGGAGCAGAGTGTGGGCAGCAGCAGGGGCAGGGAGGTTCTGCTGCCCCTCTGCTCTGCCCTGGGGAGGCCACAGCTGCAGGGCTGGGGGGCAAGAGCCTGGGGCTGGCATCTGCTGAGGGGTGCCCAGGGCAGCAAGGGGCAGGCAGGAGGTGCCAGCAGGAGCAACTTGTTTGGGGTGAGGCTGCTGGAGAGGCCTGGAGCAGGCTGCCCAGACAGGCTGTGGAGAGCTTCCAACCCCCCTTGATGCCATGGTGCCCCCGGCAAGCTGCTGGGGGTGCCCTGCAGGCCTGGGGGGGCTCCAGAGGGTCCCTTCCCACCACCTCCAGGCTGGCATTGCAGGCCCCTGGAAGCCCATGGTGTGTCTGTGCCCCCCAGGTGCAGCTGGGCTCTGGCTGGGAGGGGCAGGAGCTGGGCAGCAGCTGTTGGCAGCCTGCTGGCAGGAGGAGGCCTTGGGGGAGGCCAGGGGAGGCTCCCTGTGCCCAGAGAGGGCCGGGGCAGGGCTGGCAGGGGCACTGTGCTCCCTTCCCGAGGGGACTGTGGCCAGGCCAGCAGGGCCCTGGCTCCAGTGCTGCCTTCCCACGGGCAGGCTGGGGCTGGGCCAGCGCCGCGGGGGCTCCAGCCACGGGGGGGAGCCGCGGGCCCGGCTCTGGTGCCCGGCAGCGCCCCGGTGCCCCCGGGTGCCACCTACCACACTGGGTGATGTAGTCGATGCAGCGATCCACCAGCAAGGGCACGTTGGCCTCGGTCAGCTGCTGCTCCGCCAGGGAGTCCCCGGAGCCCCCTGCGGCCTTCTGGATGGCCTGCACCCAGCCCAGGAAATCCAACCTCCTCTCCCCTGGATGTACAGAGTCCTGCCAGCGAGAGGCACCTCAGTGCAGGACCACCCCCAACCCCCCCCAGACCCCCCAGGAAGCTCAGCCCCAGGCCTCTGCTGGGGGTCTCAGGGCACCCAGGCAAGGTGGGGACTTGGGGAGGGAGAATTGGCTGAAGGGGGTCTGGAGCCCCCCAAGCCTCTCCTCTTACCTTCTCCTCTCCACCAGCACCAGCACCTCGTTGTCTCCTTGGATGGCTAGGAGAGGAAGGCAGAGAACTCATCACCATCGAGGTGGGGGGGACAGGTCCCCTCCCCTCCACCCCCCTGCCCTGCTGAGGGCTGGGCCAGCAGCAGCTCCACCACCAGCCCACGGGGGCAGCTAGAGACTGCCTGGGGGGAGAAGAGGATGGAGAGGAGGAAGAGTGGCTGCAACCCAGGGTGGAGAAGATGATGGAGAGGAGGAAGAGTGCTGCAACCCAGGGAGTGAGGAGGATGAAGGAGAGGAGGAAGAGTGGCTGCAACCCAGGGAGTGAGGAAGATGAAGGAGAGGAGTAAGAGTGGCAGCAGCCCAGGGAGTGAGGAGGATGATGGAGAGGAGGAAGAGTGGCAGCAGCCCAGGGAGTGAGGAAGATGAAGGAGAGGAGGAAGAGTGGCAGCAGCCCAGGGAGTGAGGAGGATGAAGGAGAGGAGGAAGAGTGGCTGCAACCCAGGGGTGGAGAAGATGATGAGAGGAGGAACGGTGCCCTGTCCTGTGTGCCCTGCCCTCAGTGCCCCTGCTCTGTATGCCCCTGCCCTCTGTGTCCTGCCCTCTGTGCCCCTGCCCTGGGTGCCCTGCCCTCTGTGCTCTGCCCTGGGTGCCCTACCCTGTGTGTGCTCTGCCTCTGTGCCACTCCCTCTGTGCATTGCCCTGGGTGCCCTTCCCTCTGTGCCCTACCCTAGGTGCCCTTCCCTCTGTGCGCCCCTGCCCTGGATGCCCTACCCTGTGTGCCTTTCCCTCTGTGCCCCTGCTCTGGTGCCCTACCCTCTGTGCCCTTGCCCTGTGTGCCCCTGCCCTGGATGCCCTACCCTGTGTTCCCTTCCCTCTGTGCCCCTGCTCTGGGTGCCCTACCCTCTGTGCCCTTGCCCTGTGTGCCCTGCTCTGGATGCCCTACCCTGTGTGCCCTTCCCTCTGTGCCCCTGCTCTGAGTGCCCTACCCTGTGTGCCCTTCCCTCTGTGCCCCTGCTCTGAGTGCCCTACCCTGTGTGCCCTTCCCTCTGTGCCCCTGCCCTGTGTGCCCTTCCCTCGTGCCACTCCCTGTGCCCCGCGTGCCCCCAGGCCGTGCCCCGCAGCCCCCGGGACTCACAGAGCTCCTGCAGCTTGCGCAGCTGCAGCGGTTCCTGCCGCTCCCGGTCCCGGGGGCAGAGGTTGGAGCTCGGAGCCGGCCAGGGCGAACCAACCCTCCCTGGCCTGCTCCAGGTCCAGCCCTCCCTTGTAGTGCAGGCGGCCGAGGCGCTGGAAGTCCAGGGCCAGCAGCTCCTCCGCGTCGGGCGGGAGGAAGCCCTGGGGCCGGGGGAGAGGAAGGAATCCTCAGTGCCAGCCGCCGACGGGCACCCAGCTGCCCCCAGCAGCCCCCCAGCTGCCCCCCAGCAGCCCCAGGGGTACTCAGCTGCCCCCCAGCAGCCCGGGGAGCACCCAGCTGCCCCCCAGCAGCCTCCAGGGAGCACCCAGTTGCCCCTAGCTGCCCCCCAGCAGGCCCAGGAAGCACCCAGCTGCCCTAGCTGCCCCCTAGCAGCCCCAGGGGGTACTCAACTGCCCCCCAGCAGCACCTGGGGAGCACCCAGCTGCCCCCCAGCAGCCCCCCAGGGGCACCCAGCTGCCCCTAGCTGGCCCCTAGCAGCCCCAGGGGTTACTCACCTGCCCCCCCAGCAGCCATAGGGAGCATCCAGCTGCCCCTAGCTGTCCCCTAGCAGCCCCAGGGGTACTCAGCTGCCCCCCAGCAGCACCTGGGGAGCACCCAGCTGCCCCTAGCTGCCCCCTAGCAGCCCCAGGGGGTACTCAGCTGTCCCCCAGCAGCACCTGGGGAGCACCCAGCTGCCCCCCAGCAGCCTCCAGGGAACACCCAGTTGCCCCTAGCTGCCCCTCAGCAGCCCCCAGGAAGCACCCAGCTGCCCCTAGCTGTCCCCTAGCAGCCCCAGGGGTACTCAGCTGTCCCCCAGCAGCCCCCAGGAAGCACCCAGCTGCCCCTAGCTGGCCCCTAGCAGCCCCAGGGGTTACTCAGCTGCCCCCCAGCTGCCACAGGGAGCACCCAGCTGCCCCTAGCTGTCCCCAGCAGCCTCCAGGAGGTACTCAGCTGCCCCCCAGCAGCACCTGGGGAGCACCCAGCTGCCCCCAGCAGCCCCAGGAAGCACCCAGCTGCCCCTAGCTGGCCCTAACAGCCCCAGGGGTTACTCAGCTGCCCCCAGCAGCCTCAGGGAGCATCCAGCTGCCCCTAGCTGTCCCCTAGCAGCCCCAGGGGGTACTCAGCTGCCCCCCAGCAGCACCTGGGAGCGCCCAGCTGCCCCTAGCTTGCTCCCTAGCAGCCCCAGGGGGTACTCAGCTGCCCCCCAGCAGCCCCCAGGAAGCACCCAGCTGCCCCTAGCTGCCCCCCAGCAGCCCCAGGGGGTACTCAGCTGCCCCCCAGCAGCACCTGGGGAGCGCCCAGCTGCCCCTAGATGCTCCCTAGCAGCCCCAGGGGGTACTCAGCTGCCCCCCAGCAGCCCCCAGGAAGCACCCAGCTGCCCCTAGCTGCCCCCCAGCAGCCCCAGGGGTTACTCAGCTGCCCCCCAGCAGCCCCCAGGAAGCATCCAGCTGCCCCTAGATGTCCCCTAGCAGCCCCAGGGGGTACTCCGCTGCCCCCAGCAGCACCCGGGGAGCACCCAGCTGCCCCACAGCAGCCTCCAGGGAGCACCCCGTTGCCCCTAGCTGCCCCCCAGCTGCCCCCCCAGCAGCCCCGGGGGCTTACCCCAGGGCAGCACCTCCTACCTTGGCTATGGAGTGCAGCCACTCGCGGCGGCCTCGGGGCTCTCCAGCCCGAAGAGGTAGAGCCTCTCCGACTCGGTGTAGAGCTCGAAGGTGCTCTCCAGCCTGGGGGGCAGAGGGAGAGAACAGCCCTGGCAGCTGGGGGGAGGGGGGGCAGGCAGGAGGGGCAGGGATGTCACACGGGGAGGGAGGAGGTCCTGCTCCAGGTCGGCCACCCAGGGCTGGGGAGATGGCCAGCGTGTGCCTGGGAGCTCTGGGGATACTGTGGGGATACTACAGGGAGACTATGGGGACACTACAGGGATGCTGTAGGGAGACCATAGGAAGCTGCAGGGGTACTATAGGGGTGCTATAGGGTTACTATGGGAGTTCTGTGGGGCTAGTACAGAGGTACTGCGGGGATACTGTAGGGTACTATGGGGATGCTGTAGGGAGACCATAGGAGTACTATGGTGATACTATAGATGCTGTGGGGATACTATAGGGATGCTGTAGGGAGACCATAGGGATGCTGTAGGGAGACCATAGGAGTACTATGGGGATACTATAGGATGCTGTAGGGAGACCATAGGGATGCTGTAGCAATGCATATGATTACTATGGGGATACTATAGGATGCTGTAGGGAGACCTAGGGATGCTGTAGCACATGCTATAGGAGTACTATGGGGATACTATAGGGATGCTGTAGGGAGACCATAG
>JAAWVA010001081.1:0-13958 GCA_015227895.2 Colaptes auratus | reverse complement strand
CTCCCCCCCTGCAGGGCAGCTCCCCCCCCTCTGCAGGCAGCTCTCTCCCTCCGCAGGGCAGCTCTCCCCTCCTCTAGGGCAGCTCTCCCCCCCTGCAGGGCAGCTCTCCCCCCCTGCAGGGCATCTCCCCCCCCCTCTGCAGGGCAGCTCCCCCCCCTCTGCAGGGCGCTCTCCCCCCCCTCTGCAGGGCAGCTCTCCCCTCCTGCAGGGCATCTCCCCCCCCCTCTGCAGGCAGCTCTCCCCCCTCTGCGGGCAGCTCTCCCCCCCTGCAGGGCAGCTCTCTCCTCTGCCGGGCAGCCTTCCCCTCCTGCAGGCAGCTCCTCCCCCCCTGCAGGGCATCTCCCCCCCCCTCCTGCAGGCAGCTCCCCCCCCTCTGCAGTCAGCTCTCCCCCTCTGCAGGCAGCTCTCCCCTCCTGCAGGGCAGCTCTCCCCTCCTGCAGGGCACTCTCCCCCCCTGCAGGGCAGCTCTCTTCCTCTGCAGGGCAGCTCTCCCTCCCCCCCTGCAGGGCACTTCTCCTCTGCAGGCAGCTCTCCCCCCTCTGCAGGGCAGCTCTCCCCCCTCTGCAGGCAGCTCTCCCCCCCTCTGGAGGGCAGCTCTCCCCCCCTCTGCAGGGCAGCTCTCCCCCCTGTGCAGGGCAGCTCCCCCCCTCTGCAGGCGCTCTCCCCCCTGTGCAAGGCAGCTCTCCCCCCCCTGCAGGCAGCTCTCCCCCCCTGCAGGGCACTCTCCCCTCTGCAGGCAGCTCTCCCCCCCTGCAGGGCAGCTCTCCCCCACTCTGCAGGGCAGCCTCTCTCCCCCCCTCTGCAGGGCAGCTCTCCCCCCCCTGCAGGGCAGCTCTCCCCCCTCTGCAGGGCAGCTCTCCCCCCTCTGCAGGCAGCTCTCCCCACTCTGCAGGGCAGCTCTCCCCCTGCAGGCAGCTCTCCCCCCCTCTGGAGGGCAGCTCTCCCCCTCTGCAGGGCAGCTCTCCCCCCCTGCAGGGCAGCTCTCCCCCTCTGCAGGGCAGCTCTCCCCCCCTGCAGGGCAGCTCTCCCCCCCTTGCAGGGCAGCTCTCCCCCCTCTGCAGGCAGCTCTCCCCCCTGTGCAGGGCAGCTCTCCCCCCCTGCAGGGCAGCTCTCCCCCCCTCAGGGCAGCTCTCCCCCCTCTGCAGGGCAGCTCTCTCCCCCTGTGCAGGGCAGCTCTCCCCCCTCTGCAGGGCAGCTCTCTCCCCCCCCCTGCAGGGCAGCTCTCCCCCCTGCAGGGCAGCTCTCCCCCCTCCTGCAGGGCAGCTCTCCCCCCCTGCAGGGCAGCTCCCCCTCTGCAGGGCAGCTCTCCCCCCTCTGCAGGGCAGCTCTCCCCCCTGTGCAGGGCAGCTCTCCCCCTCCTGCAGGGCAGCTCTCCCCTCCTGCAGGGCAGCTCTCCCCCCCTGCAGGGCAGCTCCCCCCCTCTGCAGGGCAGCTCTCCCCCCCTCTGCAGGGCAGCTCTCCCCTCCTGCAGGCAGCTCTCCCCCCCTGCAGGGCAGCTCTCCCCCCCCTGCAGGGCAGCTCTCCTCCCCCTCCTCTAGGGCAGCTCTCCCCCCCTGCAGGGCAGCTCTCTCCCCCTCCTGCATGGCAGCTCTCCCCTCCTGCCGGGCAGCTCTCCCCCCTCTGCAGGGCAGCTCTCTCCTCTGCAGGGCAGCTCTCCCCCTCTGCAGGGCAAGCTCTCCCCCCCCTGCAGGGCAGCTCTCTCCTCTGCAGGGCAGCTCCCCCCCTCTGCAGGGCAGCTCTCCCCCCTCTGCAGGGCATCTCTCCCCCCTCTGCAGGCAGCTCTCCCCCCCTCTGCAGGCAGCTCTCCCCCCCTTCAGGGCAGCTCTCCCCCTCTCTGCAGGGCAGCTCTCCCCCCCTCTGCAGGCAGCTCTCCCCCTCTGCAGGGCAGCTCTCCCCCCCCTGCAGGGCAGCCCCCCCCCTCTGCAGGGCGCTCTCCCCCTCTGCAGGGCAGCTCTCCCCCCCCTGCAGGGCAGCTCTCCCCTCCTGCAGGGCAGCTCTCCCCCCTCTGCAGGGCAGCTCTCCCCTCCTGCAGGGCAGCTCTCCCCCTCTGCAGGGCAGCTCTCCCCCCTCTGCAGGGCAGCTCTCCCCCCTCTGCAGGGCAGCTCTCCCCCCCTCTGCAGGGCAGCTCTCCCCCTCTGCAGGGCAGCTCTCCCCCCCCTGCAGGGCAGCTCTCCCCCTCTGCAGGGCAGCTCTCCCCCCTCTGCAGGGCAGCTCTCCCCCTCTGCAGGGCAGCTCTCTCCCCCTGCAGGGCAGCTCTCCCCCCTCTGCAGGGCAGCTCTCTCCCCCCTCTGCAGGGCAGCTCTCCCCCCCTCTGCAGGGCAGCTCTCTCCCCCTCTGCAGGGCAGCTCTCCCCTCTGCAGGGCAGCTCTCCCCCCTCTGCAGGGCAGCTCTCTCCCCCTCTGCAGGGCAGCTCTCCCCCTCTGCAGGGCAGCTCTCCCCCCCTGCAGGGCAGCTCCCCCCCTGCAGGCAGCGCTGGGGACAATTAGTGTGTGAGGGTGGCCAGGAGCAGGGGCAGCCGTGAGCCTGCCTAGCCGTGTGTGCCTGCAGCCTCCTTTGCATTCTGTGTGTGGCTGTGCCCTGCCTGCACAGGCCTGCAGCTGCAGCACCCCAGCTGCCTTCCCCCCTGCAGGAAATGCTGCCTCTCTGAGTTTGTTTCAGAATCACAGCATTGTTTCAGTTGGAAGAGGCCTCCAAGATCACCCAGTCCAACCAGCACCCCAGCACCCCCATGGCCACTGAGCCATGCCCCAGCTTTCCTGAACACCTCCAGGGATGGGGACTCCACCAGCTCCCTGGGCAGCCTCTGCCAGCCCCTGACCACTCTTGCACCAAAGACATTCTTCATAACCTCCAAACTAAACCTCCCCTGGTTCATCTTGAGGCCATTTCAGCTCCTCCTATCACCTGATACTGGGGAGAAGAGCCCAACCCCACCTCACTCCAACCTTCTTTCAGTGAGTTGTGGAGAGCCAGAAGGGCTCCCCTCAGCCTCTTCTTCTCCAGAGTCAGCACCCTCAGCTGCTCCTCCCCAGCCCTGTCCTCCAGACCCTTCCCCAGCTTGGTTGCCCTCCTCTGGCTCCAGCCTCTCAATGTCCTCCTTGGAGTGAGGGCCCCAAAACTGAGCCCAGGACTCAAGGTGTGGCCTCACCTGTGCCATGGCTCTTTCCTGTTGGCTCTCTCCTGTTGGAGACTTGATGGGGTGCTTGGTGCCATGGTTTAGTTGATCAGATGGTGTTGGGTGATAGGTTGGACTTGATGATCTTGAAGGTCTCTTCCAACCTGGTTAATGCTATTCTATTCTATTCTATTCTATTCTATTCTATTCTATCCTATCCTATCCTATCCTATTCTATTCTATTCTGGCCACAGCAACCCCAGGCAGTGCTACAGGCTGGGACAGAGTGGCTGAGAGCAGCCAGGCAGAGAGGGACCTGGGGGTGCTGGTTGATTGTAGGCTGAACATGAGCCTGCAGTGTGCCCAGGCAGCCAAGAAGGCCAATGGCATCCTGGCCTGCATCAGGAATAGTGTGGCCAGCAGAGCAGGGAGTCATTCTGCCCCTGTACACTGCACTGGTTAGGCCACACCTTGAGTCCTGTGTCCATTTCTGGGCCCCTCAGGTTTAGGAAGGAGGTTGAGCTGCTGGAAGGTGTCCAGAGAAGGGCAAGAAAGCTGGGGAGGGTCTGGAGCACAGCCCTGTGAGGAGAGGCTGAGGGAGCTGGGGTTCTTAGCCTGGAGAAGAGGAGACTCAGGGGAGACCTTCTTGCTCTCTCCAACTCCCTGAAGGGAGGCTGTAAGCCAGGCAGAGGTTGGTCTCTTCTCCCAGGCAGGCAGCACCAGAACAAGAGGACACAGTCTCAGGCTGTGCCAGGGAGGTTTAGACTGGATGTTAGGAGGAAGTTCTACACAGAGAGAGTGATTGCCCATTGGAATGGGCTGCCCGGGGAGGTGGTGGAGTCACCATCACTGGAGGTGTTCAGGAGGAGACTTGATGGGGTACTTGGTGCCATGATCTAGTTGTTTAGGTGGGTTGGATTGGTTGATAGGTTGGACACCATGATCTTGAAGGTCTCTTCCAACCTGGATTATTGTATTATTGTATTGTATTCTATCCTATTCTATTCTATCATTTCCTGGGCAGTGCTGGGCTGGAGCAGTTGCCACTCCTGCAACACCCAGCCCCTTTTTATGGGCTCCTCTGGCACTCCTCTCCTCCCGCTGCTGTTGCTGTGGGTTGGATGCTGGCTTCCCACCCCCACCATTAGTGTTTCTAGACAAAACATGGCTGTGATTCATGGGGTGCTGATGGAAGTGAAAACATAATGATTGCTGAGAGGAAATGTAAATTTGCATTTGCAAGCAGATTTAATTCACAGTTCTGAAACACTCACCTCTTTTCCTCCCAGGCCTTCATTGAGCTAAGGCAAGAGCCTCCTGTGCTACCCTGGAGCGCTGCCAGGGGAGGGGGAGGTTGGGGATGAGGGAAAATGTCTTTGTGGTCAGTGGGGTCCTGGGGGGCATTCAGAGGAGTGTGGCCAGCAGAGCAAGGGAGGTTCTCCTCCCCCTCTGCTCTGCCCTGCTGAGACCTCACCTGGAATATTGCATCCAGGTCTGGGCTCCCCAGGTCAGGAGGGACAGGGATCTGCTGGAGAGAGTCCAAGGGAGGGCTCCAAGGATGCTGAAGGGACTGCAGCACTGTCTGGTGAGGAGAGGCTGAGAGCCCTGGGGCTGTTTGGTCTGGAGAGGACTGAGAGGGATCTGATCAATGTCTATCAATAGCTGAGGGCTGGGGGTCAGGATGGAAGGGCCAGGCTCTGCTCACTTGTGCCCTGGGATAGGCCAAGGGGCAATGGATGTAAGCTGCAGCACAGGAGGTTCCACCTCAACATGAGGAGGAACTTCTTTATTCTGAGGGTCCCAGAGCCCTGGAGCAGGCTGCCCAGAGAGGTTGTGGAGTCTCCTTCCCTGGAGCCTTTGCAGCCCCATTTGGACACATTCCTGTGTGCCCTGTGCTGGATTGTATGGTCCTGCTCTGGCAGGGGGGGTGGACTCTCATCTCCAGGGGTCCTTTCCAATGCCTAACATCCTGTGAGCCTGTAATTGGCACAGGCTGCCCAGGGAGGTGGTGGAGTCACCATCCCTGGAGATGGATATCAGGTAGTGATAGGACTAGGGGGAATGGAATGAAGCTGGAGGTGGGGAGATTCAGGCTGGAGGGGAGGAGGAAGTTCTTCCCCATGAGAGTGGTGAAGCCCTGGAATGGGTTACCCAGGGAGGTGGTTGAGGCCCTGTCCCTGGAGGTGTTTAAGCCCAGGCTGGCTGAGGCTCTGGCCAGGCTGCTCTAGTGTGGGGTGTCCCTGCCCATGGCAGGGGGGTTGGAACTGGCTGATCCTTGTGGTCCCTTCCAACCCTGACTGATGCTGTGATACTCAGGCAGTGTGTGGCCATGGCACTTGGGGACATGGTTTAGTTGCCATGGTGGTGGACTGGAGGAGCTTAGAGGTCTTTTCCAGCTGAAACAGTTCTATGAGTCTATGATTCTACCCTGAGACCTGGAGTACCAGCAGGTAGTGCTGTGCTGGTAGGTGTGCAGGCTGCTGCAGAGAGAAGTGCTGCTTGTTCCTTCTTTTCCCCCTCTTACTATCTTTAAGCTTCACTCCTGTGATGGAGAAGCAATTTGTTCATCTCCATTTTGCTGTGCTTTTAATTTCAGATGAGGTGGAGCTGGAAGTTGAGTTTGAGTGAAATGACTGAATGAAGAGGTCCTACAGGAACAAGTGGGACCCAGCCCTAGGTGTGTTTCCTTGGCTGGCCCCACACTGAGGCTGTTGGAGGGAGGAGAGGAGAAGGGAGCAGACCTGCTCTGCTCACCCTGCTCCCTGCTCACCTCCTTGCAGGCCCCATGACCATGGCAGGGGAGGACCTGGCATGAACAGCCAGGTTGCAGGCCAGGACATGAAGGCAGCCATGCAGCCTCCATGGGACACTGGCTGTGATTTCTTCTCCCTGAAGCTCCCAGGGAGCACAGCATCCCCTCCTGCTCCTCTTTTGCTCAGAGATGGGACCCAGTGCCCTCGTCTGTGGAGCTGGGAGGGCTGCTAGCTGATGGGAGCACTGCAGGAAGCCCACGGCTGATGCTTCTGGGCTGCTGCCCTTGCCATCCACATCACTGATGTGGAACATTTGGGACCAGTCTGGAGCAGATGCAAACATCTGATTCCCAGTGCTGCTTCAGTGAGCTTGCCAAATACTTTGGCCTCATCCCTGTGAGCTGTGCTGCTGGAGCACCTCTTGGCAGGGAAGAGACATTCCCCTTCTGGGGGGGGAGAGGGATGGTTCCAAGCATGCATGGTTGAGACTTGTCACCAGGATGCTCACCTTTGTCCTGTTAATTGTGTCTCTAGGTGACAAAGTTCGTTAAGAGGCAGGCTGAGTCACAGTAGGAAAGGAAGCCTGTGCCCCTCTGTGAGCCAGCTCCAAGCCTGCCTCTGACGAGGAAGGCAGCAGGGGTATGTCTCTAGGAGGAACACCTGTGCTATTAGCAAATCAAACTCTCAGTGGGCCACTCTTGAAGGGAATTGATGGCCGCACCCACAGAGTGGCTGTCCAGGGGTCCATGTCCCAGGGGAGGCCAGGGACAAGCAGAGTCCCTCAGGGATCAGTCCTGGGACCAGGCTTGTTCAGCATCTCTGTGGGTGCCATGGGCAGTGGCATTGAGTGCAGCCTCAGCAAGGTTGCTGCTGACACCAAGCTGTGTGGTGCAGCAGACAGCTGGAGGGAAGGATCCATCCAGAGGGACCTGGACAGGCTGGAGAGGTGGGCACAAGCCAACCTCAGGAGCTTCAACAAGACCAAGGGCAGGGTCCTGCAGCTGGGTGGAGGCAATCCCAGGCACAAATCCAGGCTGGGCAGGGACTGCTGGGGAGCAGCCCTGAGGAGAGAGCCTTGGGGTGCTGGGGGAGGAGAAGCTCCCCAGGAGCTCTCAGGGTGCACTTGCAGCCCGGAAAGCCAATCAGAGCCTGGGCTGCAGCAGGAGAAGTGTGGCCAGCAGGGCAAGGGAGGGGATTCTCCCCCTCTGCTCAGCCCTGCTGAGACCCCACCTGGAGTACTGCCTCCAGTTCTGGAGCCCCTATTCCAAGAGGGATCTGGAGGTGCTGGAAGGTGTCCGGAGCAGGGCCAGGAGGAGGAGCAGAGGGCTGGAGCAGCTCTCCTGTGAGGACAGACTGAAGGAGTTGGGGCTGTTCAGTCTGGAGAAGAGAAGGCTCCCAGGTGACCTCATTGTGGCCTTCCAGTATCTGAAGGGGGCTACAAGAAGGCTGGGGAGGGACTGCTCAGGATCTCAGGGAGTGATAGGCCAGGCTGGATGAGGCTCTGGCCAGGCTGCTCTAGTGTGGGGTGTCCCTGCCCATGGCAGGGGGGTTGGAACTGGATGATCCTTGTGGTCCCTTCCAACCCTGGCTGAAACTATGAAACTATGAATTAGCCTCACCTGCTGGGAGCCAAGCACTCTCGGCCCCCAGCCTGGAGCAATTGGGTTTGGCTCCTCCCAGAGCCATGGTGGGCAGGCTTGGCTGGGGGCAGCCCCTCTGCCAAAGGTTAACATCCAGCAGCAGCTTTGCAGACATGCAGGGAGGGTGTCCAGAGCCAGAGCAAGACATGCAGGACTCACACCATTCATGGTCAGGGATTCACAGAATGGTTTGGGCTGGAAGAAACCTGAAAGATCATCTAGATCCAACCCCTGCCATGGCCAGGGACACCTCCCACCAGCCCAGCTTGCTCAAGGCCTCATCCAAGCTGGCCTTGAGCACCTCCAGGGAGGAGGCAGCCACAACCTCCCTGGGCAACCTTTTCCAGTGCCTCCCCACCCTCACTCTCAACAATTTCTTCCCAATCTCCAGTCTCAGTCTCCCCTCTTCCAGCTCAAAGCCATTGTTCCTCATCCTGCCACTCCCAGCCCTTGTCAAAAGTCCCTCCCCAGCTCTCCTGGGGGGCTCCAGGCTTCAGGTACTGGAAGGCTGCTTTGAGGTCTCCCTGGAGCCTTCTCTTCTCCAGGCTGAACACCTCCAGCTCTCTCAGCCTGTCCCCACAAGCAAAGTGTTGCAGCCCTCTGATCATCTTTGTGACCTCCTCTGGACCCTCTCCAGCAGCTCCAGGTCCTTCTTGTGCTGGTGACACCAGACTCGAGGTGGGGTATCACAGAGCAGAGGGGCAGAATCCTCCCCTGTGCTGATGCTTTCACAGCCTTTGATGCAGCCAGTGACCATTGCTAGCTCATGGGGAGTTTGTCATCAGCTGACACCCCCAAGTTCATCTTGATCTTGATCTTGAAGGTCTCTTCCAACCTGCTCTGGTCTATTCTATTCTATTCTATTCTATTCTTTCTATTCTATTCTATTCTATTCTATTCTATTCTATTTCCTCCTGACCTTCCATCATTGTCCATGGCTTTGCTGTCCAATTATGCTGAGCAGAGCTGCTTCACACACAGAATGGGGTGAGGGAGGAGCACAGGAGTTTCAGTTCACTGCTGTGAGTGTTGGGGAAGGGGATGAGGTCTTGGACCCCTGCATTGTGCTACCATGTAGGGACATCTTCCCCTGGTCAGACTCACAGACTGCATTGGGTTGGAAGGGACCCTCAAAGGTCATCTTGTCCAACCCCCCTGCACTCAGCAGGGACACCTCCACAGCTGCCCAGGACCACATCAAGTCTCATCTTGGATGTCCCCAGGGATGGGGCCTCAACCACAAACCTGGGCAGCCTGTGCCAGTGTCTCACCGCCCTCCCTGTGCACAACTTCCTCCTGACATCCAACCTGCTCCAGCTTCAAACCACTGCCCTTCATCCTATCCCCACAGGCCCTTCTGAGCAGTCCCTCCCCAGCTCTCCTGGAGCCCCTTCAGGTACTGGAAGGCTGCTCTGAGGTCTTCCTGGAGCCTTCTCTTCTCCAGGCTGACCCCATGGGAGAGGTGCTCCAGCCCTCTGCTCACCGTGGTGGCCTGCCCTGGCCCTGCAGCAGCTGAGCTGTGTGAGAGGAGCTGCCATCTCTAAAAGCAAAACACCCAACCCAGCCCCACTTGCTGAGCTTGGGAGCTGCTGCTGTGACTGCTCCTCTGTAAAGAGCTTTCCTGGGCTTTATCCAGAGGCAAGAAGGCTTTCTGGGGAGGGTGGGAAGGATGCTTCTGCTGCTCTCTGGCTCTGGGGTTGTGCTTTGTTTCTGGGGCTGAGGCACCAACCCTGTGATTATTTTTCTCTTTACAGTAGCTCAGTCCTTAATCCTTTGCCTCCTGTGCAGAACCTCTGCTGCAGGGTTAATTCTTTTTGTCTGTCTGCTGGATGTGGTCCCTATCTGGCCTGTCCCTCTGCCCCTGCCCCTTCAGAGGGAGCTTGCCTTCCAAACTCTCCGTCCTCACCTGGAGCATGGCTTTGTTTCACAATGCACCACAAACCATCCCCCAGGATAGGAAATGTCCCCAGATTTCCCTTCCTCCTCAATCTTCACCCAAAGGGCTGGAGACACTTGTGCAACATTGCCTCCCATTCATGGCACAAGCCTGTCTGCATCTCCAGACCGTCCTAGCCAGGCTCACCATCTGGATGAGCTTGACCTAGATGTGCTGGAGCCAGCTTGGAGGGGAGCCTCAGTCCTGCTGGGTGAACAGGACTGCCCCAGTGCAGTCACAGCTCTGCTTCCCCAGCCCAGTGCTGGGGCTGGGTTTGCCTGGCTCAGCTTGCTGCCAGGACAGAGCCTGGGGGTGGTGGGGGGGGATGTTCCCAGGGCTGCAGTGCTGCCTGTGCATAGGTTCTGGGTTTCACACCCTTGGTAGCCTCCAGAGCCCTGCTTGCTCCAGCCTCACTTCCCAGCAGAAACAGGAAAAGGTCACTATGGATCCATTTGCTAATGGATGCAGTGGTGAGTGGATGTTTAACTTTCAGCTCCCCTCTGCTGCTCCCTCCCTCCTAGCTCCATCAAGCCAGGCTCAGGTTTCCAGGCTGAAAGCATGGCAGCTGCCAGCAGCTGACCTCCAGCCTCCTCCTGACTCCACAGGCAATTAAGCAACGTGGCAGCCTCAGTCCTCTGGCAGGGATCAATATTGCTTGGCCTTGGCATCCCTGGGAGTTTTAACCCAAAGGGGCTCAGATTTGCCAAGCTGCAGCCAGCCCTAGTCATGGTCCTCTTGGAAGTAGCACCCACTTGGCCCCCACAGCAGTGGCTTGGAGCCTCTCCATGGGGGTTAAGGTGCCCTGGGAGCTGCACAAGAGTGCAAGCTGAGGGAGCAGAGCTTCCTGGTGTGCCCTGTGCCACCAGCACGTTGCCTGCTCCCAGGCACTCAGGAGGGATGCTCAGCTGCTGGTGGAGTGTGTCCAGAGAAGGGCATCAAAGATGGTGAAGGGTCTGGAGAACAGGGCTGGGGAGGAGCAGCTGAGGGAGCTGGGGGTGTTGAGTGTGGAGAAGAGGAGGCTGAGGGAGACCTCATTGCTCTCTGCAGCTGCCTGAGAGGAGGTAGGAGCCAGGTGGGGGTTGGTCTCTTCTTGCAAGTAGCAAGTGATAGGAGGAGAGGAAATGGCCTCAAGTTGCACCAGGGGAGGGTGAGGTTGGAGATGAGGCACAATGTCTTTGGTGCAGGAGTGGTCAGGGCTTGGCACAGGCTGCCCAGGGAGGTAGGTGGTGGAGTCCCCATGCCTGGGCTGTTCAGGAAAGCTGTGGCCATGGCACCTGGGGCTGTGGTTTGGTGGCCATGTTGGGGTTGGGTTGCTGGTTGGACTTCTTATCTGAGAGGCCTTTTCCAACCTTAATGATTCTATGGCCCCTTTTGCCAGGCCTCTTGTGGCAGGGCAGAGGAGGAGCCAAGGGAGCTTCAAGCCTTCTCCTCTTGCTCCATCCCCAGGTGTGGCAGGCATGGCTTGGGTTGTGCTGCTGTGCAGCCCTGCCTTGCACAGTAGGGGCAGCTGGGCTGGGAGGAGATGTGCTTTGATTTCAGGAGACTCTGCCCCTCTGTGATGCTTCAGCAAAGCCACCCCTGCCTCACCTCACGTCAGCAGAGCAGCTCTGCACACGGTGAGCCTCCTGTGCATGGGGAGCTGCCTCTCCCTCTCCTGGCAGCACCTCTGGCCTCTGAAGCCTGTGGCTTTCCTCGCTGCTGTCATCCCCTGGGGTTCCACACCTCCCCACTTGGACTTCCATTTATTATCATCTTCTTTCTTCTCTCTCTTTAATGTTGCTTTTAGAAGCTTCCTACAAGGATGCTTTTAAAACCAAAATCATTAGACTGGAAAAAAGGATTCACATTCAGGCCCTGTGCTGGGCAGAAGGTGGGGATAGGGCTGGAGTGGATGCACTGCAGAATCAGCCTCCAAAGTGAGCAGATGGCTCAGTCTCAGTGAACCCCTCAGAGAAATTCATGGAGGTCTTAGAGCTTTCAGTTTGCTTGGTGTTTTCTCCAGGGGCTGTGAGGGAAGGAAAGGCAGGGAGGTTCTCCTCCCCCTCTCCTCTGCCCTGCTGAAACCTCACCTGCAATATTGCATCCAGGTCTGGGCTCCCCAGGTCAGGAGGGACAGGGATCTGCTGGAGAGAGCCCAAGGGAGGGCTGCAAGGATGCTGAAGGGCCTGCAGCACTGCCTGGGGAGGAGAGGCTGAGAGCCCTGGGGCTGTTCAGTCCAGAGAGGAGAAGGCTGAGAGGGGATCTGATCAATATCTATCAATAGCTGAGGGCTGGGGGTCAGGAGGGAGGGGACAGGCTCTGCTCAGTTGCACCCTGGGGTAGGCCAAGGGCCAAGGGATGGAAACTGCAGCACAGGAGGTTCCACCTCAACATGAGGAGGAACTTCTTCCCTGTGAGAGTCACAGGACCCTGGAGCAGGCTGCTCAGAGAGGTTGTGGAGTTTCCTTCCCTGGAGCCTTTGCAGCCCCATCTGGATGTGTTTCCTGTGTGCCCTGTGCTGGATTCTCTGCTCCTGCTCTGGCAGGGGGTTGGACTTGATGCTCTCCAGAGGTCTCTTCCAACCCCTGACATCCTGTGAGCCTGTGAAAGAGGGCACTGCTCTGGGCTGAGGAACCAGCAGCTCCATCCTCTGGCAGCTCCTTTCTTGGTCTGTTTAAAAAGCCAGCACCCCCCTAAACAACTGTCTGATACAATCATGGGACTGTTTTGCTTGGAAGAGACCTCTAAGATCATCAAGCCCAGCCCTCCATCTAGCACCACCATGGCCAATAAACCACTTCTTGAACTCCTTCAGGGACAGTGACTCCACCACCTCCCTGGGCAGCCTACCTTACCTCAGCAAACATGATCTCATAGCAGAAGCAGCAGGCAGGGGCTGGCAGTGTTCCCCCAGCCCAGCACATGTCACTCCTGACTGGGATCTGTGGGACACTGACATGAGGTAGCAGCTCTGGGAAGCAGGAAGAGGGCAGAGCACCTTCATGACCATGCAGGCTGTTGCAGTGCCCCGGGGCCGGCCAGGGGGCATTCACGTGATGGTGCCACTGTCCCACAGACGGTGCCCATGCTGGGTCAGCCACGGGGAGCTGCAGCCCTGGCCCCGGGGTGAAACAGGGCTCTCCTGGAACTGCAGTGATGCCAGGCTGGTGTGGCAGGAGGCTGCAGAGAGGGGGCTGGCACTGGGGCAGCTGTGGGGAGGCTGAGCATGCGTCTCCTCCTCCCTCCATCCCTGGCCTCCCGCACATCACCCTGCCTGTCCCCGCTCCTTTTCCCGGTTCCCTCGTCCCAGCCCAGCAGCAGGAAGCCCAGCGTTCACACCCCAGCAGACAGTGCGAGCTGTTGGCTGGGAGTGTATCTGAGGGGAGCTTCTGACCTTTCCTGAGCTGTAATGGATCGTGTGCAAATAATTCACTGCTCCTTCAAGCGCTCCGCCCTCGCCTCGGCAGCCGGCTGAGGATCACGGAGCCGGCGAGGCAGCGCGGGGAGGAACCTCCGGCGCTGTGGGGCTGCCTGCGCCTCCCCTTCCTCAGGGAAGAGCTGTGAGCAGGAGGGCCAAGAGCCAGGAACTGTCACAGCATCTCACCTTGCTGCCGGCGCCGGGGCCAGCCTCCTTTCCCAGCTGCCCGCCAGCTCCTCTTGTTCTCAGCTTCGCAGGCATCCAGCTCCACTTCTTAGAGACCTCCTGTTTCTGATGAGTGCAGCTCTTGAAGTTGGAGGCATGAGTCACAGTAAAGCCTGAGCTCTCCAAAGTGTTGTCTCAGGCTCTGAAGCACAAGCTTGAAGGAGAAGGCAAGAACTCAACACCCCTCTGTTTAGACAGCAGAAAGAACAAGCTGCTAGGTACGGAGCTAAAAATAGTGGCAGAGCTTGGAGCCTTCCTCCCAGCTCCAGCAGAAGGATGCTTGAGCACCAGTGGCCAAAGCCATCTCTGGCACAGCTCTGACTTGATGATGCACTCGAAGCTTTTGGGACTTCCTTGAAGCTCAGTTCAGATCAGCACAGCTGCTTTGCTGGGCCTGCCATGGTTTGTAACCTGGATGAGAACAGCTTGGGGCAAGCCCAAAAGCCCGAAGGGATACCACCCTTTGCCAGCAGAATTTCAACAGAGCAACTTAGGAAGGGGAGACATGCACCAAGGAGCTGAGATTGGTCCAGCAGCTCACAAAGCATCTCTCTGTAAATCCTGTACTGAGAGCAGGACTCACCTGGAACATAAAGGCTGTCAAGGTTCCTCAAAGACTGGACCAGGCTGCCCAGGGAGGTGGCTTAATCCCCATCCCTGGAGGGTTTGAAGGCCATCTAGATGTGGTGCTCAAGGATGTGGTGTAGTAGTGGCCCTGGCAGAGGCAGGTAAACAGTTGGACATGATGATCTTAGAGGTCATAGAATCATGGAATTGTTAGGGAAGGGACCTCAAGGCTCAGCCAGTTCCAACCCCCCTGCCATGGCCAGGGACACCTCACACTGCAGCAGCTGCTCACAGCCACAGCCAGCCTGGCTGCAAACACCTCCAG
>JAAWVA010001080.1:0-13958 GCA_015227895.2 Colaptes auratus | reverse complement strand
GTGTGCTCGCCTGCCCTGGAGCTGCGAGTGGCAGAGCTCACAGAGCCTCCACTCCTGCTCCTGCCTGGGCAAATGTTCACACCAGAGTGCAGCAAGTGAGGACAAACTTTGTCACCCCCCACGAGACAGCTCGCTGGGCGCCCGCCACCTGAGCCGAAGTGCAAGAGAAAACAACTCTTGTGGAGCTCAGGGCTGCTGGGAGCAGCTTGAGGGAGCTGAAAGGTTTAGTCTGGAGCAGACAAGGCTGAGGGGAGACCTTCTCACTCTCTGCAGCTCCCTGGAAGCAGCTTGGAGGGAGGTGGGGGCTGGTTCCTTGCTCCTCAGCTGGGTATTTGCTGAACCTCTCTCATCCCTCAACCAATATATTTCTTGATAATTCAGTTATGGATTTCCCTGTACCCAGCACTGATGTGGGCAGCAGGAGCAGGGCAGGGACTGGCCCCAGGGACTGGGCCAGCTGAAGCCACAGCTTGGGTTAAGTTTTGAGCCCTCACTGCAGGAAGGACTTTGAAGAGCTGGAGCAGGGCAACAGAGAGAAGGGCAACAGAGCTGGGGAAGGGTCTGGAGAAGAGGGCTGGGGAGGAGCAGCTGAGGGCCCTGGGGGTGTTGAGTGTGGAGAAGAGGAGGCTGAGGGAGACCTCCTTGCTCTCTGCAGCTCCCTGGGAGGAGGCTGCGGTGAGGTAGAGGTTGGGCTCTGGTCCCTGTTATCAGGTGACAGGAGAGGAAATAGCCTCAAGTTGCCTCAAGGAAGGTTCAGGTTGGGTGTTAGGACAAACTTCTTTGGTGCAAGAGCAGTCAGGCTGCCCAGGGAGGTGGTGGAGTCCCCACCCCTGGAGGTGCTCATGAAGTTTGCAGCCCTGGCTCTTGGGGCCACGGTTCGGGGGCCATGGTGGTGCTGGGTTGAAGCTCAGACTCCATGACCTTCGAGCCTTTTCCTACAGAGGCCATTGTAGGACTCTGTGGCTCTAAGCTCACCATGCTGCAAGACTTTTTGGTATCCTCTTCCAGCTGGAGAGAGTCTGGCAGCAGTGCCAGCTCTGCCTTCTGGAAGCACTCAGCAGGCTGCAGATGTTGCCTTGCCTTGGTCCTGTCCAACTCCAGCCAGCCAGGCAGTTCCAATGGGGAGTGGCTTCTACCAGCCCTTCTTCCCACCAAGCTCTGGCTCTGAGTGCTGAGAGCTGCCAGCAGTGGAGCTGTAGGAGGCCTGTGCTGTGCCCTGCCAGCCACCCATGGGGTCCCTTGCTCTAGAATCCGGCTCATTTCTTATGCTGGCTACAGAGCAACCCCAGCACAGGTCAGGTCTCACTGCCTGTAACCACTGCCAGGGGCTGCCTCTGTTCCACTTCTGCCTCCAAAACCACCTTTCATAGCCAAGTGATTTTCTGAGCTGAGCAACAGCAAGGGCTCACACTGTTGTGGCAAGGTCCCTCCACAGCTCTGCAAGGAGTCACAGGAAGGTGGCAGCTGGAAGGAACCTCTGGAGACCACCGAGGCCAAACCCCTTGCCAGGACAAGCTCAGCCTGCAAGGAAGACCTCACAGCATCAGAGGGAGGTGACACTTCTGGCTCCCAGCTGAGCAGTTCTGAAGAGGATGGAGGGGGAAAGGAACCTTTCAGATAACAATGGCAGGTTCTCCTCCCCCTCAGCTCTGCCCTGCTGAGGCCACATCTGGAGTATTGTGTCCAGGTCTGGACTGCTCAGTTCAAGAAGGACAGGGAACTGTGGGAGAGGGTCGAATGGAGGACCACAAAGATGCTGAGGGGTCTGCAGCAGCTCTCTTGACAAGGAGAGGCTGAGAGCCCTGGGGCTGTGGAGCCTGGAGAAGAGCAGCCTGGGAAGGGATCTGATCAGTGCACACCAAGAACTAGAGGGTGGATGTCATGAGGCACAGTGGCACCCAGAGGCTGGGGCTGGGCTCTTCTCAGTGGTGCCCAGAGATGGGACTAGGGCAGTGGGCACAAACTGGAACCCAGGAGGTTCCCCTTGAACTGAAGGAGAAATCTTTGCTGGAGCCCTGGGGCAGGCTGCCCAGAGAGGCTGTGGAGGTCCTCTGGAGGCTTTCCAAACCCAGCTGGACGTGTTGCCCTAGGGTGACCCTGCTTGGGGAGGGGGATTGGGCTGGGTGCTCTCCCCCCCACACCCCACCGCGCTGTGATCCTGCACCACGGCCGCTGCTTGGTCCTGCAGCACTGTCTGTACCTGGGGTTTGGAAGGCACCTGGCTGCTCCCGGAGCCTGTTTGTGGTGAGGGTACCAAGTTCCCAGCTGCCTGGGTGCCACCGTGCGGGCTGCCAAGTGGCACTTGGAGCAGGTACAGGAGCGGTGGCTTGTGGCCGCGGGGCAGGGACGTCACAGCTGCGTCAATCCCGGCAGCAAGCGCACAGCCCCTGGCTGCCCTCCTCTCCCTCCCACTTCCCACCCCACGGCAGCCAGGAGGCTCGCCAGGCACTGCCTTGCCAAGGGATTAGTGCAGCTCCTGAGAGGCTGATCTCACCTGGCCCCTGGCCCCCTGCCCCACAGCTCCACGACTGCTGTCAGCCACCCACCTGGCCCTGCAGCCTGTGCCTGCTGCAGAGCTGCCTTCCTGCAGGGAGGAGGCTGCAGCGCCAGGCCAGGTGCAGGAGAATGGTGCAGGACACTTGGGGGGGAAAGGATTTTCACAGAAACACAAAATGCTCTCAAAGGAGAGCTTGCCCAACCCCCCTGCAGGCAGCAGGGACACCTCCAAACCCAGCAGGCTGCTCATCAAGTCTGATCTTGGTCTTCAGGGATGGAGCCTCAACCACCTCCCTGGGCAGCCTGTGCCAGGCTCTCACCACCCTCCTGGGCAACAACTTCTTCCTCACAGCCAATCTCAAGCTCCCAACTTCTAGTTGTGCTCCACCCCCCCAGTCCTATCCCTCCCTGACACCCTCACAAGTTCCTCCCCAGCTTTCCTGCAGCCCCCTGCAGATCCTGGAAGGCCACAATGAGGTCTCCTGGGAGCCTTCTCCTCTCCAGACTGAACAGCCCCAACTCCTTCAGTCTGTCCTCATAGGAGATCTTCCAGTCCAGCCCCCCTGCCAGAGCAGGAGCATAGAACCCAGCACAGGGCACACAGGAACACATCCAGATGGGGCTGGGAAGGCTCCAGAGAAGGAGAATCCACAACCTCTCTGGGCAGCCTGCTCCAGGGCTCTGGGAGCCTCACAGTGCAGAAGTTCCTCCTCATGCTGAGCTGGAACCTCCTGTGCTGGAGTTTCCATCCATTGTTCCTTGTCCTATCCCATGGAGCAATGAGCAGAGCCTCTCCCTGTCCCCTCCCTCCTGACCTCCAGCCCCCAGCTATTGATAGACATTGATCAGATCCCTTCTCAGTCTTCTCTACACATCATCCTCACCCTCCCAGCCACCCTCCTGCCCTCAGCCTTCCTGCTGCAGCAGGCACTGGGTTTGGGTCTGCTGTGAGATGTCTCCTCACATGTGAGAGGGTTACTGGGGCAAGAGGAGCTTGAGGAGCTCTCAGGGCTGCAGGGAGCTCCTCGGCGCTGGCAGCACTTCTGAAGGCAGAGGCAAACACCAGGCAGCTCACACCTCAGCTCTCTGCAAAGTGCACTGGGAAGCACTCAGAGGAGGAGGAGGCAGCTGGAGAATTTATTGCCCGTGATTTCAGGACATTGAAATGCTGCTTTACAAGGTGGTGGGGCTGGCCCTGCTTTGCAGAGAGGCAGCTCTGAGTTCAGTGCTCCCTGCCTGAAGCTTCATTATGAACCAACAGCAGAATCTCATCTCATGCAAGAAATCTTCCTCTTCATGCTCCAAAATCTCTGCTGCACCTCCTGAACCTGGAGTGTGAGCCTGGACACTAGATGAGGGTTAGATGTGGAGGGGAAATGAATGAGCACTGAACCTGTAAACAAGGCTTCCAGGGTGGAAGGTTGGACTTGATCTTGGTCTTGGACTTGATCTTGGTCTTGGACTTGATCTTGGTCTTGTCCAGCTCTAAGGATTCTTTAATTCTATCAGGGGACTTAACCTGGCTGATGGTTGGACTTGCTGACCCTAGAGGTCTCTTCTAACCTTAAGGATTCCTTGATTCTCTCAGGGACTTAACCTGGCTGAGGGTTGGACTTGCTGACCTTAGAGGTCTCTTGTGGTCTCCATGGCTCTGTGATTCCATGGTGCATGCCTTGAGACACTGCTGATCTGTTTGCAGGTTGGCAGTTGGCCTCCTTCTGGTCTTGAGGTGGCAGCCTGCATATGCAGAGTGTGTCCCCCACAGTGAGGAGGTGCATGCAGAAGAGAATCATGGAATGGTTTCAGTTGGGAAAGACCTTTAAAGGTCATCCAGTCCAACCCTTCCTAACTCTGCCTCCTATCCCTTGTTACTGGGCAGAAGAGGCCAACAGCAGCCTCCAATCCAACCTCTTTTCAGGAGCTGGGGAGAGCAAGGAGATCTGCTCCACACTCAACCCCCAGCTCCCTCAGCTGCTCCTCCCCAGCCCTGTCCTCCAGACCCTCCAACAGCTTCATTGCCCTTCTCTGCAGCCACTCCAGCACCTCAGGGCCCTTCTTATCCTGTGGTGCCCCAGGGCTGACACCAGGACTCAAGGTGCAGCCTCAGCAGGGGGACAATCCCTGCCCTGGCCCTTGCTGCCCACTCCTGGAAACCCTTCCAAGGCAGCACATTGAGCTTGCTGCTGGACCCAAGGGCATTGATTAACATACAGCATTATGTGTGTGGGAGCCTTGTATTATGGGATGGATTAAAAGCCTTGCTCTTGAGTAGATGAACTCTTCCATCCCTCTGCTCCATGGTCCATCATATTAGAAGAATTGGCCATTTGTGGTTTATTTCCTTAATGGACTATTAAAAACAATTCTATTATGCTCCAATACAGCTCTAAGATAAACCAATTTCAGCTAATGAACCTAATTCTTCCTTTTGTTTAGCTCTGCTTAATGCTGCTCTGCCAGAGATAATGACATTTGGTAGGTGGCAGTTATCAACTGCAGAAACCCAGGGATCTGAGGCAAGGAGAACCTTCCTGCTGCTAGCTGCTGCTATTAGTCCTCCTCTGCTCTTTCCTCAAAGGTTGTGTCCTGCACAGCTCCTGTGGAGTGGGCTGAGGAGCACAGCTCTGCCCTGGGGAGTTGCACAGAATGGGTTGGGTGGGTGGGTTGGGTTGGGTTGGGTTGGGTTGGGTTGGGCTGGGTTGGGCTGGGTTGGGCTGGGTTGGGTTGGGCTGGGGTGGAGAACCTCCTTGGATGGAATGGAAAGCAGCCAGCAGAGATCAGAGATGGAAGAAACCTGGAGAAGAGATGGCTCTGGGAAGACCTTAGAGAGGCTTTCCAGAACTTGGAAGGGGCCTGCAAGAAAGCTGGGGAGGGACTTTTGTGAGGGCTGGGAGTGACAGGCTGAGAGGGAATGGCTTGGAGCTTGAGGAAGGGACATCCCAACTGGCAATTAGGAAGAACTTCTTGCCAGTGAGGGGTGTGAGAGCCTGGCACAGGTTGCCCAGGCTGGAGGTGGCTGTGAGCAACCTGCTGCACTGTGAGGTGTCCCTGCCCATGGCAGGGGGTTGGAACTGGCTGAGCCTTGAGGTCCCTTCCAAGCCTGACAGTTCTGTGAGTCTGTAAGATCAGACTCACTGTGGCCCTGGGCTGCCTGATCTACTTGGAGGTCTCCCTGCTCACTGCAGGGGGGGTGGACAAGATCACCCCTGAGGGTCCCTTCCAACCTGATGCAGCCTGTGAACCTTTAAGGTCCCTTCCAACTGAAGCCATCCTCTGACCCTCTACAACCATCCCAGAATCTGCCAGCACTTTGAGCTGTGCTAAACTGATCTGGATGTGGCTTGATGGCCAGGGTGGGGGTGGTGGGTTGATGGTTGGACCCAATGGCTTCAGGAGGCTTTTCCAGCAGAAACAATCTGATAACTGTTATTTTTCCCCCCATACATTTCAGCTTTCAGGATGGATTTTCAGACACAGACATGGCAGGATGTTGCCTTGGCAGCACTCTCCCAACCTGCCCCAGCAGTGGCTGTAAGTGACTGATGTGATGTCCACAACCAGCAAAGGAGGAGGCCCTTCAGGACCTCATCTTCCCAGCTTCACAAGCCCCCCCAGAGCTGGGAAACAAAGACCAAATCCACCCTGCAATGTGCTTGTCAGCTGACCAGTGACCAGAACTAATTTGTTTTCATGTCCCAAGATTCCTTTTTCTGTTTTATCAACATTTAATTAAAGCCACTCAAAGGCTCTCTGCGGCGCTGAGGCTGCTCCAGGAATCCTCTTGCTACAAGGGCTGAGAGCACAACAAAGTAAGGAAGCCGGGGACAGGGTCATGCCTGTCACAGCTACGAGCTCTGCTCTTCATCTCAGCTCCTTCCAGCTTCAGACCTACCTCTGGAAGCAGAGAATGGAATCATTAAGGTTGGAACAAAGCCCTCAAAGGTCATCAAGCCCAAGAGCAGCGCTTGTGAGGGCAGCTCCGAAGCACGGGGAATGGTCTCCAGCAGGGGGACAAGCAAACCAGAGGTACTCTCCAGCAGCTTCTGCCTTATCTTCTGCTGCCAGTATCAAAAGATATGTTAGATCACAGCATGGTTTCCTGGCCCAGTATTTACCCTTGCTCACAGCTCAGGTCTTATTCAGAGGCAACAAAGGCAAAGATCCCTGGGGTCAGGGATCAGGAAGAGTGCAGCCAGCAGGTCAAGGGAGGTTCTCTTCCCCCTCTACTCTGCTCTGGTGAGGCCACATTTGGAGCATTGTGTCCAGTTCTGGGCTTCCCAGTTCAAGAAGGATAGGGAACTGCTGGAGAGTGTCCAAGGGAGGCCATGAGGGTGCTGAAGGGTCTGCAACACCTCTGTGAGGAGGAAAGGCTGAGAGCCCTGGGGCTGGGTGGCCTGGAGAGGAGCAGCCTGAGGGGGATCAATGGCTAAAAGGTGGAGGTCATGAGGATGGGGCTGGGCTCTTCTTAGTGATGCCCAGCCAAAGGCCAGGGGACAATGGGCACAAACTGGAACCCAGGAGGTGTCACTTGAATGTCAGGAGAAAACTCTTTGGTGTGAGGGTGCCAGGAGGCTGGGACCAGGCTGTGTTCAGTGGTGCTCAGGGACAGGACAAGAGGGAATGGGGAGAATAGAATAGAATAGAATAGAATAGAATAGAATAGAATAGAATAGAATAGAATAGAATAGACCAGGTTGGAAAAGACTTCTGAGATCCTCAAGTCCAAGCTATCACCCAGCACCACCTGATCAACTCAACCATGGCACCAAGTGCCTCAGCCAGGCTCTCTTTAAACACCTCCAGTGAGGAAGACTCCACCACCTCCCTGGGCAGCACATCCCATGGCCAATCTCTCTTGCTGGGAAGAATTGCTTCCTAACTCCCAGCCTGAAGCTCCCCTGGCACAGCTTGAGACTGTGTCCTCTTGTTCTGGTGCTGGGTGCCAGGGAGAAGAGACCAACCTCTGCCTGTCTACAACCTCCCTTCAGGTAGTTGTAGACACCAGTAATGCTCCCAGCAGACCTCATTGTGGCCTTGCAGGATCTGCAGGGGGCTGCAGGAAAGCTGGGGAGGGACTTTTGAGGGTGCGAGGGAGGGATAGGACTGGGGGGGATGGAGCAAAACTAGAAGTGGGGAGCTTGAGACTGGATGTCAGGAAGAAGTTGTTGCCCAGGAGGGTGGTGAGAGCCTGGCACAGGTTGCCCAGGGAGGTGGTGGCAGCCTCCTGCCTGGAGGTGTTTGCAGCCAGGCTGGAGGTGGCTGTGAGCAGCCTGCTGTGGTGTGAGGTGTCCCTGCCCATGGCAGGGGGGTTGGAGCTGGCTGAACCTTGAGGTCCCTTCCAGCCCTGACAGCTCTGTGATTCTATGAACCTGCCAAGCACTTCTCCAGTCCAATTTAGGCTCCTAAAATCCCTTTCTGCACTTCAGCATCATGGGACACGAGGGAGGCAAGCTCCAAGCCTCCCCTGCCTCCCTCAAGGTGCTCCCCTCGGAGGGCAAACCTTCAGTTCATGGAGGAGGAGTGCAGGCAAGGGCCAAGGACAGCAGCTCTCCAAGCTGCTGCAGAATGTCTGCAGCATGGATGGGAGCTCACCCAAATTTCTTGAGGTCTCCTCCAAAATATCCTCCTTCCATTTCCTTCCAATGATTTCATGTCTGGAGGGAAGGTTCTTGCAAACAAAACTTTCAGGGCTTGCTGCTGGGGTTTTGTTTTGCCTTCTCATTCTCACAAGGTTTTGGAATTTTCCAACAGATTCAGGGCTTGGGAATCTGGTGGATTGGATGTCTTTTCTCTCTCTCTTCTTTTTAATGTGATAGAAGAAGTCCTGTGATTTGGTTCAAACAGCCACAGCCAGCACTGCTCTCAGGAGATCTTGACCCGGGGGTTTGTCCTGCTCACGTTGTCAGAGCTCTGTATGAAAGTGCTTCCCCCCAGCAATGATGTAAAAGGGCTCAAAGAAGCCAAGTTATTGCTTAAAGCATTGCCCTGATTCCCAACATTTGTTCCCTGGGGACAGGGAAAAGTCTGCCCTGACGTAGCACTGCCTTCTAACTAGGAACAGCTTGGAGGGGAGCACCCCAGCCAAGCACTGGGGCTGCTGTGGCCTCTGGAGAGCTACCACTGCAGCAGAGCAGCAGCTCACAGCCCTCAGGCTAGGACTGGACTCATCCTGGGGAGGGGGAAGTAAAGAAAGGCTTAATGGCCAGGGTGGTCTGAGGTTGAAGGTTGGCCTCAGTGATCTTTCACCTGGAGGCTGTGCTGCTGCCCAGCCAGGCTGGGAGCTGGGCAGGGAGAAATGGAATGAAAACCAACAGGGGCAAGGGGAGAGTCTTGCACCTGGGAAAGAACAACCCCATGGAGCAGGAGGGGTTGGAGGCTGAGCTGCTGGAGAGCAGGGAAGGGGAAAAGGACCGGGGGGTCCGAGTGGGTGGAAGGATGGCCATGAGCCAGCACTGTGCTCTGGTGACCAAGAGGGCCAAGGGCATCCTGGGGTGGATTAGAAGGGCTGTGGTCAGTAGGCTGAGAGAGGTTCTCCTCCCCTCTGCTCTGCCCTGCTGAGGCCACATCTGGAATCTTGTGTCCAGTTCTGGGCCCTCAGGTCAGGAAGGGCCTCAGGGAACTGCTTGAGAGAGTGCAGCACAGAGCCACGAGGATGCTGCAGGCAGTGGAGCATCTTCGTCCCAAGGAGAGCCTGAGGGAGCTGAGGGCTCTTAGCTTGGAGAGGAGGAGCCTGAGGGTGACCTCACTGCTGGTGATGAAGCTGTGCAGGGGCAGTGCCCAGAGGCTGGAGCCAGGCTCTGCTGGGGGATGCCCAATGCCAGCACCAGGGGCAGTGCTGGAAGCTGAGGCAGAGGAAGGGCCATGGAAACAGGAGGAAGAATTTTGTCCCAGTGAGGGTGGCAGAGCCCTGGAGCAGGCTGCCCAGGGGGGTGTGGAGTCTTCCTCTCTGGAGCTCTTCAAGACCTGCCTGGATGTGTTCCTGTGTGACCTGCTCTGGCAGGGGGTTGGACTGGATGAGCTTTGGAGGTCCCTTCCAGCCCCTCACACTCTGTGATTCTGTGGTCTTGGAGGCCTCTTCCAACTGAAACAATCCTGTGACTCTAAGATTCTTGCAACAGCCCAGAAGAGGGATTAGCCCTGGAGCTCTCCTGTCTCTCTGGCACTCAAAGACTTCCAGATTTTCCAGAACTCGCTCAGCAATTTACAGTTTCTTGTCAAATTGGCATTTTCTAACCTTCATTTCAGCCTCTCTTCACCAGCCCTTTTCTCCAGACCCTCTGCCTGCTTGATTGCCCTTCTCTGGATGTGCTCCAGCACCTCACACATTCATAGAGTGGCTCAGGTTGGAAGGGATCTCAGGGCTCATCTGCTCCCAGCCCCCCTGCCATGGGCAGGGACACCTCCCAGCAAGACTTGGTTGCCCAAACCTCATCCAATCCAGCCTTAAACACCTCCAGGGAGGGGGCATCCACAGCCACTCTGGGCACCCTATTCCAGAGCCTCCTCACCCTCTCCACCTCGATGTCTTTCTTGGAGTGAGGGCCCTAAATCTGAGCCCAGCACTCAAGCTGTGGCCTCACCAGCACCGAGTCCAGGGGCACAATCCCTGCCCTGGTCACACCACTGCTGCTCCAGCCCAGGCTGTTGGTGGCCTTCTTGCCCACCTGGGCATCCCCTGGCTCATCTTCAGCTGCTGTCACCCAGCACCTCCAGGTCCTTCCCTGCCAGGCATCTTTCCAGCCACTCTGCCCCAAGCCTGGAGCCTTCCTGGGGTGGTTGTGCCCAGGTGCAGGAGCCAGCACTGGCCTTCTTGAACCTCATGCAACTGACCTCAGCTCCTGGAGCCAGCCTGTGCAGATCTCTCTGCAGGCTGCCTCATGTTCCACTGGATGTATAGAGAGCAGTTAGGCTTCTGCTGAGCTTTAACATCCAGCCCAAGCAACACGCTGAGGGTTGGAGTTAACCTGCTGCAGGGGGCAGCTGCCAGGGCCAAAGTGTGCTGCACTTAGGGCAAGTTGTGGAGCATGTGTGGCTAGCAGAGGGCTGGCCCGGGGGCCCGGAGCCGGAGCAGCTTCCCAGTGAGGCTGGCTGAGGAAGAGGATGGCTATCAGCACGAGCTCTTCAGCTCAGTGTGCTTACAAGTGCAGCTTGTGCTGAATGCTCAGCGCTGAGCATTTTGCTTGTTTTGGCAGAGAGTCAACGAGTGAAAGGAAAAATCTCCCCAGCACCACCCCCGCAGCTATTGTTCTGTTTGGAAACCTCCACTGCTTACCAACCTCTTCTATGAAAGGGGAGAAACAAGGAAAACAATCTCCCTGCCTGAGAGCTGATAACACTCGCTGGGTTGGGTCTGATGAGCTTAGAAGGCTTTCCCAACCTTCCTGATTCTCTGACTTAGGGCTCACCTCTGGCCTACCCATCTGCTGCACAGCCCCACTCCAAATGTCTTGTGTGAGATCTGTAGCTGTTGTCTGCAGTCACTATAGAACCATTGAATCACTGAGGCTGCAAAAGGCCTTGAAGCTGGAGTCCAACCAGCAGGGCAACCCCACCATTCCCACTCAGCCATGGCCCCACGTGTCCTTGCCACAGGTTTCTGCAACACCTCCAGGGATGGGGACTCCATCACCTCCAGGGCAGCCTGTGCCAGTCCCTGACCACTCTTGCAGTCAACAAGTTTCTTCTTTTCCAAACTAAACCTCCCTTGGGGCAACCTGAGGCTATTTCCTCTCACCCTATCACCAGTTATTTGGGAGAAGAAACCAACTACAGCTCAGTGTTAGGTGTTCAAAAGTGTGTGGCCAAGGCAGTTCAGGACATGTCTTTGTGGCCATGGTGGCCCTAGGTTGAAGGTTGGACTCTGTCTTGAAGGTCTCTTCCAACCAAAACAATCCTCTGATTCTGTGATTATCCTTTCAAGGTCCCTTCCAGCCCCATGCATGGTTCTGTGGTTACCACAACAGCTTTCAGCTCATCCACATGGAATCCCTGAGAGCACCATCACTATTTGGTGCAGAAAGGTCCATTTTGCAGAGCTCCCCATCAGTCAATGAACTCAGCTGATCAAATTCTTCTGCACACTAAGTCATTTTATGATCCTCTTAAGCCATTCCATGATTCTATGCAAATCATATCCTAGGCTGCAGCCAGAGGAGTGTGGGCAGCAGGGCAAGAGAGGATTCTGACCCTTGATTCTGCTCTGCTCAGGCTTCACCTCCAATCCTGCTTCCAGCTCTGCTGTCCCCAGCAGGAGAAGGACACAGAGCTGCTGGAGAGAGGCCAGAGGAGGATCCAGAAGAAGATGAGCTACAAGGATGCTCCAAAGGCTGGAGCAGCTCTGCTGGGAGCACAGGCTGAGGGAGCTGGGGCTGTGCAGCCTGCAGAGGAGAAGGCTCCAGGGGCACCTCAGAGCTGCCTGCCAGGACCTGAAGGGATCCTGCAGGAAGGCTGCAGAGAGACTTTTGCTGAGGGTCTCTGGAGCCAGGCCAAGCTGAGCAGGTTCAAACTGGATCTGAGGAAGAAGTTCTTCAGCAGGAGGGAGCTGAGCCTCTGGCCCAGGCTGCCCAGGGAGGCTGTGGCTGCCTCCTTGCTGGGGGTGCTGCAGGCCAGGCTGGATGAGGCTTGAGCAGTCAGGTCTGGCTGAGAGGTGTCCCTGGGCATGGCAGGAGCTGGAGTAGATGAGCTCTGAGGTCCCTTTCCAGCCTGAGCCATCCTAGGACTGTGTGCTCCTTTGCCTGACAGCAGAGCTGAAAGTCACACTGAGGAGGTCTAACTTTTGCCTCCCTGAGTATTTTGCAAACCCCCTTAATCTGCCCCTGACAGGCTGCCTGCAATTCTTCTTCCTCTGGGGCAAGCCTTTATCAGCCATCCAAGCCGGGGCTCCCCGCTGCCGTTATCTGCACGAGGTGTCGACACCGGAGCCGCGCCGCCACCGCGCCGGGCGGTAACAGGCAGCGGCCGGAGAACATCCATCCCCCCTGTTTACATGAGATGAAGGTTGGT
Source organism: Colaptes auratus (assembly GCA_015227895.2). Lineage (NCBI taxonomy): Eukaryota > Metazoa > Chordata > Aves > Piciformes > Picidae > Colaptes > Colaptes auratus. The sequence goes on along the minus strand of JAAWVA010001080.1, from coordinate 1,460 downwards.
TTGAAGGGCTGCAGCGAAGGCCTCTTGAGAGCAGCCACCCCAGAGGCTGACTCTCTCCAGCTGACACTTTGCAAAGCCCAGGCGGGGCGGCGGCCGCCGCATGCTTTCCATCAGCTCCGCCCAGGAGATGCAGGAAAATGTCACTCCCGGAGCTGCACCTTCCTAAATTAGTCCTGGTGTCAGCTGTTATCACTTGCCAAGGCTTGGAGCTGCAAGGGCTCGCTGGTTCACAATGAGAAAGCACAGAGCTGAGGGGGCTGAGGAAACACAGGCGCGGGCGGCCGGAGCGCGCCAGACTGCCGGCGGCACCGCGGCCTTTGGTGCTGCCTAATAGGCAAACTCCTGTCCTGCCTGGCTGCTTGTTACAAACAGAGGACCAAATCTGTCCCTCTGCTGCACTCTTCTGCCGCTGGCTCCGCTCAGTTGTGCTTACAGAAGTGAAGGGAGCAAGTGCACAAAGCAAACAGTGATAGAAGCCAGGCAGGAGAGGTTTATCCTAGGGGGAGCAATACGTGAGGGGCCAAAGGCTCCCCTCTGCTCAAGAACAAAGTGTGAGCTGAGTCTGGGGCCTCTTGTAGTCTTCTTTCTTTCTTCAGCACTTCAGCTGTTGCAGAAAGGTGACCTTATCCCAGGTTCCAGCTGCTTTGGGTGATCCTGCTCCGGCAGGGACTTGATCATCTTCAGAGGGTTTCACCTGCATGAGCTGATCCTGCTCTGGCAGCAGGGCTTGGAGCTGATCTTCAGCGGTCCCTCCAGCCCCCAGCGTTCTGTGATACTGTGATTTACTTTCCCTCTATCATCTGCTTGAAACAAGAACAATCAACTGCTGCTATCATCAGAAGGTTCATCAAAACAGGAGGAGGAACTTCTTTAAGGGTGGTGGAGCACCGGAGCAGGCTGCTCAGAGAGGTGCTGGCATCTCCCTCTGGAGACATTCCAAAACCGCCTGGACATGTTCCTAGGACCTACTTAAGTGACCCTGCCTTGGCAGGGAGGTTGGATTCGATCTCCAAAGGTCCCTTCCAACCCCTACCAAGCTGTGATGTTGTGACATCTCTGCCACAAGCATCTAGCACAAGCCAGGGGAGGGTTAGGTTGGAGGTTAGAAATAGTTGGCCAGACATCGGCACAGGCTGCCCAGGGAGGAGGTGGAGTCCCCATGCCTGGAGGGGTTCCAGAACCCTGTGGCCATGGCACCTGGGGCCGTGGTTTGGTGACCATGGTGAGGTTGGGTTGAAGGTTGGACTGGATGATCTCAGAGGCCTTTTCCAACTGAACCAATTCCATTCCAGTGCCTAAACTTCCTGATGTTGGCAGATGCTCCACAGCTCTTAGGGTCTATCAGCATGGAAGGCTTTCCCCAGCTCTTGGTGAAAGGCTGCAGTGAGTGCTGTACCTGCTCCGTTGCTCCTTCTCCCTGATCACTTATGGCACTCAGCTAGGATGGAGACTGTTCCCAC
>JAAWVA010000108.1:0-55958 GCA_015227895.2 Colaptes auratus | reverse complement strand
GCTTAGCCTGGAGAGGAGGAGACTCAAGGGTGACCTTATGCTCTCTCCAACTACCTGAAGGGAGGTTGTAGCCAGGAGAGGTTGGTCTTCTCCCAGGCAGCCAGTACCAGAACAAGAGGACACAGTCTCAGGCTGCGCCAGGGCAGGTTTAGACTGGATCTTAGGAAGAAGTTCTATACCGAGAGAGTGATTGCCCACTGGAATCGGCTGCCCGTGGAGGTGGTGGAGTCACCTTCATTGGAGGTGTTCAAGAAGAGGCTTGATGGGGTGCTTGGTGCCAGGGTTTAGTTTTTAGTTGTTTAGGTGGGTTGTATTGTTGTATTGTATTGTATTGTATTTAGGTGGGTTGGATTGGTTGATGGGTTGGATGTGATGATCTTGAAGGTCTCTTCCAACCTGGTGTATTGTATTGTATTGTATTGTATGTCTCTTGTGGTGACTATTGGCCTGATGGTTGGCAGGGTTCAATCTTGTCATGCCTAGGGTTTTAAAATGGGTACAAGAATGGCTGCATCCAAAGGCAAGTTAGGGACTAGATCCAGGGGTGCCTTTTAGCATGTAAAGACATTTTATGCAGTTCTTTATTTTTACTCAGTGTAAGAAGCCTGAAAGCCCATCTCTTTCAGACAGTGCATCTCCTGCTGTATTCACAGACACAGCATTTCAGGTGTTCTGGAAAGCTGAGAAACAGGCAGATATCAGTGCTGGAGGAGACATCTTTCCCAGTATTTGGAGAATGAAAGATGTTTTGACAGATGGCTGTTGACAGGTGACAGCCAGTGAGATAAGCCAGCAGTGTGCCCAGGTGGCCAAGAAGGACACCACCATCCTGGTCAGATCAGGAATAGTCTGTACTGCAGGGCAGGAGAGAGATTGTCCCCTGTACTAGGCACTGGTGATGCAGACCTCAGAATACTGGATTCATTTGGGGTCATTCATTACCAAGAACAAGTGGTGCTGGAACAGGTCCAGAGAAGATCAACAAAGGTGGTTAAGAGTCTGGAGAACAGGTGGTGAGGAGCAGCTGAGGGAACTGGGATATTTAGTCTGGAGAAGAGGAGGCTGAGGGGAGACCTCATTGCTCTCTCCAACTCCCTTAAAGGAGGTTGCAGTGAGGTGGAGGTTAGTCACTTCTGCCTAGTGTCAGGTGACAGGAGAAGAAATGCCCTGAAATTGTGCAGGGCAGAGTTAGGTTGGAGACTGGGAAATATTTCTTCCCTGCAAGAGTGTTCAGGCATTGGAAGAGGCTGCCCAGGGGGGTGGTGGAGTCCCCATCCCTGGAGGTGTTCATGAAATGTGTGGACATGGCACTCTGGACATGGTTTAATGAGACATGTGGTGGTGTTGGGTTGATGGTTGGACTTGATGATCTAGGATGTCTCTTCCAATTAACCAATTCTAGTTTCTGTACTAAATGGAGGAATACAGTGCAACAATGTTAGATCAAGCTGGATTGTCTTGCAACTGCAAACAGGCTGTCCAAAGGCTGCATGGGGAAACATGAATTTTGAAGATATCTTTCAGGACATTCCCAACAGCTCAATGTGAATCAACTATCTGCTTCACACATCACATATTTTAATATGTCAGCATCTTGCACACAGAGAGAAAACACCTGAACTCACTGCAAAAAAATCAGGGGAAATGCCTCTACCCTCACCACACTGCCAAACCATTCCATGTCTAGGAGGTATTTAGGCATAGCAGAACTTGCAAAAGTTGAATCTAATTTCACTTCATGTTCTAATAAAGCCCTTATTTCTAAACATCACTCAAGAGTCAGGCAAGACTGCAAGACTGGAGCAAAATTAGCCCCATAAGAGGAAAAAATCTAACATGAAACCAAAGAAATGAAATAGGCAGATCACAGTAAGTTGTTTCTTTGATCATGGTTTATTTTTAAGGACAAAGGGGGGACTTTGCTGGAGCAGGCAGCTTGTGACAGCACTGGGATACTGGAGAACAAAGGAATGCCTGAAATGGTGCCAGGGAGGTTTAGGTTGGAGATTAGGAAACATTGCTGCAAGAGTGGTCAGGCACTGGAACAGGCTGCCCAGGGGGACGGAGGAGTGACCATCCCTGGACGTGTCCAAGAAAGGTGTGGACATGGCACCTGGGGACATGGTTAATGGTCATGGTTGTGCTGCTGGATGGTTGGACTCAATGATCTTGGAGGGTCTCTTCCAGCTGAAACAATTCTCTAATTCTACTCTTCTATGATCTCATCTAGAACACAGAAAAGGGGGAAAAAAATGAAGGAGCACATTGACCTTCAGGTGCTAAAAGGAAGCTTAGGAAAGTCAGCAAATCTCATCGTTTTCTGTGCTCATTCAGTGGAGGACAAGAAGCAGCAGCCTCAAATTAGAGCACTAACAACAACAACAAAAAAAAAGAGTTTGGCATTAGGAAAATATTTTCAGGTGTGGAATGGATTACCTGTGATGCTTTCTGACTCCTGTCATTAGGCAGGCTTAAAAATAGCATTAGGACAATGTCCTTCAGTAATCATTGAGATAGCCTTGGGCAAAGGGCTGGTTTGAGGTGACATCTGGACACTTTGGTATTTTTACACCGTGTGATTTCATACAGAGCATTTTGCCTCCATGCAGGTCATTATTCCAATAACTAAGCATGATTGTTGATTAAATTCCCAATAGGAATGTGAAATAGAAGTAGTTTATGCAGCCACTTATTCAAGCTGATATCAGTGACTGGCAAAACTTGCTTCGACTATCAGATAATTCCCTCACTCTGGCTCAGTTTGAAGTCTCTTGGAAATTTTTAGGGTTTAAATGCATAAATGTACTTACTAACTTGCAAGAGCTACAGGTCTGTAGCACAAAGTAAGCTCCTGATGCATAGAGCCTTGCTGAATTGAGATTGTGCTTGCAAGCCACAGTCGTCAGAGAATCACAGACTCATAGAATGGCTGAGTTTGGAAGCGATCTCAGACATCATCTAGATCCAACTCCCTTTCATGAGCAGGACACCTCTCAACTAGAATTGTTTGCCCAAGGCCTCATCCAACCTGCCCTTGAACACCCCCAGCCTCCCTGGCAACCTGTTTCAGAGTCTCATCACCCTTGTCCTGAAGAACTTCTTCCTCAGATCCAGTCTAACCTTTCTCTCCCTCAGCTTCAACCCATTCTCCCCTGTCCTGTCTCTAGACACCCTCATGAAAAGTCCCTCTTCAGCCTTCCTGTAGGATCCCTCAGTTACTGGAAGGCAGCTCTAAGGTCTGCCTGGAATCTTCTCTTGATATTGTTCAGCAGACATTGTGCATGGGACAGGGTGGCACTCCTCAGGGCTCCATTCTTCCTTAAATGGTCAGAACTGAATTCAGTAGAAGTCCTTAAAGGGCATGGGTTTGGGCACTTGTATTTAAAGTTTATTCAGTTGCTGTGAGTCAATATTGTTGACATCATTTCTATTACGCTGGGGACACTAAGTTGATCTACCACCACCAGTCTCAATTAGAAGCGATTAATTGTCACTCTTCTTGCAGCAGGATAGGTAAGAATATACTGAGACTCTTTGAAAACTTGGGCAGCCATCATTGATCAAATGCATGTTAGTGTGACAGTAACCACCTGGACCTCCCCAGTTCTCCTCACCTGCTGTGCCTCTGTATTCTAGAAAGACCATTATCCCTGATTAGCTTGGAAGCACAGACAATTCATTACCCTTCAGGAAGCCAGAACATGCTTAAAAGCTTTTAATAGCTCTCATAAAAAGAAGAATAAAATCAGAGGACACCATGACCAACATGACCAAGGTATTACCACCAGCAGAGGGTTTGGAATTACATGCTGACAGGTAACACTAGCAACAGCTGAAATCAGGTTGTTTTCTCATGGAATGCACAGTGACTGCATGAAGAGATGCCACTGATGGTGCTTGGATGTTGCAAGATGAAGCTGCTTTCCACAAAAGGGAAAATGATAAAAACATCTCAGTGATAGAGAAAAATATGGCATGGACTGAAATGGGATCAGGGCAGGGTTAGGTTGGAGATAAGGAAACATTTCTTTGCTGCAAGAGTGGTCAGGGATTGGAACAGGCTGCCCAGGGAGGTGGTGGAGTCACCATCCCCGGAGGTGTTCTTGAAATGTGTGGACTTGGCACCTGGGGACATGGTTTAATGGCCATGGTGGTCTTTGGCTGACTCAGTGATCCTAGAGGGCTTTTCCAACTGAAACAATTCTATGATTCAGTGAAAGAATTACCTAAAAACTGTCATTTGCCGTTTGTTTACCCACCATGACTGGTCTCTCTGATGCCTAATTTAGACAGTATCTTCGATTACATTAATCACAGAGTCACAGAACAAGTCCTATTTAAGTCCTATTTAAATTAAGTCCTATTTAAACTAAGTTTCATAGTTAGTTTTCATAGTTTCAGTCAGGGTTGGAAGGGACCACAAGGATCATCTAGTTCCAACCCCCCTGCCATGGGCAGGGACACTCAGTCTTTCATTGGACCTGTGTGGTTTCTTCTTAAGCTAGGTTACAGCTCCTTGAAGATGACATATCTCCAAATGTTCCCTTTTCTTCAGGATTTATGAATTTTCCTATTAATGAAGTGCAAAATGAGTTCTGTTTTTGGCCATGATGCCAAGAGGGGCCAATGGCATCGTGGGATGCTTCAAGAAAAATGTTTCCAACAGGTTTAGTGAGGTTCTCCTGCCCCTCTACTCTGCCCTGGTGAGACCACACCTGGAATACTGTGCTTAGTTTTGGAATGCCCAGCTCAAGAGAGACAGAGACCTGCTGGAGAGAGTCCAGTGGAGAGCCACAAGGATGACTGGGGGACTTTAACATCTCTGCTGTGAGGAAATACTGAGAGAGCTGGGGCTGTTTAGTATGGAAAGGAGAAGGCTGAGAGGAGATCTGATCAATGTCTATAAATATCTGAGGGGCGGGTGGTGGAATGAAGTTGCCAGGCTCTTTTTCACAGTGCCCAGTGATAGGACAAGGATCAGTGGGTACAAGCTGGAACACAAGAGGATCCACCTCAACCTAAGGAGAAACTTCTTTGGCGTGAGGGTGCTGGAGCCCTGGAGCAGGCTGCCCAGAGAAGTTGTGGAGTCTCCTTCTCTTGAGACTTTCAAGACCCATCTGGATGCGTTCCTGTGTGACATGCCCTGAGTGATCCTGCTCTGGCAGGGGGGATGGACTTGATTATCTTTAGAGGTCCCTTCCAACCCCTAACATTCCATGATTCTGTGTACAAAGAAGTTGCCCCAGTTCTGTGAGCTGTGTGCTGGACAGGTATGTGGTCTTGTCAGGCAGCCTTATGTTACCTCAAGGGATCCTACAAGAAGGCTGGAGAAGGATTTTTCATGAGGATGTCTAGAGACAGGACAAGGGGGAATGGTTTGAAACTGAAGGAGAGCAGGGTTAGACTGGATCTTAGCAAGAAGTTCTTCAGCATGAGGGTGGTGAGACTCTGAAACAGGTTGCCCAGGGAGGCTGTGGATACCTTCTCCCTGGGGGTCTTCAAGGCCAGGCTGGATGAGGCCTTGGGCAACCAATTCTAGTTGAGAGGCATCCCTGCCCATGGCAGGGGGTTTGGAGTAGATGGTCTCTTAGGTCTCTTCCAACCTGAACCACTCTATGATTCTATGACATTCTTTTTCATTGGATTTTAGTATGAAATTAGAGGATGCAGGACCCTTGTGTTAGACTCTGAGGCTTGAGCTTGCCTGATGTCAAAAACACGATGACACAAATAGTGTTCACTTATGTCGCTATAAAGTGAAGTTTATAGGGGGCCAATCAGTGCTACCATTTATGCTATCTACGCTCAGCATTACTAATTGTGTCACTATAAACCTGGTTTACAGTCATATAAACAGAACAGATAATGCTGCCAGGCTTTGGTATCAATGCTGCAAATAAACCTACAAACACAGTATCTTTTATGGTGCTAATAAGCAAACTCTAGGGGCAAGCTCACCACTGTAATCTGGGAACCCCTGGCCAATTACTTTTATCACTGGAGTATGAGACAAGGGAGTGGCCCTGCCCCTTTCCTCTGTCTGAAATATTTATTACCACATTTGCTTTACATAAATGTCTATCTGTATCATAAATGGCTGTTTCATCTCACAGATTGCATTTGGTTAGCAGGGACTCTCAAATGTCACCTTGTCCAACCCACCCGCACTCAGCAGGGAAATTTCCAGCTAGAGCAGGCTGCCCAGGGCCACATCGAGCCTGATCTTGAATGTCTCCAGGGATGGGACCTCCACCACATCCCTGGGTAACCTGTTCCAGTACTTCACTACTCATTGTGCAGAACTTCCTCCTGATGTCCAACCTAAGTCTCCCTTGCTCCAGTTTCAAACCATTGCCTCTTATCCTATCACCACAGTCCCTCCCCAGCCTTCCTGTAGGTCCCCTTCAGACATTAAAATGCAGCTCTAAGGTCTCCCTGGAGCTTTCTCATCTGAGCAGCCCCAACTCTCTCAGTCAGGAGTCAGGATTGTTCCCTGTTGCCAGATTCCTGTCTCAGCTATTCCCTTCTAGAATTTTCTTGGATGTGAGAAGACCTGAGACTTGTAATGGAAAAATAAAAGTGAAGTTCTTGTCTCTCATACACTTACACTGCTAATTTGCAATTCTCAGTCATAAAGATGGCTTTAGAAGAAGGGGGGGAAAGAGATCTAAAGGTTTTATCTGTTCAGCAGCAAACACAGGGAGAGAATGCAGTGATGCAGATGATTATTTTATGGCCTAGGGGCAATTAAGCTCAGGAATGGATGATACAGTGGCAGATGCAGTGGAATCACATAAGTCTTTTTTCTGTAGAACATCAGGTTTAATGAGATTACAGAGGAAGGAAAAAACCCACACACAAAAGCCCTAAAACAACAGAGTAACACAGAGAGGTCTGCTACAGGTCTTGGATTAATCTTGCAGGAAATCCAAAGTTCAGCTGTTTCAAGGTCTGGCACATCCTAAGGGTATCCTCAGGATGTTTCCCCAGGATCTGCAGATGAGCATCTGTCTTTTGAAAGCTTTTCCTCAGTTTCTCCCAGAGGCTCCCAAGTGCTGAAAGGGCAAAGCAAGGTGGCCATTGCTCTCTGTGTCAAGTTGCAGATGGGCACTGACAGTGCAAGGAGGATGGGCTGGCACCTGTATCAAGGTACTCTATCATTGTTGGTCCTGGCTAGCAAGAGGAAGAGCAGGTGAACACAGGGAAGTGCTCTGAGACGTCAAGATAGATGAGAAGACTCAGCAGAGAGGATTGCTCTTCTTATGCACTGTGTCAAGAAGTTTGGGTAACAGCTTAGATAAGATGCTTTGCCTTTCATATGGATAAAATGAGGAAGAAGAAAGCCTCCTTTGACATCTGAATCTGCCCTGCTCTGCTGAGACCTCACCTGCAGTGCTGTGTCCAGCTCTGGGGACCCCAACACAAGAGAGACATGGAGTGGGTCCAGAGGAGGCCACCAAGATGATTGGAGGGCTGGAGAACCTCTGCTATGGGGACAGGCTGAAAGAATTGGGGTTGTTGAGCCTGGAGAAGAGCAGGCTCCAGGGAGAGCTTACAGCAGCATTTCAATATCGGAAGGGGACCTACAGGAAGGCTGGGCAGGGACTGTTTAGAAGGTCATGTGGTAGGAGAAGGGACAATGGTTTGAAACTCAAGGAAGGGAAATTTAGGTTTGACATCAGGTGGAGGTTCTGTATGATGAGAAAGGTGAGAAACTGAAACAGGTTGCCCAGGGATGTGGTTGAGGACCCATCCCTGGAGACATTCAAGATCAGACTTACTGTGTCCCTGTACAGCCTGCTCTTGTTGGAGGCATTCCTGCTGACTGCAGAGGGATTGAACAAGATGACCTCTGAGGGTTCCTTCCCACCCAGTGCCATCAGTGAATCGTTGTGCATGACCACAGAGAGAGCGGCGCAAGTAGAGCCATGGCAGCGGCACTCAGCGTGCATGAGGAAGTCAAAAGTTTGGTCACGCTCTTCTGACACCAGCAGCACTGAGTTGAAACATGACCAACTGAGGGCCAAAGATTAGTAAAGAGGCTACAATCATTCCAGCACCACTTAGCACAAATGGGAGGCAATTAATCTTTACAGAATGTCTGCAGAATACCCATGAAAAATTAAATCCTTGCCTTGCTGAAATCAGTGAGAGCTTTAATTCTGACACTGAAGCCTGATTTCACCCTAAAAACACAAATCCTCACTTCTGTTTTGTAGGTGATTTAAAAATACATGACAGAGGGTGGGCATAAGTTTTGGATTCTGTCCAAGAGATGGGTAGACTTCCTAAAGGTTCTATGCAGTCTAAGACTCTTACACAGTACTGTAAAGAGAGCTCTTCCTTAAAACATCCTCTTGCCTTTTCTTGTGACTTGCTAGAGGCCACAGATGAGATTTCAGGTTTATATATTCACATAGGTCAACCACAGATTCAATTCTTTCTTAATTTTTCCCTCAGGCAATACTGAAAGATGAGGACAGAGGGGACATGAGGGACATGGAGCTGATGGAAGGGGTCCAGAGAAGGCCACAAAGATGATCACAGGGCTGGAGAACCTCTGCTGTGGGGACGAGCTGAAAGAATTGGGGCTGTTCATCCTGGAGAAGAGAAGGTTCTGCAGAGATGTTAGAGCAGCCTTCCAGTGACTGGTGGGAGATACAGGAGAGCTGGGGAGGGACTTCTAACAACAGCTTCTAGTGATAGGATGAGGAGGAATGCACTGAAGCTTGAGGAGGGAAGATTGAGATTGGGAAGAAATTCTTGACAGTGAAGGTGGTGAGACACTGGAACAGGTTGCCCAGGGAGGTTGTGGATGCCCCCTCCCTGGAGGTGTTCAAGCCCAGGTCAGACAAGGCCTTGGGCAGCCTGTTCTAGTGGAAGGTGTCCCTGCCCATGGCAGGGGGACTGAAACTAGATGATCTTTAAGGTCCCTTCCAACCCACACCATTCTATGTAGCTCAGTTAAGCAGAGGTGCAAAGGCTTGTATTAAATGGATGGTTCCAGCACCGACCTCCTCCATTCTTGGGAATCAGCTATTAATCTTGTTGTGTGCCTATAAATTGGCACGAGTGATAATTTCTTGTCCATTGTGTGATGCTCAGTTAAGGTTTGTAAATAATTTTCAAGTTACTGAGACGCTGGGCTGTCGAAAAGGCAGTGTCTGTTTGATCACGAGGACAGTGGGACATGGTGACATGAGTGACTCTGTGTGCAAAATGCTGTTTCTCCCCAGGGGCTCTGGTGTCATGGCCAGGGAGACTACCCAGGAGTGAGTATTTGTATGAAATGGACAAAATACCCATTTTGCTCTGCTGTGCATTCCTGCCTTTCCAGATACCAATTTACTGACCACCTGCTGAAGCACACAGTGCATGAGCCAAGTGAATCAATAGAAATGCTTCCCAAAGCTGGGTAGAAAGATTTTGCTGGTGAAACAAGGGGCATGTCATGCTCTGCTCAAGACAACAGGGTTGCTGCAGTAAGATGATCTGAATTTTCCCCTTGTATTTGAATCAGTGCAACAGCAGTAGGAGACAGTAAGTGTTAGGAAAGTATCACAGTATCACAGCATCACTAAGGCTGGAAGAGACCTCAAAGATCATCAAGTCCAACCTGTCACCACAGACCCCATGACTAGACCATGGCACCAAGTGCCACGTCCAGTCCCCTCTTGAACACCTCCAGGGACGGTGACTCCACCACCTCCCCGGGCAGCCCATTCCAATGGCAAATGACTCTCTCGGTGAAGAACTTTCTCCTCACCTCGAGCCTAAACTTCCCCTGGCGCAGCTTGAGACTGTGTCCCCTTGTTCTGGTGCTGGTTGCTAGAGAGAAGAGGCCAACCCCTTCCTGACTACAACCACCCTGGCCGCCACTGGTGACTGGCCTCCAGCTGGAGGTGGCATCATTGACCACCACTCTCTGGGCCCAGCCCTCCAGCCAGTTCCTAACCCAGCGCAGAGTGTTGCTGTCCAAGCCACGAGCTGACAGCTTAGCCAGCAGTTTGCTGTGGGGTACGGTGTCAAAGGCCTTGCTGAAGTCCAGGTAGACTACATCCACAGGCCTCCCCACATCCACCAGGCAGGTCACCTGATCATAGAAGGAGATCAGGTTGGAGAGGCAGGACCTGCCCTTCCTGAATCCATGTTGGCTCGGCCTGAGCCCTTGGCCATCCTGCAGGTGCGCAGTTATTGCCACCAGGATAATCTGTGATGCTGCATTTCATATCCTGAACTGAAATCTTTCCTTTCCATGCCAAATCCCTGACAATACAGGACCTGATCACTGGTGAGAAGAGTTTTTCCCAAACTCAGTCATTGTGCTGTTCTGCCTTTCTGCTCCTGTGATCACATTGAATCTCAGTTACTTCAATTCCAGCCATACAAAACTGGAGTAAAGCAGAGCAGAATCCAGCTCTTTGTAAGGACACTTCTTCACTTACCAAACCCAACAATATTTTAACCTGAGCTTAAGTTAAACTTTCTGCCTTTTTTTCAAAAGTCTTGCAGTGGGGTGGGGGTTGGTTTCTTCTTCCAACACCAGAACAAGAGCACACAGTCTCAGGCTGCGCCAGGGAAGGTTTAGACTGGATGTTAGGAGGAAGTTCTATACAGAGAGAGTGATTGCCCATTGGAATGGTCTGCCCAGGGAGGTGGTGGAGTCACCATCATTGGAGGTGTTCAGGAGGAGACTTGATGGGGTACTGGGTGCCATGATCTAGTTGTTTAGGTGGGTTGGATTGGTTGATAGGTTGGATACGATGATCTTGAAGGTCTCTTCCAACCTGGTTTATTGTATTGTATTGTATTCTATCAGCTGAGAGAATAGAATAGAATAGAATAGAATAGAATAGAATAGAATAGAATAGAATAGAATAGAATAGAATAAACCAGCTTGGAAAAGACCTTCAAGATCATCAAGTCCAACCCATCACCCAACACCATCTAATCAAGTAAACCATGGCACCAAGTGCCTCATCCAGTCTCTTCTTAAACACTTCCGGTGATGGTGACTCCACCACCTCTCTGGGCAGCCTGTGCCAGGGGAAGGTTAGCTTGGAGATGAGGAAAAATTTCTTTGCTGCAAGAGTGGTCAGGCACTGGAAGAGAGGCCTTGAGCACAAGCCCTATGAGGAGAGGCTGAGGGAGCTGGGATTGTTTAGCCTGGAGAAGAGAAGGATCAGAGGTGACCTCATTGCCCTCTACAACTACCTGAAAGGTGGTTGTAGACAGGAGGGGGTTCATCTCTTCTCCCAGGCAACCAGCACCAGAACAAGGGGACACAGTCTCAAGCTGTGCCAGGGGAGGTTTAGACTCGAGGTGAGGAGGAAGTTCTTCACTGAGCGAGTCATTCGTCATTGGAATGGGCTGCCCAGGGAGGTGGTGGAGTCGCCGTCCCTGGAGGTGTTCAAGGGGAGATTGGACGTGGCACTTGGTGCCATGGTCTAGTTGTGAGGTCTGTTGGGACAGGTTGGACTTGATGATCCTTGGGGTCTCTTCCAACCTTGGTTATACTGTGATACTGTGAACAGGCTGCCTAGGGAGGTGGTGGAGTCACCACCCCTGGAGGTGTTTATGAAATGCATGGCCATGGCATCTGGGGACATGGTTTACTGGCCATGGTGTTGGTGGGTTGATGGCTGGATTTGATGATCTTAGAAGTTTCTCCCAACTGAAAAAATTCTGTGTTTCTTATGAACAAGTTCATGTGTCGCTTCTTCACCTTTCACAACATTCTAGCTCTATTGTTAATATTATTTTATTGTTGTTGTTACTATAATTCGATAATACTAATTACAATTATTAATAATCACATTTCTATTTTGATTTTATTTATAAACATACTAATTATTATATTATCCAATATAATTATTACTATTATTATGGTTTAATAATCATAGTAATCATCATCACCATCCTTTCTTCTGAAAACTTACAGGAAACAAACTTTTTGCTCTTTAGAACTACCTGTAAGGAGGTTACAATGCAGTGGGTGTCTGCCTCTTTTCCCAGGTAATGTAAGATAGAGGACAGGAAGAAGTGGTCTCAAGTTACACCAGGGAAGGTTTGCATTGGATATTAGGAAAAGAATCTTCACAGAAAGGGCTGTCAAGCAGTGGAACAGGCTGTCCCAGAAAATGATTGAGTCACCATCCCTGGAGGTACTTAAAGGATATGTAGATGTGACACTTCGGGACGTGGTTTAGTGGTGGATTTGGCAGCCTTAGCTTTATGGTTGGATTCGATCTTACAGTTCTTTTCCAACCTAAATGATTCTATGGTAATGGCATTAAAATGATGCTCTGGGGCTTTAGAGTAGTTGTAGTGCCAGTTCCTCATGGATAAACAGCATAAAAGGGGAAGTAATTGCATTTCACAGTCAGTGAAGTGCTTGAGATGCAAGAGACATTTAGTTCCAGCCCCCCTGCCATGGACCCCTGCCTTTCACTAGACAAGATTTCTCAAGGCCTCATCCAGCCTGGTCTTAAACACTTCCAGGGATGAGGTGCCCACAACTTCCCCAGGCAACCCCTTCCAGTGTCTCACCATCCTCTTAGTAAAGAATTCCTTCCTAATGGACAATCTTAATCTACCCTGCTCTGGTTTTAAACCATTGCCTCTTCTCCTAGCTCCTTGGTAAACAGCATAGCTGGGTCTAGCTCCTTTGCAAGCATCTCTGAATTCTCTCAGTGACATCTGAGATTGCAAGTGCTTTGCTGACAAGGTCATTAAAATTTCAAGGTATTGTTTAAGAATCAGTAGAAGAGTGTTGTTATCTTTCTGAGGTTAAGTGCTCAGCAGGTCTAAGAATGGAACTTGTGCATCCTTAAATCATTCTGAGATCAAGGCTTTTCACTTCTGCTTGAATAAATCTATTCAATTAGTTGATCAGATTTTGATTTCTTTCTTCTGCACTTTGCTTTTAATAACAATTTAACATAGGACTGTTCTAACAATAATTAGCACCCTGTCTGCCCCCATCAAACACCCCAGCAGTTGTCTGTGAAGGGATTTATCCCAGGAATACAAAGGGAGAAATTGGAACATTGTGTGTGTGATTGTTTTTAAAGAGCATTATCATAACCATTTGTTTCTTGGGTTTTGCTGCTTCTGGGTTCACAACATATTGCCATGCTGCATGTGACAATGCAGCTCTACTCCTTCAAATAATAGAATGGTTTAGGTTGGAAGGCACCTTAAAGATTATCCAGTTCCAACCCCCTGCCATAGGCAGGGACACCTCCCACTAGACCAGGTTGCTCAAGGCTTTATAAAGCCTGGCCTTCAACACCTCCAGGGAGGGGACATCCACAACCTCCTTGGGCAATATCTTCAAGTGTCTCACCACCCTCACTGTCAAGAATTTCTTCCTAATCTCCAGTCTGTATCTCCCCTCTTCAAACTCAAAGACATTGCCCCTTGTTCTGGTACTCCAAGCCCTTGTCAAAAGTCCCTCCCCAGCTCTCCTGTAACCCTCTTCAAGTACTGGGAGGCTGCTGTATGCTCTCCATAGAGCTGCCCAGGGGAGGTGGTGGAGTCAACCATCCCTGGAGGTGTTAAAAATCAAGTAGCACTTTGGGACATGGTTTAGTGGTCATGGAGATGTTGGCTGGAAGGTTGACTTGATCTTAGAAGTCTTTTCCAACATTAGTAATTCTATGATTCTGTTGGAATACAGGGGGAGGATAGAGTTTTCCATACCCTTAAAGCCCTTTATTGCTTAATGGACACAGTCTGGTATTGACAGAGAAATAATGGAAGTAAAGCCTGCATGGATGTGTGGCTGGGGTTAGGAGGCAAAAAGCTGAGCTCAGTGGATGAGCTCATGCTTTCATTTGACACCAGCTCCAGCAAAACCCCTCAGAGCTGAAGGTCATGTCCATGCCACATCCTGTCAGAAGAATCAGCTCTCTCTAAATGACTTCAGGGAGAGGTTTGTATTAAAAGCTTGCAGAGTGACTGCCAGCTTGACAGAGGAATTTTCATCTATCTATAGATTCATAAGTCAGTGACTGCCCACAGCTACAACTGATTTAAATCAAGCTGCCATGGAGGTGTGTATGCAAACCAGTTCTAAACCATCACAGTAAAAAAAAAAGCACACACCACTAGAATTTAGTGGTGATTTTGTATGTTCTGGAGACACAGTAGAAGCAAAGGCATCCTTCAGCTCAAGACCTCTGCAGATTGTGCAGATGTGAAGGCAATGTGCTGAAATGTTTATTCCTGAGCCTTCTCCTACCATTTCCTTCCCCAGACTCAAATTTCCTTCTTCACCTGCCAATGCCATTTGACTTTCCTGACTTTGTATGGAAAATCTGAAGTCAGATTCTGGTGTCCCCAGCACAAGAGGGCCATAGAGATGCTGGAGCAAGTCCAGAGGAGGCCACAAAGATGATCAGAAGGCTGGAGCACTTCTGCCTTGAGGACAGGATGAGAGACTAGGGGCTATTTGATAGGTTGGACATGATGATCTTGAAGGTCTCTTCCAACCTGGTTTATTGTATTGTATTGTATTACTGGTTTATTGGATTGGATTGGATTGGATTGGATTGGATTGGATTGGATTGGATTGGATTGCATTGGATTGGATTGCATTGGATTGGATTGCATTGGATAAGAGAGGGCTCCAGGGAGACTTTAGAGCAGCCTTCCAGTACCTGAAGGTGTCTAAGGGTACAAACTGGAACACAGGAGGTTCCACCTCAACATGAGGAGGAACTTCTTTATGCTGAGGGTGCTGGAGCCCTGGAGAAGGCTTCCCAGAAATGTTGTGGAATCACCTTGTCTGGAGACTTGCAAAACCTACCTGGATGCATTCTTGTGTGACCTGTCCTAGGTGATACTGCTCTGGCAGGGCAGTTGGACTCAGTGATCCTCAGGGGTCCCTTCTAAGCTCTAACTTTCTGTGATTCTGTAACATTGTCTTGGAGAAAGGGACCAGACTCTTAAACTTACCCTTTTTATACCACCAGAAAAGATGTTAAATTGCAGGACCAGCCACTGAGATCCAATTGGATGATTTGGATATCAAAATTGCAATTAGAGGAACAAGAAAACATTGAATCAATAACATAAGGATTGGATGCTTTGTAAGTGGTTGATAGAATCATAGAATGGTTTGTGTTGGAAGGAACCTTAAAAACCATCTAGTTTCAACCCCTCTGCCCTGGGCAGGGACACCTTCCACGAGACCAGGTTGCTCAAGATCTCATCCAACCTGGCTGCTATTCAAATGCCTCTCTCTCATTCCTGGTAGGACATTCTTATAGCAGCAGATAGAGAAAATTGCAGGTCCAGAGAGGTTATGGAGGAGAAATGCAGGCCTATGCAAAGGGAGGCTAGAACTTCCATCTAACACTCAGTTGTGCATTTGCCATTAGTTATCACCTCTCTCTGTTGCAAACTCACAGATTCACAAATGGCATTGGACCCTCAAAGGTCATCCTGTCCAACTCTTCTGGAGGCAGCAGGGACACATCCAACTAGAGCAGGCTGCCCAGGGATACATCAAGGCTGATCTTGGATGTCTCCAGGGATTGCCCACGTTGGCATTGGGCTGGAAGGGACCCTCAAAGGTCATCCTGTCCAGCTCCCCCTGGAGGCAGCAGGGACACATCCAACTAGAGCAGGCTGCCCAGGGACACATCAAGGCTGATCTTGGATGTCTCCAGGGAATGCCCACATCCCTGGGCAACTATTTCCAGTATTTCACCACCATGACCCCCATGGCTGTAAAACCATATCCCAAAGAGCCCACGTCCACTTTTTTTCTTGAACACCTCCAGGGATGGTGACTCCACCATCTCCCTGGGCAAAGAAATTTTTCCTAAAATCCAAGGATATCCAACAGGAAAAGAATTCATGAGGGGGAACTAGTTTACCTAGCAGATCTTTATGTACAGTTGTTTTATTTTCTTCTGTTCATCCCATCTTTCTATCATTTTAAATTGTTCTCTTCCCCTTAGTAACAAGTGATAGGATGAGAGGAAAAGGCCTCAGATTGCACCAGGATGGATTTAGTTTGGATATGAAATTAAACTTGCTGACTGAGCAACCTGATCTAGTCGGTGATGTACCTGCTCACTGCAGCAGGGTTGAACAAGTTGCCTTTTGAGGGTCTGTTCCAACCCAATGTGTTCGGTGATTCTGTGGTTGAAAAGCTTCTCAAAGACTGGAAATGGCCTCACGTTGCACCAGGGAAGATTTAGGTTGAAATTAAGAACTGAAAGGGTTTTCAGACAATGGAGCAGGCTGCCCAGCGAGGTCACTGAATCCCCATCCCTGGAGATGTGGTGCTGAGGGCCATGGTTTAGCCCCAGCCTTGGTAGAGTTAGAGAATGGTTGGACTGGATAATGTTAAAGGCCTTTTCCAACCCAAACAATTCTGTGATGCTATGATTCTATGCCTCATTGTTTTTTACTGGTTTATCCCCTTGGAAAAGAGTATCTTTGTTAGCCATGATTAGATCTGGCTGCCCTGCAGTTCTGCAAGGCCTGAAGGAGCACAGGAGCAGGAGGCTGATACAGTAAAAAACAAGGGTAGTCTGTTGCAAGCAAAGCACACATCTCAGGGCACAATTTGAGTTTGAAAATGCATGCTACAGACTCACAAATCTTGTTATCAAATCAGGCAAGGGAGCACAGATGTTCTTGTCAGCACAGAAGCCAACATGTCCAAATAAGCTCTCCATGTATGCCAAGCATGACAATTTTCTCTGACTCTCACCAAGGCCATTCCCAGCTGGTATCTGCTTTGGTTTCTCCTGGGGAAGAGTCACAGCTCCACAAGTCTTGGGATTTGGAAAGCAACCAAGGTCAGATGTCATTGGAGATTCAGGAAACCTGCCAACCTCCTGTGCCCACAGAACAGAAACCTTAGAGGAATCTTTTCCTCTTCCTGTACCTGAGTATCTCCACTTGGAAATGAGCAGAATAATATCAGGTTTTTTTGATAATCCTTGAATCATGGAATGGTTTGGGTTGGAAGGGACTTTCAAGATCATCTACTTCCAGCCCCTGTGCTATGGGCCCCTGCCTTTCACTAGACCAGGTTGCTCAAGGCATCATCCAGCCTGGCCTTGAACACCTCTGGGGAGGGGGCAACCTGTTCCAGTGTCTTACCACCTTCACTGCCAAAAATTTCTTCCTAATCTCCAGTCTCAATCTCCCTTCTTCCACCTCAAAGCCATTGACCCTTGTCCTGTCACTACCAGCCCTTGTCAAAAGTCCTCCCCAGCTCTCCTGTAGCCCCCTTCAAGTACTGGGAGGCTGCTCTGAGTTCTCCATGGAGCCTTCTCTTTTCCAGGTTGAACAGCACCAACTCTCACAACCTGTCCCCATAGGGCAGGTTCTCCAGCCCTCTGATCATCTCCATGGCTTCCTAGGAGCCTCTTCAGCAGCTCCAGGTCCCACATGCTGAGGGTACCAGAGCTGGACACATGACAGCAGGTGTGGTCTCAGGAGAGGAGAGCAGAGGGTTAGGGTTAGGGTTAGGGTTAGGGTACCTGGAGCTGCTGAAGAGGCTTCTAGGAAGTCATGGAGATGATCAGAGGCTGGAGAACCTGCCCTATGGGGACAGGTTGTGAGAGTTGGTGCTGTTCAACCTGGAAAAGAGAAGGCTCCATGGAGAATCCCCTCCCTGTCCTGCTGCTCTCACTGCTTTGGATGCAGCCCAGCACACAGCTGCCTTGTTGGCTGCCAGTGACCATTGCTGGCTCATGGTGAGTTTGTCACCAACTGACACCCCCCAGCCCTTCTCCTCCAGAATCCTCTCAAGTTTTCCTCACCCAGCATGGATGTATGCTTGGTATTGCCTTGACCCAGGTGCAAGACTTACACTTGGCCTTGTTGAACTTCAGAACCTTCATACATTTACTGTTTTGGGGTTGTTTTTTTAACCTGTTACACTTTCTAGTCCACACTTTGAGAGGTGAATTCCAGTAAGCCCATTTCTCTCAGCTGGTGTCTGGGACAATACCCTCATCTCTTTTGCTGCTTGTGTTTTGTGTGAAGCATGTGAGCAGAGGTTTATAAATCCTTTCCTATCCATTGTGTTGAAAGAACTTCTTCCTTGTTAAATGTCTTACTAAATCTGTCTTCCCTATGAAATCAAATTAAGAGAACTTCTTCCTTATTAAATCTCTTCTGTCTGTTAGATGTCAATATTGGATTCTGGGATGAATGTTCCATTTGCTTTCAGCTATCTGGAACAAGTCTTCTCTGTTATTATTTTGGGTTAATATAGTTTTCTAGCCTATTAATTTTTGTGTGTCCAGGTGCCTGTTTCTGATGATTTTCTATTTTAAGCTTATGTGATAATTTTAAAAATGGTTTTCTGTTGTGTTTGACAAAGGCAAGTGGCAAATATGAACAGATGCAGTCCCAAATTGCTGTAGAACATGGATAAAAAAATGCAGGCAAGCCCCTTGGGAAGTGCTGTCACAGAATGACAGAATGGTTTGGGTTGAAAGGAGCCTTAAAGACTATCTAGTTTCAACCACCTGGAGTTGGCAGGGACACCTTCTGCCAGACCAGGTTGCTCAAAGCCTCATCCAGCCTGGTCTTAAACACTTCAGGGAGGGAGTATCCACAACCTCCCTGGGCAACCTATTTTAGCATCTCACCACCCTCACTGGAAAGAATTTCTTCCTAGTGTCCAGCCTAAATCCACCCCAATCCAGTTTAAAATGTATGAGTGTGTGTTAGTCAGGGAAAGGTGGAAGTCCTTTGAATAGTTGGCACGTGAGGATGTCAGTCATACTGTCCCCCATTACTGAACCTAATGGGCTCCATCCTTGAAGACATGCAAGATCAGACTCAATGTAGCCCTGCTCTAGTTGGAATTGTCCCTGCTGCCTGCAGGGGGGTTGGACAAGATGACCTTTGAGGGTCACTTCTAACCCAATGCAATCTGTGAATCTGTTACAGCTATTAGATAATGTCTAATAATACCATCATAGATGATAATATTGTTTCTCAGCTTATTTCATTTTACAGGCCTGCATGTGGTAGATGCAGAGAATTTACAGTCTCCTTGCTCTTTCAGTCCCTATTTTTTGTTTTATAGCTCCCACAGAGCCCAAGGAAATGACTGAAAACTTCCCCACTGGTTCTGCTAATACCGAAGCTGCTGGAACACTGTTCTAGACAATGCTCAGGCAGTGTAGACAAGGCTTAGCAGCAGCACACATCCTTCTGGTGTTTTCCAGCTGCCTTTCTGGTTCATTTAACAGAGTGAGGGAAGCTGAAATGATCAGCCTCAGGTCTCCCAGGGAAGCTGGAACTTGGAGAAGCAAGCATTGTATTGATCTCCAGAACCCAAACAATCAGTGACTGCTAACAAAGCAGGGTAGTACCAGGTGAAAGAACGAGAGGAAATGGCCTGAAATTGTGCCAAGGGAGGTGTAAGCTGGAGATAAGGAAAAATTTCTTTGCTGCAAAAGTGGAACAGGCTGCCCAGGGAGGTGGTGGAATCACCATCCCTGGAGGTGTTCCAGCAACATGTGGACATGGCATTTTGGGACATGGTTTAATGACCATGGTGATGGTAGGTTGATGGTTGGACTGGATGGTCTCTTCCAACATTTCTGCTGTGATGTCAGCAGTAACTCAGTATGCCTGGTGGGTTCTTATCATGAATATATTTGGCATTCAGATGAAACCTCAGGTAACCTCCACCTTCTGAGTGCTGCCCTGTGCATTCAGAAGCACTCAGCTCTTGTAGCAGGCAGTTTCTGGCAGAGAAGTTTGACTTGTAGCAGTTGGGATTATTCTCCAAGAACTGCTTGCTCAACTGGAGTTAAATTAATGAGGCAGTGTTTGTGCAAGCTATAAAAAATAGCAGCAACTAATACTTGCTCAGGAATATTGTCTCAGTGTCTGCTTTACATATGGCACAAATGAAGCTCAGATTTTCAGGTTCAAGATTCTCAAGGTCCAAGATTTGCAGGCTTTTAAAAGCCTGCAGTTGCAATTAGTAAGAATCTATTTTAAACGTGATATATTAATACTATTATTGTTATTTATTAATATAAAAAAATTATTAATAGCTTATTTGAAGCACACAGATTGTTGAGTGCGGTTCTGGATATAATTTCCACAAAAGGGAGCGGTTTAACACCTTTGAACCAAATGAGGAAAATAGAAACAACTGTTCAAGGGAACCAGGGTGCAGTCTGCCATTTGTCCACTAGGGGGCGACGGGACAGGGCCCTGGCTGCTGAGAGCGCCTCTGAGGCTCGGAGTCAGGCACAGTGACAACTAAAGAACCTTTCAAAGAGACTTAAACCACTTTTTACTCCCAAGTTATGAACCCAGGAGTTAGCAGGGCTGTTGCTTTATAATCCACAGGTTACAATACCACATGGGCTAAAGTGCGAGGATTTTAAACAGAACCAAAACATGTGGACGCGGGAAAAGATGCACTTGCTAAGTTGTTTGCTAGGCTGGTTGCTGCCGAGGCTCAGGGGCTCGGTGGGGCCGTGGCTGGCTCCAGGGGCGGTCCCTGCTGGATGTGGTGGAGACAGCTTCCTCCCACCGTGGGGGTGAGACTTGGAGGCTTTTCTTTCGGTGGTGGCGGCGCTGCAAGGTTTGCAAGACACTGGCAGGGAGGGCCAGTGTCCCTCCTGAAGAAGCTGGAGAGCATGGGGAGAGCGGTGTTTGCCCTGGCATGGCTCGGAATAAGCGAGTCACCGATTCCTCTCAGCTTTTCACGGGGCTTCTTCCCAGGCTGTGGAGCGCTGTGATTTGAAGGCAGCTCCTCTTCTCCCAGGCTCGGGTGGCTCCTAGACCTCCGTGCACCGGGCTGGCCGCAGGCAGGCGGCAGCTTTCTTTTCCCGAGTCTTAGCAGCTGGCACGGGAGCGACTGGGCACGGTTCTGGCTTAGCAGCTGGCACGGGAGCGGCTGGGCACGGTTCTGGCTTAGCAGCTGGCACGGGAGCGGCTGGGCAGGGTTCTGGCTTAGCAGCTGGCACGGGAGCGGCTGGGCACGGTTCTGGCTTAGCAGCTGGCACGGGAGCGACTGGGCACGGTTCTGGCTTAGCAGCTGGCACGGGAGCGGCTGGGCAGGGTTCTGGTTTAGCAGCTGGCACGGGAGCGGCTGGGCACGGTTCTGGCTTAGCAGCTGGCACGGGAGCGGCTGGGCACGGTTCTGGCTTAGCAGCTGGCACGGGAGCGACTGGGCACGGTTCTGGCTTAGCAGCTGGCACGGGAGCGGCTGGGCACGGTTCTGGTTTAGCAGCTGGCACGGAGCGGCTGGGCACGGTTCTGGCTTAGCAGCTGGCACGGGAGCGGCTGGGCAGGGTTCTGGTTTAGCAGCTGGCACGGGAGCGGCTGGGCACGGTTCTGGCTTTGCAAGCAGCTTCGGAAGGTGGCTTTGGCTCGCAGGTCTGCGACTTTGTGCTTACAACAGACACACTTAGAATCGCTGAAGGGCAAGTTCTGCCCAGCTGGCAGGGGCATAGATTTTCTCACAACTCAGGTGAGATCTTGGTTCTGGAGGAGGCTGAGAGGAGACCTTATTGCTCCCAACAGCTCCCTGAAAGGAGGTTGCAGTGAGGTGGGGGTTGGTCTCTTCTCCCTAGTCTCAGGTGACAGAACAAGAGGAAATGGCCTGAAATTGTAGCAGGGGAGATTTAGTTTAGAGACTAGGAGACCCAAGGGACATTGGCTCTGTGTCAGTTCAGAGTAGGGTGCTGGGATGAAGAAGCAGGCTGCATAAAGCATCTTCTCACCTTGGTTTTGGACTCTGCTAGGCAGTAGCAGGATCTGATGCCATGTATATGTCAGCAGGCTGGGTCCTCAGCCCTGGCACAGCTCTTTGCTGAGCTCTTGCAGATGCATTTGACAGCTTTCTTGCTGTGCAATACCTGTCCTGTTTCCTGCAGAGACCTTTCTGCCACGGCTGAATACAGTCACAGTGATAATGGTGAGATATGGTTGAGAGCTCAGCAGGAAAAGGCAGGTGGTAGTTTAGCTGGAAAATATGCTGCTGATGGAGATGCCTTCAACGCTTCTGCTGCATAGGATGCTGGAGGCTCCACCTGCTGGTTCCAGGCCAGATCTTTTCCATTTTTCTAGGGAAAATTCTGAAGCATCCAGTCGTTTTCTAAATATCCTGCCCACACCCCCAGAAGAATAAATAAAAACCCCTTAACCACACACACACACACAAATAAAGCATAGAATGGTTTGATTGGAGACCTCTAAGATTGAGAGCATTGAGTCTGAGCATCAATCTGAGACCACCATGTCCATTAAACCTTCTCTGAAATTAAACCACCAGGAGTTGAATGAAGACAAAACTTCATTTGTGTTCTCCCAAATCAGGGGATTGTGGAAGAAAAAGTAAAATCTCAGAAGGAATGAAGTAGTATGGGAAGGCTCCTGGAAGGTTATAGTTCCAGGCTTCATTTAATTCAAAATGTCAACAGACATAAAGGGAAGGATAAAGGAAAAATAGAAAAAGGTAACAAGAAAATATAAAGAAAAAAGAAATGAAGGAGAGGAGAGGAGGGGAGAGGAGAGGGAGAGGAGAGGAGAGGAGAGGGAGAGGAGAGGAGAGGATACGAGAGGAGAGGGAGAGGAGAGGGAGAGGAGAGGGAGAGGAGAGGAGAGGGAGAGGAGAGGAGAGGAGAGGATACGAGAGGAGAGGAGAGGGAGAGAGGGAGGAGAGGGAGAGGAGAGGGAGAGGAGAGGAGAGGAGAGGAGAGGAGAGGAGAGGAGAGGAGAGGAGGAGGAGAGGAGAGGAGAGGAGAGGAGAGGGAGAGGAGAGGAGAGGGAGAGGAGAGGAGAGGAGAGGGAGAGGGGAGGGGAGGGGAGGGGAGGGGAGGGGAGGAGAGGAGAGGAGAGGAGAGGGAGAGGAGAGGAGAGGGAGAGGAGAGGGACAGGAGAATTGTCTTTTTCTGGGGACAAAGCTACATGTGTTCTTCCAGAGGCATTTATAACGTCAGGAATATGTGGAATGAAAGCAATGGGAATGAAGGTATCTCTGGATTAAAGTTTGCCTTGAGAGGCTTGGTTACCCACAGTCAGCCTCACTGGTAAAGATTCCATGTCAGACTGTTGTAGCTTTTGGGTAGATAAGTTCAACACATATGTTCTCAGCCAACTGCTCTAAAAGCTCCTTACACTTTCTAGGGCTTGTGAAAACCCTGATTGTGGTGATTCTAAATGCCTTTCAATTTTGCCAATAAAACTGTGGAGTAAGTTTCTAACCGTGTTGCCATCTGCTTAGCACTGGACAGATGAGTCTGGAGTTCTACTTCTGGGTTATTTTCATAATAGTTTAGGTGTTGCTTTCAAACCCATCTCAGTTCCAACAACGTGTTTTCCATCCTCTTTGACAGCTTCCATTGCACAAAGGAGGATGTGCAAAGAAGATCTTACATGGAGCAGGCTGCCCAGAGAGGTTGTGGAGCCCTTTTCTGGAGACTTTCAAGAGCTGTCTGGATGCATTCCTGTCCTGGGTGATCCTGCTCTGGCAGGGTGTTTGGACTGGATGGTCTCCAGAGGTCACTTCTAACCCCTAACATTCTGTGACTCTATACCAGAAGACCCATTTCAGAGCGGCAGATTCAGATCCATGGTCTGTCACAGATTTCTTATGGGATTTGATTGAGGCATTGAGGACAGTTACATTTGCTGCTGGTGGTGACCCAAGCTTGCTTTAGAAGGAATTTTCTGGGAAGCACTGCCTACAGTTGTCTGCCTGTGCAGTTTTGGCTGCAGCCGTAGTGGCGCAGTTCCCTCTCCCCCATGGACTGCTGGAGACAGGGTGTGACTCCCCTCCCTGTCTCACACAGCAATTGCAAAAGGAAGCGCACCAAAGCATTGAGGCACCTCCTTCGTGTTCCTGGCTGCCACCTCCCCAGTTCTATGTGGATAATAAGGAAAATTACCTCCTGCAGTGAAACAGAACCTTCAGGTGCATGCTCAATACTCATAGCTCCTACTTCCCTCCTCATCACAAGTTGACCGTCTTACGACCCTGTATTTGGGTTGAGGGCCCAGGCTCCTGGGATTGTGGCTGTGTCACCCCAGGTCCCTCGAGTCCAGAACTTGCACAAACCAAAATACTGCAATGCTCAAGGAAGGCCAAAGTGGAAAGGCACCTGACAAAAGACTTGGACCCTATCAACAGCAATTGAATATGAGACCCTTTGAGCTGTCTGGATCACAGCAGGCTGCATCCAGCATCTCCCCTGAGTCGGGATGCATCTCAGGACCATCTACCAATGAAGCTGACACAAGACCTGGGCAGAACCCCTCCCTGAGGCTCGATTCCTGCCTGTTGAGAAAGACCAGCTCCTTGTGAGTATTGAAACTCAAAGGGGGAAGTTTGGGCTATAGGCTAGCCTCCCTGCCCACTTCTTTACCTGTTCAGATGTTTGGTTTGACTTGGTTTGATATGCTTCATTTGGTATCTTTGGTTTGGTATGTTTGGGTTGATATCTTTGGTTTCATATGGTTGGTTTGATATGGTTGGTTTGATGTCTTTTTTGGTTGATATCTTTGGGTTGATATCTTTAAGCTGAGATGCTTGCTTTTATGAGTGTGGGCATTTACATATGTCCTGGTTTGAGCTAGAGCAGAACTGGTCAGTGCTGTGACTTTCCCAATGCATCTCTGCTTAGTCTCTGCACTTTCTACGGCTCAAGGAATGTTCTGACAGACAGTGGCTGTGCCTAGCAGTGAAAACAGGATGGATAGATAGCACCAAGGGTTGGGGTGCAGACCAAGGGCACTGCTACATCTTGTGTGCTACATGGGGGTGCAGACTGCACCTGCAGGGAGGAATGGACAGTTCAGGTGACCCTTAACTGACCAATAAGGGATTCCATCCCATGGACAGCATATTCAGTGGAAAGATGAGGGATCATGAGGGTCAGTTGAGCTCTTTGTTCTAGATTCCTGTCTGCCACTGAGTTCAATCTGGGGTTTCCCCAGTGCATGCCTACAGCCTCAGTGCTGATGGTGATGTAATTACCATCATAGGGTTTGGGTTCAATACTGGGTTTGTATTGATTTGTGTGTATTTCATCTTATTATTTTCACTAAAGTATCTTCAGTGTTCTTTCCTAATCCATCAGTCTCTCTCCCTTATTCCTTTACTTTTCCCCTTTGGAAAGGGCAATATGTTAATAGAGAGCATCTGCCACTCATTTAGTGGCTGTCCCAGACCTAACCCTTGACAAAGAATTCACTGACCAAGTTTTTCTGTGGCTGTATGCTTGGTGAGTCTGCATATCTGCATGCTTTGAGGAGACACCTTTGTAGTAAGTTAGTGTGATTCTTGTTGGCATTCTAACTATCATAGATTCAGACAATGGCTCAGACTAGAAATGACTAGGATGACCTCAGAGGACATCCACTCCAACTGCCCTCCCATGGGCAGGGACACCTCTCAACTAAGCTTGACTGCTCAAGGCCTCATCCAGCCTGGCCTTGAACACCCCCATGGAGGAGGCATCCACAACCTCCCTGGGCAACCTGTTCCAGTGTCTCACCACACTGAAGAACTTCTTCCTAAGACTCAGACTGTCCCTCCTCTTGCTCAGTGTCAAATCAATCCCCTTTTGTTGCAGCCACTGTCCTGAGGGCAGCTGCAGGACACGTGTGGATTGCATGATTTCTTAGCTGACCAATTCCTTAGCACACTGCATAGAGCAAAACAACATCCTCACATTGGCATCCTTAGACTGGGACATGCTGCAGAAGCAACGTCCTTGGCATGCTGGTACCTCTTACTGGGAAAAGATTTCAGTTTAGGTATGTAATTGGACTTTACTGGTTAAGTGATTGATAGCAAAGAGTATATAAATAGCCACTCTGAGTGGTAGCTACCTCAGTTAGGGACTTAGGTTAGGAGCAGCTTGGAGGGTTAAGGCTGCTAGGGACTTCTGCTTCTGTTAGCTGCTTCTGGCTAGGGCTTCGGTGTAGGGATGGTGCTAGGGATATGCTTGGGACTTCTGTTTGCTGCTTTGTCTGTTAAGGGCTTCTGGGATTCATGCTGTTAAGGACACTCTAAGACTCTATAATGCTAGGAATTCCACAGTGCTACAATAAAGGACTTCTGGGAGGAGTTCTGAGATTCTCTGCCCTCTGCATTCCTGCAATCTTATTGCTATACGGCAACGGGGTTTGAGCCTTCATTCATCATCCAGTGGCCCCCAAATCAGGGAGAGAACAGCAGCCTTGGTCCTGCAGACACCCTTATGAGAAGTCCCTCTGCAGCATTCCTGTAGGATCCTTTCAGGCATTGGAAGACTGCTCTGAGGTCACCCTGGAGCTTTCTCTTCTCCAGGCTGAACAACCCCAGCCCCCTCAGCCTGTCCTCATAGCAGAGGATCTAGGAATGGATCATTCATTCACTGATCTTGAATGAAGTAACAGGTCTTACAGCCAAAAAAGTAGACCAGCAGTTCTAGAGCAAAGGTTTGGGCATCCTCTTGGCCACTTCATTTCACAGATTCACAGCTTGCATTGGGTTAGAAGGACCCTCAAAGGTCATGATGTCCAACCCCCCTGCAGTCAGCCAGGACACCTCCAACTACCGCAGGCTGCTCAGGGCCACAGTGAGTTTGATCTAGAATGTCTGCAGGGATTTCGTGTGGTTTTGGCATTAATGGAAGAGTAAATGATAGCCACAGGTGCAAGGTGGGGTTTGGAGGGATTGGAGCCGTAACTTGGAGCTGCAAGACACCTGAATTCTGTAGATTTCCTAGAGCTATGTCAGTGACACAGCTGATGGTGATTTTCCCCATGACATACAGCACCTTTTGACTAGAACCCACAAATAGGCTGGATGTTAGAAAGAAGTTCTTCACAGAAAGAGTGATTGGCCATTGGAATGGGCTGCCCAGGGAGGTGGTGGAGTCACCACCACTGGAGGTGTTTAGGAAGAGACTGGATGGGGCACTTGGTGCCATGGTTTAGTTGATTAGATGGTGTTGGGTGATAGGCTGGACTCGATGATCTCAAAGGTCTTTTCCAAGCTGGCTAATTCAATTCTATTCCCATTCCTATTCCCATTCCTATTCCCATTCCTATTCTATTCTATTCTATTCTATTCTATTCTATTCTATTCTATTCTATTCTATTCTATTCTATTCTATAAGTGAATGCATTTCCCAGATATGCTTTATTGCTTTTTTCCCTCCTTTCCTTCCTTAATTCTATTCTAATTCTCTGTAGCGCTCTGGGTTTCGGTTTAATCCCATGTTGTATGCCAGACATCGAGTCATCATTTGCTCAAGCACATAAAATGGTCTTCAATCTTTATGCTTCTCTAGCTGTACAGCTTTACAGATGATTGTTTTACTGGTTCTTAGGTGATTATATTACCCTTACAATATTACACTGTATAAAACTGTTTTTCTTTATTAGAACATGTACTTGGATTGTGATTCATATTTACAATTATTACCTAAATCCTTCCAATGACTCAAAATGACACAGCTAGTAAAAAACCCCAAGCCAACTCCATCAACAGCATATTTGCCCCTTGTTTTGATTGGTTGGTGAACCTGCCTTGACATGGGGTTAGCTAACAGAATCACAGAATCACAGGATGACAGAATGGTAGACATTGGAAGGGAGATCATCCAGACTACCCCTCTGCTAGAGCAAGATCACCCAGGGCAGATCACACAGGAACACACCCAGGTGGGTTTTGAATGTCTCCAGAGCCTGTTCCAGTGCTCTGTCACCCTCACAGTAAAAAAGCTTTCCCTTATGTTCCGTGGAACCTCCACTGCTCCAGCTTGCACCCCTTGCCCCTTGTCCTATCACTGGGCATCACTGAGCAGAGCCTGGCTCCATCCTCCCAACACTGCCCTTCACATCTTTATAAACATGAATGAGGTCACCCCTCAAGCTCCTCTTCTCCAAGCTAAGAGCCCCAGCTCCCTCAGCCTTTGCTGAGTAAGGAAATGCTCCACTGCCTTCAGCATCTTTGCCTCTCTGTGCTGGACTCTCTCAAGCAGTTCTCTGAGGTCCTTCCTGAACTGAGGGACCCAGAACTGGACACAGTATTCCAGATGTGTCCTCACCAGGGCAGAGTAGAGAGGGAGGAGAACCTTTCCTGACCTATTAACTGCATCACTTCCAATCCTCACCAGGATGCCCTTGGCCTTCTTGGCTGCAATGGCACATTGCTGGCTCATGGGCATCCTGTTGTCCACCAGGACCCCCAGGTCCCTTTTCCCTGTGTGGTTTCCAACAAGTCAGTCCCCAACCTGTACTTGTCCAGACACAAAACTCTACACTCAGCCTTGTTGGATTTCATTCCTTTTCTCCCCACCCAACTCTCCAGCCTGTCCAGGTCTGTCTGAATGGCACCACAGCCTGAGGGGATGTCACCATTCCTCCCAGTTTGGTGTCATTAGCAAACTTGCTGGCAGTGCCCTCATCCAGGTCATTTATGAATACACTGAATAGGACTGCTCCCAGTACCAACCCCTGAGGGACCCCATTAGACACAGTTCTCCAACTAGACTCTGTCCCATTGACCACAACTCTCTGACTTCTTTCTTTCAACAAGTTCACATCCATCTCACCAAGCAATCATCCAGACCATACTTCCTCAGTGTAGCTGCAAGGATTCTGGAATAATAGTATCATCTCTGCTGACCTTGTTGACCCCACAAGACTAGAATAGCTTTTATCAGTGGCTGATTCTCTATGGGAGACCTTCTCAATTCATCATGGAGAGAAAATTAAAAGCCTGGACACTGATTAATTTTGGTCTGCTGCTCTTCACCTTTTCCACAGCTCAGTGTAGCGCAGCTGGAATGTGGCTCTAACAGGCTCACAAAGAGCATAATGAGTTTGGGGTAGTGTTTAAAAGCATTTGGAGCTCAGTAGTTGCAGTGAGTGATGTGTAACTGCAGGATGGCGTTTTCCTTTGGCAGGAGAGGATTGTATAGGAGGGACTGGGCTCAATCCTGAGGACTTGACCAAAGTTTTTCTGTGTTGAATCCTGTGACTTCCTGGGACATCTTCCAAAAAGGGTACCCAGTCCCAGACTAAAGTCCTGTGAAGAGTGGCTGGGGTTGTTTAGTCTGCAGAAGTGGAGGCTGAGAAGAGACCGCATTGCTCTCTACAGTTCCCTGAAAGGAGGTTGCAGTGAGGTGGGAGCTGGTCTCTTCTCCCTAGTCTCATGGGACAGAACGAGAGGAAATGGCCTGAAATTGTGCCAGGCCAAGTAGATATTTATATAAGCTCACTCACTCCATAAAGACACCCCAAAGCAACCTGACCTGGGATCTGCGAGCGCACGCTCAATGCCTGCGTGTGCCAGGACTCAAAAAATACACAACCCCGAATCCTCTCTGCTGATTAGAAAATACACTGGGAAATGTTGATGTTTATCTGCCTAATTATGCATTTTCTGCTTTAGGCTGAGAGAAGCAGTTAAAACACCAACCATCTGAAGGGCTGTTTTGACAGCATTTCTGATCCATTGCAGCGTAGACGTCTGTAATTGCTATCACTAGAAGGCATTGCTTCTGATGAGTGATGAGGAAGGGGGGGGGAAACAAGTGAAAAAACCCAAAGTTGTACCACTTGTCAATTATATAGTGCAGTATTGCTCATAAAACAGATCTTTTAAACAAATTAATTAGAAGAAAAGAGAGTTATACCATAAATTTTGCAGCTAAAAGGGCCCTTTTTCTGGCCAACGTTGTTCATAGATCAGAGTCCCATAACCAGCTGCAAAATCAGAGTGACTGACACCTCAGATG
This sequence comes from Colaptes auratus, assembly GCA_015227895.2. NCBI lineage: Eukaryota > Metazoa > Chordata > Aves > Piciformes > Picidae > Colaptes > Colaptes auratus. The sequence goes on along the minus strand of JAAWVA010000108.1, from coordinate 26,208 downwards.
GGAGAGCTGAGTCAGCAGTTTGTAAAAAGTCTCTTCCTGGCTTTCTTGTGGCCTCCTTCAGGCACTGGAAGGCTGCTCTAAGGTCTCTCTGGAGCCCTCTCTTCTCCAGGCTGAACAGCCCCAGCTCTCCCTGCCTATCCCCACAGAGGAGATGGTCCAGCCCTCTGATCATCTTCACTGTGTGTCCACTTGAGGAAAGGGATTCATCCAGAAGGACTTGGCCAGGATTGAGAAGTGAGCGCAAACCAATGTTGTGAAGTTCAACAAGGGCCAGTGCAAGGTCCTGCACCTGGATCAGGGCAATCCCAAGCACAAACCCAGGCTGGGCAACGAGTGGCTTGAGAGTAGTCTGGAGGAGAAGGACTTTCGTGAATCAGTTGATGACAAACTCCCCATGAGCCAGCAATGGTCACTGGCAGCCCAGAAGGCAGCTGCATGCTGGGCTGCATCCAAAGCAGTGAGAGCAGCAGGACAGGGAGGGGATTCTGCCCCTATGCTCTGCTGAGACCCCACCTGCAGCACTGTGTCCAGTTCTAGTGCCCCCAGCACAAGAAGGACATGGAGCTGCTAGAGTGTGTCCAGAAGAGGGCTATGAAGATGATCAGAAGGCTGGAGAACCTTCCTCTCAGAGACAGGCTGGAAGAGTTGGTGCTGTTCCACCTGGATAAGAGAGGGCTCCAGGGAGACCTTAGAGCTACATTTCAATGTCTGAAGGGGACCTACAAGAAGGCTGGAGAGGGACTTTTGACAAGGGCTTTTGATGATAGGATGAGGGGCAGTGGTTTGAAACTGGAGTAGGGCAGATTTAGTTTGGACATCAGGAGGAAGTTCTGCACAATGAGGGTGGTGAAATGGTGGAACAGTTTGCCCAGGATTGTGGTTGAGGCCCCATCCCTGAAAACATTCAAGATCAGAATTGATGTGGCCCTGGGCAGCCTGCTCTAGTTGGAGATGTCCCCGCTGCCTGCAGGGGGGTTGGACAAGATGACCTTTGAGGGTCCCTTCAAATCCAGTGCAGTCTGTGAATCTGTGATGCCCAGGTTCTCATGGCAGTAGTAGTCAAAGCAATGGAGTAAACAGTCTGCTTGTAATCACCAAGGGAACATGCTGGAGGAGCACTGCATGAGACTTCAACAAATGTAATACACTTATAAAGCTAACAAAACAACAAATTCCTTCTATTAGGATTATTGTATCCTCACAGTTGGTGTCTGTTAGGTCTAGTGAGACATCTAAGTCTTTCTGCATGCACAAAACCCAGGATAATTAAACAATAATTGTATCAGATGCAGAATATATGGTGGGAGGTGGGGGATAAACAGCTTGTGAATCAATAAACCATAAGGCTGCAGGATGAGTTATTTATTGATTTATGACCTGCTTAGCTTGAAGTTTCCTGCACATCTAATGTAATTATACCTTCTGGATTATACTTCATTTAAGAGGAAGGAAAAGTAGATCATTTCATCTGAGGAAACATGCTGGCTGCATTAATAATAATTCTCAGACTTAGATCAGAGAATCACAGAGTGGTTTGGGTTGGAAGTGACCTTAAAGATCATCCAGTTCCAATCCTCTGCCATGGCCTCATCCAGCCTGGCCTTGAAAACCTTCAGGGAAGGGGCACCCAGAACCTCCCTGGGCAACCTGTTCCAGTGTCTCACCGCCCTCACTGTCAAGAATTTCTTTGCAATCTCCAGTCTAAATCTCCCCTCTTCCAGCTCCCCTCATCCTATCACTACAAGCCTTTATCAAAAGTCCCTCCCCTGGGGCTTTCTTGCAGGCCCCATTCAAAGCTATTTCTTTGTGGCTGGATGCCTTTTGGTCAGCTGTGACATTCAAAATCTGTCTGCTTGACTACAGCTTAAAGAGCCCAAACAAGCCACATGGCAAAAGAATTACAGAGAAAACCTATTAGAATCCATCAAATCCTGTTACCAGTGTGGACTTGTGCTGATATAAAACATCATAGAACAGTGATTACTCCAACAGCCTTTGCAGCCCATGAGCAACACATGGGCCGAAAGCCAGGACTTCAATGCCTTCCACACTAGACAAGTATGTGGCAAACATCCTGCTTGCTGGGGTGTGTCTAGAGCAGATGTGCCTAGTGCATTTCTCAGATAACTTGCATCCAACAGTTTCATGAGAATCTTCAGGTCTGTCAAGACCACACTGGATGAGAAAATGATTGTGTTGTGAAGCGGGGAAGCTCCCAGCCATAAAATCATAGAATCAATAAGGTTGGAAAAGACCTCAAAGACCATCAAGTCCAACCAGCCAGCCAGTTCCACTGAGCAGCAAATCTGTTGGAGTTGGGTTCTGTTTTATGCTTTTCTTTTGCTCTGGATATCTGGATATCCCTCTTCAAGGATAGATACCCAAGAGTGCAGAGAGGACAGTCCCCTGGTGCAGATAGAATCATAGGATCATGGGAATGTTTTGCTTGGAAGATGCCTTTTAAATCATCAAGTCCAACTATCAAACTAACACCACCATGGACTTTAAACCATGGCCCCAAGTGCCAAGTCCACATGTTTCTTGAACACCTCCAGGGATGGTGACTCCACCACTTCCATGGTCAGCCTGGTCCAGTGCCTGGCCACTCTTAGTGCAAAGAAATTTTTCCTCATCTCCAACCTAAACCTCCCCTGGCACTATTTCAGGCCATTTTCTTCTGTCACCTGATATGTGGAATAGAGACCAACCCCCAACCTCACTGCAACCTCCTTTCAGGGAGCTGTAGAGAGCCATGAGGTCTCCCCTCAACCTCCTCTTCTCCAGACTAAACATCCCTAGTTCCCTCAGCTGCTCCCCACCAGACCTTTTCTCCAGACCCTTCACCAGCTTTGTTGCCCTTCTCTGGACATACTCCAGCCCCTCAGTGTCCTTATTGGAGTGAGGGTCCCAAAACTGAACACAGTACTCCTGATGTGGCCTCACCAACCTGGCCCTGAACACTTGCAAGAAGGGGGCACCCCCAGCTTCCCTGGGTCACAGTCAGCCAGTACATTCAAAAAATGGTAAAGATGAGAGAGTTGCTGCCCTGCTGAGTGGGGAATGGCAAGCCTTTTGGTTAACACAGAAAGCAGCTCTTCTGTCTCTTGCTGAATAATTTCATTGCTGTTACCCTACAGGCAGCAGGAAGGTGCTGCTTTTCTTGAATATTTGGACTGCAGGTATTGGGCAGAGGGAGATGGGGAGGAAGAGGAAGGTGTTTAAAATGGATAGCTTGACTCCCTCCTCCCTGAGTCATCTGTTATGTATGTCACTGGGCTGCCAAGCAGGGAAGTCAACTGTGAGATGGATCCATCTAGTTCATTTTTTATGAATCAGGTAAAAGGAAATGTCTCCTTGGGGCTGCAGAGGAAGACACAAAACATTTGTTCCTTGACACGGACTCTGTGAGGCTGCCCATTAAGAGGGAGCCTGTGCCAACGAAGCCACGTGCTCTCTCCAGTGTGCCTTCCTGCTGTAGCAATGTCTCTAGTCCTGCTGCAGGTTTCTCATTTAAAATCTCATTTTCAAATGATATAAAGTCAGAGCTGTTAGTGACATGCCCTTGGTGCTAAAAGAGTTTGTAAATTATTCTGCTTGCTTTTGCTTTTCCTATGTGCGGGGCAGAGGAGTCATTACAGCCTGAATTACGACACACTGACAGCAAACTATTACCCTGCATTTTTAACACAACATAATTATACCAAGTTTAGTGTGTGCTATTATGGCTAAATTATTTAGTTCAATGCCTAAAGTCAACAGTGTCTACTCATTGCCTTTAAAAATGGGGAATAACTCAACAGCAGTCTCATGGCACCACAAGTAAATACAACCATTTGCTCCAAGTTATTTTTCACCTCGCCAGAGAGAGTAGTCTGAGAGCAGAAGAGTTTTAGGGGCAGAGGGCAGGTGAAAACTGTGGAGATGGAAACATATTTCATCAGGTTTAAAGAACTATTCACTGAAAATAATATGGTGGGGATTTTTTTTTCATTTTTTTACTTTTTCCTGGTACATTCTACATTTCTCACTCCAGCTCACTGGCTTCAGATGCAAGACATCTCTCTTTAGATGGCATACGATGGGTTGGACATGATGATCTTGAAGGTCTTTTCCAACCTGGTTTATTCCATTCCATTCCATTCCATTCCATTCCATTCCATTCCATTCCATTCCATTCCATTCCATTCCATTCCATTCTATCCTATCCTATCCTATCCTATTGTATCCTATCCTATTCTATTCTATTCTATTCTATCCCATCCCATCCCATCCCATCCCATCCCATCCTATCCTATCCTATCCACTCCACCAGGGTACCAGCTGCAGCACACCTTTGTGTCTCCTTTTGATCAGTGTTTTGGGAGGGATGGGAATGACAGTCCTACAGCTAAACCTGAAGAGCCGTGAAGTTCCGTCACATACATCAAGTGGTGTTAAGCTGCCTGCATCACTGTGGTAGTGAGAAAGTTCAGTTCCTCCCTCCACACAACCAACAGCTGACTCAGTGGGAGAAGTGGATGAAAAAGGCTGTATTTTACAAGCAGAATGACATGCAATGAGTATATACAAAATATACAGCATTTATAGGGTATACAAAAATACACAGGAAAGGACGTAACACAGAAACTCCCTCCAGAGGAGGGCTTCCCCCCCCCCAAAACCCCTTTTCCCCCTTCCTCCCTTTTTCCCAAAAAGGATTAAAGAGAGAAAATGGATATTAAGGGAAATATTGTTAGTTCAAAGCAGTTGTTAAGGGAAAAAAGAGAATTAGTTTCTTATCTCATTAGTCCAAGGTCAGCACCGCCAAGAACAGAAGACAGCAAGCAGCTGCACAGACAGACACAGCTGGGCAGACTGAATTCAGGCTAAATCCTTAAAGTTACATTCCTACTGATCTACCAATGAAATTTGTTTAGAATTATCTTTGTTTTCCCTTTTACACCAAAACATTCAGCCAGAGAATTCTGTAGCTGTCTTTTCTTGAAGGCACAGCCTAAAACTGTCACAATTGCTTAAGTGACCACCAATAGCATTTCCAAAGCATCAAAGTACTTGAGAAACTCTGCTTTGTGGATGGGATGCAAGTACCTCAGGCAGACTGGAACTCCATAGTATTTTATAGAATCATTTCAGCTGGCAAAGCCCTTTCAGATCATCCAGTCCAACCATTCTCCAACTCTACCAAGGCTGATGCTAACCATGGCCCTCAGCACCACATCTCTGCCTCTTTGAAATACCTCCAGGCATGGGGATTCAACCACCTCTCTGGGCAGCCTGTTCTAGTCTTTAAAAACCATTTCAGTGAAGAAATTTCTTCTAATATCTAATCTAGACTTCCCCTGGTGCAACTTGAGGCCATTTCCCTTCCTTTCACTTGTTGCTACAGAGAAGAGACCAACCCTCACCTGGCTCCAACCTCCTTTCAAGGAGTTGTAAAGAGCAATGAGGTCTTCCCTCAGACTAAACAGCCCCAGGTTCCTCAGCTGCTTCTCATAACACCCTTCTCCAGACCAGGTTATGTGCCCTGAGATCAGGTTTGTATTAAGCCTCTGGGGTGTATTGCACTGATTAAATAAATCAGTGGTTTGCAATATCTGCCATCCACCTCTACTGGGGTTCATGCACTAACAGGATCTGTACCAAAATACTGAACTTGTTCTAAGAGGCCTCAAAACCTTGATTTATCCTATCTGAAGTCAGCATGATAGTTAAATCTGCAGCACTGAAATTGAAGTGATATTTTAAAACCCTTTGTTTTGTCTAAAAGATTGAAACAACAAATCCTGCAATTTGAAAATGCTAGAACTGAATTTCCCAGGATTTCAAATCACAGAATTGGAGAATGGCTTAGACTGGAGGGGAATTCAGAGATCATCTCCTCCAACCCCCCTTCATGGGCAGGGACACCTCTCAACTAGAATTGGTTGCCCAAAGCCTCATTCAACCTGGACTTGAAAACCCCTAGGAAGGAGTCATCCACAACCACTCTGGGCAGCCTATTCCAGAGTCTCACCACCCTCCTACTGAAGAACTTCTTCCTCAGATCCTGGCTAATCCTGCTCTCCCTCAGCTTCAAACCATTCCCCCTTGTCCTGTCTCCAGACACCCTGATGAAAAGTCCCTCTGCAGCCTTCCTGTAGGATCCCTTCAGGTACTGGAAGGCAGCTCTAAGATCCCCAAGGAATCTACTCATCTCCAGATTGAGAACCCAGCTCCCTCAGCCTGTCCTCAGAGCAGAGGTGCTAGAGCCTTTGGATCATCTTTCTGGCCTTCTCTGGACTCACTCCAACAGCTCTGTGTCCTTCTCATGCTGGGGACACCACAACTGGATGCAGTATTGGAGGTGGGGTGTCAGCAAAGCAGAGTGAAGGGGCAGAATCCTCTCTCTTGCCCTGCTGGCCACACAGATTTAGATTTTTTTTTCCTTTTTTATTTTAATCAACATTCAGATTATGCAAACCAACCTTTTCTTGGGAAGAAAATAAGTGTTCTCAGGCACTTGTGGTTTCCAGTGAAACAGACTTCTTAGAAATACTCACCCAGCTGGTCCATTGCACTGAGGTGCAGTATTTCCACAAAGTTCAGATGAGCTTTTCTGAGAGGACACCAGGAGAAATGGCTGCAGGCAGAGCATCCAAGAGATCTGAATTTTAATAAAGACATGGAAGCCATTTCTACATAATTCACATCTCAAAATCAATTATTGTAGTAATGCTCTCATATTAACTGGGAAACAGTTGATGGATTGCAACACTGAGATAGGGTAAAGAAATTGCCATATACCCTCCAGTCAGGCCCTGTCAGGTGAGAGATTTACTGGTGTCCAGTCAGAGTTCCAGACTTGTTTAAATTCAGTTTATTCACTGCTTTCATGTAATAAGAGAAGAATTCATGGGATGCCCATGATAAATGGAGAGGTCCTGCTGTAAAAAAGACAACAGAAAAACAATGCAAATATGATCATACAATTGCAGAATCACAGAATGGAAGGGGTTGGAAGGGATCTCTGGAGATCATCCAGTCCAACCCCCCTGCCAGAGCAGAATCACCCAGGGCAGGTCACACAGGAGCACATCCAGGTGGGTTTTGAATGTCTCCAGAGAAGGAGACTCCACTATCTCTCTGGGAAGCCTGCTCCAGGGCTCCAGCACCCTTGCATTGAAGAAATTTCTCATCATGTTGAGTTTGAACCCCCTGTGACAAGAAGTTTCTTCTGATCTCCAATCTAAACCTCCCCTGATGCAACCTGAGGCCATTTCCTCTTGTTGTGGAATCACAGAATCATTAAGGTTGGAAAAGACCTCTAAGATCATCGAGTCCAACCACAACCCAGCTACCATGACCACTAAATAATATCCTGAAGTGTCACATCTACACACTTCTCGAATACCTCCAGGGATGGTGACTCCATCACCTCCCTGGACTGCCTGTTCCAATCCCTGACCACTCTTGCAGGAAAGAAATGTTGTCTTATCTCCAACCTAACCCTGCCCTGGCACAGTGTCAGGCCATTTCCCCTACTTCTGTCACCTGAGACTAGATAATAGAGAAGAGATGTTTGTAGCCTGAGTGCGTTTTCACACGGAAACAATAAGATCATTGGATATGCATCTTGCATCTTGCACAGTGGATTCATTTTTCTAACCCAGCTCTCTCAGCTTGTGAGAAAGGCAGAGCTGTGATGTGAGATACTTGAAAAAGGTGGCTGAGAACCCAGGCCTCAAATAGGGGAAAAAAGAAACAAGCAATCAACCACTAACCAAAGACAATAAACTCCAGGCCATCCCAGATATAAGGTATGCTTCACAGACCTTATTATCAATAATGAAACACACAGCCCAGCTAACACAAAGCATAAGAAAACATTTGGACTCCAGGGAAAAGAGAGGGAAAGAACAAACAACATAAATACATAAGGTAGCAGGAACTTCTGAAGGCTTTCTTCTCTGTGCCTGGGTCAACACATCTCACTCCTTTTCTGTTGTGGATCTGATCTAATATTTTGTTTTCTGTGCATAGCTCAAAGCCCTGCAAAGGTGAGCAAGATATTTCATTTACTTGTAGGCTTGCATTTATTTCTGCTACTGTCCCACAGTGCCTTGAAATCCAGAAAAGAGTGAAGCTCTTCTGATCACATTTTGCTGTGGCAGGACACTTTGGTCAGAGCCAGCCCTGCCGAAATCCCACCTGCAATTGGACTCAGGTTGGCTATCTGCATGATTTAGGCTGCAGTGTAAACGTTCCTCAGCTGAGTATCACCCTCTCATGCTTCAGATAAGGTTCTAAGCATAAGTAACTGACTTCTTGAAGAGTGTTTTACCTTTTCTATGCCTGCTCCACTGACTGTCTCACCATCAAGTAACAAGTCTGTCCTCCAGGTGTGTAAGTGAGGGAATTGCCTTTGTCTTTTACTACAGAGCCCACTCACCTATGTTCTTTTTCCTGAGAGACTCCTAGTTACAAATTCTTTCTGTATGAAATCTCCTTTTTTGCCAAGACTGATGTCTTCTCTGCTCTGAGCCTCAGCACTCCACAATCACAGCTTCACAGATTGCGTTGGGTTGGAAGGGACCCTCAAAGGTCATCTTGTTCAACCACCCTGCAGCCAGCAGGGACACCTCCAACTAGAGCAGGCTGCCCAGGGATACATTGAGTCTGATCTTGAATGTCTGCAGGAATGGGGTCTCAAACACATCCACGGCCAACCTGTTCCAGTATTGCAGAGCTTCCTCTTGATGTCCAACCTAAATCTCCCCTGCTCTACTTTGAAACCATTGCCCCTTGTCCTATCACCACAGGACCTTCTGAGCAGTCCCTCCCTAGCCTTCCTGTTGGTCTCCTTCAGATATTGACATGCAGCTCTAAGGTTGTCCAGTTTGCCTCTTCCTTTCAGGTCACCCCACAAAAGAAACTGTATAAGAAACTGCACGACACTTCTCTGTAAGGTGCTGTATTGTCACCCTAGCAAGCATGCCTGCACTTGGTGATATACTCAGACTGAAAGCATCGATAAAAACATCCTGTGTGCCTCATTGAAGAGGGTTCTATATGAGGCGACACCTCCCCTACTGGATGCAGGTTTGGAACCCTCACTCCAAGAAGGACATTGAGCTGCTGTAGCAGGTCCAGAGAAGGGCAACAAAGCCGATGAAATGTCTGGAGAGCAGGTCTGATGAGGAGCAGCTGAGGGAACTGGGGGTGTTTAGTCTGCAGAAGAGGATGCTGAGGGGAGGAAGTTGCAGTGAGGTCAGGGTTGGTCTCTTAGCAGGTGATAGAATGAGAGGAAATGGTCAAAATTGCAGCAGGGGAGGGTTGGCTTGGAGATTAGGAAAAATTTCTTTGCTACAGGAGTGTTCAGACATTAGAAGAGGCTGCCCAGAGAGATGGTGGAGTCACCATCCCTGGAGGTGTTCAAGAAATGTGTGGACATGGCGCTCTGAGATGTAGTTTGATGGTCATGGTGGTGTCAGGTTGATTGTTGGAATTGATGAGCTTGGAGGTCTCTTCCAACTCTAACAGTAGGAATCATAGAATCATAGAATGCTTAGGGTTGGAAGGGACCTTAAGGATCATCTGGTTCCAACCCTCCTGCCATGATCAGGGACACTTCACACTAGATCAGGTTGCCCAGGGCCACATCCAGCCTGGCCTTGAAAACCTCCAGGGATGAGGTTTCTACCATCTCCCTGGGCAACCTGTGGCAGTGTCTCACCACCCTCATGGGGAAGAACTTATTTCTAACATCCAATCTGAATCTACCCACTTCTAGTGTTTTTTCCATTCTCCCTAGTCCTATCACTACCTGACACTCTTAAAAGTCCCTCCCCAGATATCCTGTAGGCCCCCTTCAGATACTGGAAGGCCACAATTTGGTCTCCTCAGAACCTTCTCTTCTCAGACTGAGTAGCCCCAACTCACTCAGTCTGTCCTCAAAGGAGAGGTACTCCAGCCCTCTGATCATCCTGGTGACCCTTCTCTGGACACATTCCAGCGCCTCCAGATCCTTCCTGTAATAGGGGCTCCAGAACTGGACACAATACTCCAGGTGGGGTCTCACCAGAGTGGAGTACAGAGGGAGAATCACCTCCCTCGACCTGCTGGCTCTGCTTCTCTTGATGTAGCCCAGGATCTGATTGGCTTTCTGGGCTGCAAGTGCACACTGGTGGCTATGATTCTATGAACTTTCACAGGGAAAAACAAACAACAAAGGAGCTAAGAACTCAGTGCTCAGCTGTTCAGAAGGTGCCTTCATCTGTGCTTGTGAGGATACCAGCCTCTGTGACTCAAATACCTTGCAAAGGAGTCCTCTGCCTCAGAACTAATAGCTAGGGGTGGAACAGCTGTAAAAGCAAAATGTGAATTTGTTCTTACATACCTTGTTAAGCTGGGCTACTAGATTCTTGCACCTGGACATTCTACATTATAAATTAATGATGAGGGATGGCTAATTTGGCAGCTGCACTAAAAGGCAAGGCAAGATATTTGAAAGGAAAAAAAAACCCCAAACAGCTGTGGATGCTTTGTGATGTTTGTGAAAGATTATCTGCAATTTTCCAGCTCATCAGCTGGGATTTCCCCTCTACTTCTTCCCTGTGCTGGAAAAAAAGCACCTCAAGCTCAGCTAAGGGAGATGCTAATGGGCCCTGAGAAGCGTGACAAAGTGACAAAATCCAGTGAAAGAGAAGCACACAAGGACAGGAAATGGAGAAAAGAACGAGAAAGAAAAATTACATTGGCATCTAATTTCAAAGAAAGGCCTTACAAAAACCCAAGCTCTCAGTTGAAGCTGATCCTCTTCCACCGTGAAGATGCCTTTGAGAAAAGTCACTCTAGGAAGTTCTTTGCCTCCCTTTCCCTGCTGCCTCCAACACAACAGTTCAATGAATCCTCTTAAGGAGACATGAAAAGACCTTAGAGCATCCTCCCAGTACCTGAAGGGGGCTACAGGAGAGCTGGGGAGGGACCTCTGACAAGGGCTTGTAGTGACAGCACAAGGGGCAATGGCTTTGAGCTGGAAGAGGGGAGATTCACACTGGAGACTAGGAAGAAAGTTTTTGACAGTGAGTGTGGTGAGACACTGGAACAGCTTGCCCAGGGAAGTCATGGATGCCCCACCCCCCAAAGGTGTTCAAGGCCAGGTTGGATGGGGTCTTGAGCAACCTGGACTAGTGGAAGGTGTCCCTGCCCATGGCAGGGAGGCAGGAACTAGATGATCTTTAAGGTCCCTTCCAATCTAAACCATTTTATGATTCTATGAAGCTTAATTCACAGAAAACATTTATTCTAAAACATAGCTTCTAAACAAGCCAAACACCACAGTTTGTCTCAAGCTGCACCAGGGGAAGCTTAGGCTCAAGGTGAGGAGAAAGTTCTTCACAGAGAGTTGTTGGGCACTGGAATGTGCTGCCCAGGGAGGTGGTGGAGTCACCATCCCTGGAGGTGTTCAAGAGGGGACTGGACGTGGCACTTGGGGACATGGTCTAGTAGGCATGAGGTCTTGGGTGACAGGTTGGACCTGATGATTTTTGAGGTCTTCTCCAACCTTGTTGATGCTATGATTCTATGACTCTATAAAGCCATTGAATGACTGATCACCAACATACGTGGTCATCATTATTTTGAAAAAAGGAAAGTCTCAAATCTGTGCCAGCTGGCAGCACTTCAGCAAGCAAACACATCCCCAGCACCTCCAGCCATGTAGTCTGGCTAGGAGTGGGAATGGGAAAAGCCCATCCCTTCCCAAATGTGCTGTAAAGGTGAATGGATGAATATTCGCGGCCTGCACTTGAGCAGCTGGGGTGCAGAATTAGTAATTCTGTCGCAGGGGAGGCTTTGGAAGTACTGCAGTAAATAAGAGCTGGTCTGCATTCAATCAGCCCACACCAGGAATGGAAAGAGGCAGAAAGAAATAACCTTCAGTGAGTGAAACGGAGATTCGTGGATTCATAGAACAAGGCACAACAGGTACAAGCTGGAGCACAGGAGGTGCCACCTCAGCTTTACAGTGAGGGTGGCAGAGCCTGGAGCAGGCTGCCCAGAGAGTCTGTGCGTCTCCTCTGGAGACTCTAGCAGCAGTTCCGTGTCCGTCTTGTGCTGGGGACATCAGAACTAGATGCAGTGCTCCAGGTGGGGTCTCATCAGAGCAGAGGGACAGAACCCCCTCCCTCATCACTTCTTTTGATGCAGCCCAGCACACAGCTGCCTTCTGGGCTACATGTGCCCTTGTGATTCTTGCAGAGGTGATACGGAGAGTGCAATCTTACACAGCAAAGTGCCCCTGTGGTTCTTTGCTTGCTTAGTTGGGGTTTTCTAAAGTTGGAGGGGTTTCAGCACTTCTTCAGTTCTCCTTGTATGCCTTCAGCTCTGCACATAGATGTCTTTGCTAAGAAGTCCACTTTTCCTTCCAGGGAGCATCATTCTTTCAATTACTGCCGAGAACATTTTTTTCAGAAGCATGTTAATGCTTTTCATTTCTTCTTGCCTCTCTGGCTGAAAGGAAATACCTTCCCAGTCTCATCCACATTCAAGTGATTTTTCTTTTTTCAATGACCTCATTATTTATGAAAGCAAATATCTAAAATAACTTCATCTCCTGCTGCTTTGGAGGAAGTGCAGGGACAAAGTCGGTCAGCTGTTACCTCCAGGCATATCTGGGCCTTACCTCATTAATACCATTGTGGCTTCAGGTTATATCTGATATCTAAACTCTACCTAATGTCCCTGATAATGTTTTTTGCTCACCACCGAGGACATGTATCTCAGTCCAAAACCTCCAGCACAGCCTACATAGTGCCCTTCCCTAGAAGTGATCTTGACCCAAATTGCTTGCTTTATTCCCATTGTCTTTTTACCTGCCACCCTTTTCCACTGCTTATTCATTGCTGCCCTTCAGTGTTTACATTTTCTCCAGCTGTATTTTAAGACCAGACACAGAGATTAACTCAGTTTCTATTGACAGTCTCCTGCATATCTCTGTCAAGCTTTTCTTGCTCTTCTCAGCCTTGCTATCAAGAGGCTGGAATCTGAGGCCTGTTGAGAAGAATACATGCAAGATGACCTCTCTATGTTGAAGAAAGGATATTGTCATGTGCTGGTCATTCCCCTTAGCTTGTGGGATGTACTCCAGAAGAAAGATGGTCGAACTCTTCTTTCCTGCATATACACATTGCACGGACATGCACAAGTAGAACTTTAAGGCAGGATGAGGGAGCTGATTCTCCAACTCTGCTCTGCTCTGGTGAGAATTCCCCTACAGCACCAGTTCTGGTATCCCCACCACAAGAAGGATATGGAGCTGTTAAGGGTCCAGAGGAGACCATGAAGAAGATCAAGGGCTGGAGAACCTCCCCTGCGGGGAGAGGCTGAGAGATTTGGGGCTGTTTAGCCTGGAGAAGAGAAGGCTCCATCACGAGGGGTTGTGATGGCATGCTTTGAGCTGGAAGAGGGGAGATTTAGACTGATGATTAGGAAGAAATTCTTTCCAGTGAGGGTGGTGAGACACTGAAACAGGTTGCCCAGGGAGGTTGTGGATGCCTCCTCCTGGAGGTGTTTAAGGCCAGGTTGGATGAGGCTTTGAGCAACCTGGTCTAGTGGGAGGTGTCCCTGCCCATGGCAGGAGGGTTGGAACTCGAAGATCTTTGAAGCCCTTTCCAACCTAAACCATTCTATGAATCTATGAGGTGTTCTGCTGTATTTTAGGAATACAATTGTTCTTTAATTCCTCCTTGTTGCATTAGTACTCACAGGCTGTTTGAGAACCTAGAACCCCACAGTATAAAGTGATAAGATGGTTCATGCCCTAAAGAAGTTATCTTCTGTCAAAGATGCCTTCCAGCATGACAGTCTCTGTTGTAAAAGAACCATCACAACCTGTAGGCACCTTTGCTTGCTGTAGAACAGCAGCTGTCACTTCTGGGCCTGGCAGACATCAGGTGGCAAATCCACTTGTAGCAAACTTTTTACCTTCTTAAAACTGACAGAGAAAATCTGAATCTAAGTGGCATGTAAGGAGTGCAGAAGCTGGCTACTGTGGCACTCAGCACTGTCCCTGCATTGCCAGTTTGTGTCAGAACACAGCACAAAGCAAGACAAAGCAAGGATCCTGCTTCTGTTGAAGCTGGCCAGATCAGCAGCTGAATTTCCACCTCGGCTGTATGAACCCAGCAGAATCCATCTGCTGAACCATCTGTGGGGCAGCTCACTAGAATTATCACCCATCTGCTGTTTCACTGCCACTAAGTTGCCAGCCTTACCCTCACTCTTTTCTCTGCAGATTTTCCCCTTCCTGTCTCTTTGGGTTTTTTTGTTAGGACATTGCCTCTCCAATCTCTGAAATAAAAGCAGGAGGTTAGATTCCTGCTGTCCTCTACTTAGCCAGGAGCAGCTTTGCCCAGGCAGAATGCAGGTCTGTTATGGGAATATAAATCATTGCCTACCTTCAGCTGCTTTCTACCAGCACAGCTCATTGCAGGCAAGAGATCTGGGCTGGTTTACACCAGCTAACCATTTAGGCTGTCACGTGAAGCTGCTAGAAATTTAGATTGTAGGTTGCTCTTTCCTCACTCTGCAGGAAAGTGTTTACCTTTCAGCTTGAAATTCAACCTTTGCCTTCAGTGACACACTATATTAAAAAAAGTAAACAGAGAAATAGGCAGTTACATCCTTTCTCCCACTCCCCTTTGTACTTGGAGAAGGCTTAGCTGGAGGTTTTTCACCAGAGGACTAGTTTTTGGCTTGTCAACAGCCAGGGAATAGTGCTGGGACAGCAGGGATTGGCAGGAAAGGTTTCTGTGCAGCAGAAAAAAAGAAGAGGAGGTGCTCTCTTCTACAGCCCTCTCAGGCTATCCCAGGATGTTGAACAAGGAACAAGAGTAGAAATTGGTCTTGTGTGGAAGCATAGAGAAAAGAGAAGGAGACCTCCATCATGTCACAGACCTGGAAAGAGGACTGGTGTGCTGGCAGGCATGGGGACAACAACACTTCAGAGCTTGGCTGTTGTAGTAGCACCAAGGGAAGGTTTCTATGGTGTCAGCATTGACATTGCATCGGTCTGGGTTGGGAGGGCAATTTGGACACCCTGGATACTACTCATGGAAACATGGTTTGCAGCAGGCCTGTGTTTTCCCTCTATTTCTCCAGTACTGTAGTACCTACACCTTGCAGTCAAGACTGTGGCAGTCCTGAGCTGCCCCAGCTGTCCAGCAACCTTACAGAGCCATTCAGGTCAGTGGGGTTGTGTGATAAGTGCCCAGGAGGCCAAGGGACAGGGACGTAGGTTAATTTGGTGCACTGCAGGAGGAAAGGGGAGATGCTGACAACAAAGAGATGTTCATCTCAACTCTGGGAATGGAGATCTACAGAGCTGGGCTGCCAAGCAGCTGAGGGAGGGAATCTTGTGAAGCTGAAGGAAGGAGTCTAGGGAAGATGAGACAGCCCTGTTTCAGCTGAAGCTGATGAAGCAAGGCTAAAATAACAAACCCAAGCAGCTTCAAAAAAGCTTTTGCAGGCTACAGTGACCAAATGAAGACCTTTGACTACTTAACTGCAATTTAAATATGAAGGTTGACCCTCCCCTTGCTATGATAATGTGGCAAAGGACATACTGAACATCTGTCAGGTGCTAGCATGACAGGAAATGGCCTGGAATTGCACAAGGGGAGGGTAAGGTTGGAGATTAGAAAAAAAAATCTTCCCTGCAAGAGTGATCAGGGGTTGGAACAGGCTGCCCAGGGAGGTGGTGGAGTCACCACCCCTGGAGGTGTTCAAGAAATCTATAGACATGACACACTGGGACATGGTTTAATGGCTATGGTGGTGGTGGGTTGATGGTTGGACTCAAGGATCTTGGAGAGCTTTTACAAAGAAAGCAATTCTGTGATTCTATGACACAAATCAAGAAATGTTAGAAGCAGCAGCTATAGCACATACACTCTCAGACACAAAGAGGGGTGATAAGTCAGCTCTGATCTGCTCTGGTGAGACCTCACTTGCAGTGCTGTGTCCAGCTATGCAGACCTCAACACAAGAGAGACATGGACATGATGGAGTGGGTCCAGAGAGGCCACAAGATGATCAGGGACTGGAGTGCCTCTACTATGGGACAGGCTGAGACAGCTAGGGCTCTTCAGCCTGGAGAAGAGAAGGCTTCAGGGAGACCTTAGAGCTGCCAGCAGGGGGTTGGACAAGATGACCCTTGAAGGTCCCTTCCAACCCAAAGCAATCTGTCAGTCCATGAATGATGTCACACAGAATGGTGTGGTGTCATTATTGTGGGAAGTGTCAAAACCACCAGCCCTGGAAGTAGGAGCAGTCTCAGCAGGAAGAGACCTTGCTTAGATCTGGCTTGGTGGTCACACATGCTAGGTGAGACTGGGGCTGGCATTGCTGCATGGCACCACACTGCACAGGAACGTTCTTGTGCTCAGAGCTAGCTCAGGTACCACTAACACATCACTGTGCAGCCAATATGTATATATAACAAGCATTTTTTCCTTTGGGTTGGCTGATTTAGCAGTCAAGATGCAGAACTGTCTCAGCAAATGAATCCATGTGCTCACTACTGCAGCCCAGGAGGACCTCTGGTAGCTGTTTGTTCTTGGCTACTAGGCTTGCCCTGGGCTATTCCTTTGATCCAGGTCTGCAATGTGTCAAACCTGTCAGCAGTTGAGTGAGTTTTGGTGTTTTTTGACTTGGGAAACAGAAGTAGGAGGGACACTGCAGCCTGTCCTGAAGTCATCTTGCTCTGCTGACACCAAACTAAGCAAGCAAACATCCCAACACAACAGTTGAGATTAATTCATTAGCTGCTTTGACACCTGGATGTTGAAGCCTAAATGTTAGCATTTTCTGTACCAAGTGTATTGCACCTGACACAGGAGCTGCACTTGTGGACTGTTTCCTGAGAGATGAAGATGGATGGTGCCACAGGAGAAGACTGTAGTTGCTTAAGAACAACTAGTTAGATTCACCAGGGGAAGCAAAGCATTTTCCATCCCACCACATATGCTTAGTGCTCTGAGAAAATCAAATTTGTCAAAGGTGAGGAATATTAGAGTCAAAATGGACTGGGAGAGTGAAAAAGGAATGAAACTTGGGTGTTGTTTCAGAAAAGGTATTCAGAGCACTCAGAATGACCTAGAGCTGTGACAAAGGGGAACTGCTGGCTGTAAGTGTCCTCATCTTCGAAGGCAGTGAAGAGGAATTCCAAAGCAGTGTATTGCAAAAAGCAAGAGGCTACAGAGATAAAGCAAAGTGCCTCCCAGAGCAAGATTGGAAGTGGTGAATCTCGTTGGCATGCTAAGAGCCTGTTTTAACTACACTGTGTAAGAACTTCTACATGGAGTAACCACAACTCACAGACTTTTAAAGCCAGTAATCAAAATCATAATGAGAATCAGTGGCTGGGAGCTGTAATTAGATGCATCTAAATTAGTATTAAAGGCTTAGATTTTGCAAAGACAAGACATTAGCCTTCAGAATAAAGTTGCTAAGGGGAAGGAGGGGCTCAAGAATACAGTCCCCCAGAACATCCCTCTCTGTAAGCTGGAGAGATGTGGATTTGATGGGTGGGTTGTCCAATGGATAAGGAATTGGTTGGATGATGGCACCCAAAGGGTAGTGGTCAGTGGCTCAATGTCCAGATGGGCATGAATGAAAAGTGGCATCTCTCAAGGGGTCTCTATTGGAATCAGTGCAGTTCAATATCTTCATCAATGATACAGACAGAGTCTGAGGCACCCTCAGTAAGGGTGCAGATGACCCCAATCTGAGTGGCGCAGTTGATAAGACTGAAGGTTGAGATGGATGCTATCTAGAGGGACCTGGACAGGCTGGAGAGGTGGTCTGAGGAGAATCCCATGAGGTCCAATAGGGCAAAGTACAAGGTCCTGCACCTAGGTCAGGGCAACCCTTGATATCAGTTCAGGCTGAGGGGATGATGAGATTGAGAGCAGCCCTGCAGAGAAGGACTTGGTACAGGGTGCTGGTGGATGAGAAGCTGCACATGAGCCAGTAATGGGTACTTGCAGTCCAGAAGGCAAATGGCAGCCTGGGCTGCATCAACAGCAGTGTAGCCAGAGGTGGAGAGATGAGATTCTGCCTCTGCTCTTCTCTGCTCTGGTGAGACCTCACCTGCAATGCTGTGTCCAGCTCTGGTCCCCCAACTGATTAGAGCCATGGACCTGCTGGAGTGGGTCCAGAGGAGTCTAAATATGATCAGAGAGCTGGAGAACTTCTGCCATGGGGACAGGCTGAGAGAGTTGGGTCTGTTCAGCCTGGAGAAGAGATGGCTCTGGGGAGACCTTAGAGCTACATTTCACTACCTGAAGGGGCAATGGTTTGAAACTGTGCAGGGTAGGATTAGGCTGGACTTCAAGAGGAAGTTCTGCACAATGAGGGTGGTTAAATACTGGAACAGGTTGCTTAGGGATATAGTTGAGGCCCCATCCTTGGAGATATTCAAGATCAGACTCAGTGTATCCCTGGGCAACCTGCTCTAGTTGGAGTTGTCCCTAATAACTTCAGGAATTTGGGCAAGATGACTTTGGAGTGTCTCTTCCAACCCAATGCAATCTGTGACTCTCTGTAAAGCGTGTGAAGTTTCCAAACAAGGCCAGAAGCTCTTAGGAAATGCGTTTCAGATGCAGTGGATTTCAATACAAGTTCCTGGGCTCCCTGAGGAGGCTCGACAAGAGATGGGAGGAGTGAGAGGTGTCTGAACTCCATAGTCCACCTTCATTTGATCCTTATAAACCTGTGGGTACCAAGGTGATCTGGCAGTAGCTTTCATATCCCATCTATCTAGAAGTCATAATCTGGGTATTAGCAAAGTGAAGTGAAGTGAAGTGAAGTGAAGTGAAGTGAAGTGAAGTGAAGTGAAGTGAAGTGAAAAAAAGTTGCTTAGCGCAGATTAAGCTTCTTACATCCTCCATAACTGCAGCACAGCATCCACGTGTTACTGTGGGCCTGGAGAATCTGGCAGTGGGAGATTAGAGATGACATCCCTCATGACACAGGCAGGGGTAACACTGTGAAGGGCTTTTCTGAGCTGGTATCTCAGATCCTGGGTAATTTCATATTGTATAAGCTGAGAGGAAAGGGGAGATGGGTGTGAAATAATGAATATGAGACTTTTAGAACTCAGATGGCTAGAAACATTGTGACAATTGCTGTTTTCCTTTCCTTTTTGAGTGGCAGGAGCAATTTATTTTCTTCTGGAGTATGTCTCAGTATTAGATGTTGCTTATGCTGTGAAAGTCTTTGACTATAAGGGGAAAGGTTAGCACAGCTCCTTGAGGGCCAAAGAGGAGAACCAAGCCTATGCAGGGACTACCACAGGCTTTAGAGAGGACACATGATGAGATTCCCCCCTCTCTACTCTCTGCTTCTGGCTTGGATCTGCAATAGCGTGGCCAGCAAGACCAGGGACATGATTGTGCTCCTGTACTCAGCACTGGTGAGGTCACACCTTGAGTCTTGGGTTCAGTTTTGGGGCCTGTCTCTACAAGAAAGACATTGAGGGGCTGGAGCATGTCCAAAGAAGGACAACAAAGCTGGTGAAGGGTCTGGGGAACAGGTCTGGTGAGGAGCAGCTGAGGGAACTGGGGTTATGTAGGCTAAAGAGGAGGAGGCTGAGGGGAGACCTCATTGTTCTCTACAAGTCCCTGAAAGGAGGTTGGAACCAAGTTGGGGTTGGTCTCTTCTCCCCAGTATCAGCAAACAGGCCAAGAAGAAATGGCCTCAAGTTGCACCAGGGGAGGTTTAGGTTAGACATTAGAAAAAATGTATTGACTGAAAGGGTTGCCAAGCACTGGAAGATGCTGTGCAGAGAGGTGGTTAAATCTCCATCCATGGAGGTATTCAAAAGATGCAGAGATGTGATGCTGAAGGCCACGGTTTAGCTCCAGCCATTCCTGAGGAATATACTTGGTGTGGAAAGCAAAACAAACAACACAAGGCAACAAACAAAAAACCAACAAATGAAACAAAAAGCAAAACCCAAAACATAAAAAAACATTTCAGGGGATTTCTGAGCAGCTCTGCTTTGAGCTGCTGGTGTGCTGGAAGTTACTTAAAGAACAGAAGTAAACAGCCTCATACAATATGCCAGCCAATTAATTTGACAACTGATTAAAGAGGAAGGGGAAGGGGGAAAGAAAAAGATATTCACCAGAGAATATTTACCATTTGCAGAAGCAGTCAAATAATGATGGATCCTAGTCAGAATTATGTAGTCATAAACATAAGATTCATTGGATAATTTACTTGAAACAAATAGTGTGCCCAACTCCACTCCACAGCCACAGGAACAAATTCACCTCATAACATATGACAAGGAAAGGACAAGGAAAATGCATGGCTCTGCCGTCAGCATGAGCATTTCCAGAGCTGCTGGCACTGGGGAAAAGCACCTTTCATGCACTTAACAAAAGAGATTTTTCTTTATGGCTTCATTTAAAATCCATTAAGGAATCACTTGATTCTACTTTGCTGCTGCTGGTTTTGAATAATTGACTCTCAAAGCCACCACAGTGCTGGGACTAATTTAATAGATTAAGAGAAAACATTGTCACGGCAGCATGTGGCATCAGTCACACCTGTCTGGACACTTACCTTCATGTGAAAACTACATCATGAGCTCATGGCATGAGACATGGAGGTTACACAGGCTCCTGGCACTGAAGGGGAATCTCTGTCATTCTTAACAAATCCTATGGGGACAGGCTGAGAGAGCTGGTGCTGTTCAGCTCCAGGGAGACCTTAGAGCAGCCTTCCAGTAGTTGAAGGAGGCCTAAGAGAAAGCTGGAAAGGGACTTTTGGCAAGAGCCTGTAGTGATAGGGAAGAGGAAATGGTTTGAAGCTTAAGGAGGGCAGATTTAGACTGGAGATTAGGAAGAAATTCTTTCCAGTGAAGGTGGTGAGACACTGGAACAGGTTGCCCGGGGGGGTTGTGGATGCCCCCTCCCTGGAGGTGTTCAATGCTAGGCTGGATGATGCCTTGAGTAACCTGGTCTAGTGGAAGCTGTCTCTGCCCACGGCAGAGAGTTGGAACTTGATAATCTTCAAGGTTCCTCCCAACCTAAACTGTCCTGTGAATCTATGAATTTATGAAACAGGTTCAGAAAAAGGTCATTGCTTTATGATTGTCAGCTGAGTGCTTCCCAAAGATGTAGTTCATTTCTTGGCTCTAAATAACTAGCTGTGACTGGCCATGGGCTGCTTCAGCTTGAGCTGAAATACCCAGAGCAGCTTCGACTGTCTTTGTGTCAGCAGTAGCCTTGTGAAGGGGTATTGGTGACCAGCTGGGAGCTGTAAGCTGGGAGTAAGGCTTGCATTATCATCTCTTCATTTCCACCACAGAAGCACAGAATTTTCTGCATTGGAAAGACCTCTAAGATCATCAACTCCAACCCAAGACCACCTTTGCCATTACACCATGTCCCGCAGTGCCAAATGCACGTTTCTTGAACACCTCCAGGGATGGTGACCCCACGCCCTGCCCTGGGCAAAATACTGCAGTGCCTGACCATGACTGCAGCCTTTACAGACAGCATTGGTTGTGTTTTCCAAAGCTGGTAGAAAACCCCAGGATTTTTGTCCTTCTCTGATCTGAAATGCTTAGCCATTTTGTTCTTCAGAAGTGGAGGCTCTGCTTCTTAGTGAGTTTCTTTCAGTGGCAAACGTCGACTTTATACTTAATCTCTCTTCTCTACAAGGTTATTTGGGAGAAGAAAAGACAAAAGCAAATAAAAAGGGACACACACACCACAAAAGTATTTTTGCACAGGAAGGAGAATGAAATTTGCCTTTCTTTCTGAATGCAAATATTTATCCATACTCTGTTCCCCAAATCACTCACTAATAGGTAAGGCACTTAAAAAACCAACTTTGCCCATTTAAAGAGAACAGAGTAGCCTGCTTCAGCTTCTCTGAGGAGGGAAATATTTTCAATCAAAAGGAGGACAAAGCATTGCATGACAGGAAATAGACAAGATTCTTTAAAAACAAAATGAAAAAGAAGGGGTTTAGGTCTTGGTTTGGTTTTGTTGGTTTGGTTTTGCAAAAAAAAAAAAAAGGGATTCATCAAATCACAGAAAGGCTCAGGTTGGAAGGGACCTCAGAGATCATCTGCTCCAACCTCCCTGCCATGGGCAGGGAAACCTCTTAACTAGAGTCAGTTGCTCAAGGCCTCACCCAACCTGGATTTTATCACCCCCAAGGAGGAAGCATCCACACCTCCCTTGGCAACCTGTTCCAGAGTCTTACCACACTCCTACTGAAGAACTCCTACTGCTGTGTCCAGTTCTGGGGCGCCCAACACAAGAGAGGCATGGACCTGATGCAGTGGGTCCAGAGGAAGCCACCATTCCTGGAGGTGTTTAAGACCAGGCTGGATGAGGCTCTGGCCAGCCTGATCTAGTGTGGGGTGTCCCTGCCCATGGCAGGGGGGTTGGAACTTGATGATCCTTGTGGTCCCTTCCAACCCTGACTGATACTATGATACCAAGATGATCAGAGGGCTGGAGAATCTCTGCTGTGAAGTGCCTGGAGTTGTTAAATGCGAAGAGGGCAGATTTCAGACTTCCTTAGGCATGAGGTGTCTGGGGAACCAATGGAAGATTTTGTCCAGAGGCCCTCTGATGCATTTTCATCTCTGAAACACCACCCTCTGTATGGTTGAATGAGGTATCTTTAGCTGGTAATCCAGTCTCAGGCAGATCACAACTGCATGATCAAAGCAGTGTCTCAATATGGTTTGCCTCCTAGAAAGGATGGAAGCAAGGAGGGGTAATCCAGGAGGAATCAGAGGGCTGAAGCACCTCTCCTACAGGGACAGGCTGAAAGAGTGGGGGCTGTTCAGCCTGGAGAAGAGAAGGCTCCAGGGAGACTTTAGAGCTGCATTTCAATATCTGAAAGGGGTCCTACAGGAAGGCAGGGGAGGGACTGTTTAGAAGGGCCTGTGGTGATAGGTCACATAGGATGAGGAGCAATGGTTAGAAACTGGAGCAGGGTAGATTTAGTTGGACATCAGGAGGAAGTTCTGCACGATGACAGTGGTGAAATACTGGAACAGGCTGCCCAGGATGGGTTGAGGCCCCATCCCTGGAGACATTCAAGGTCAGACTTGGGACCTGAGCACCTGTTCTAGTTGGAGATGTCCCTGCTTCATGGAGGGGGTTGGGACAAGATGAGCTTTGAAGGTCCCTTCCAACCTGACATATTCTCTGCATTCTGTGACCACTTTGTGATTCTGTTTGGCAGTATTTCTCAGGGATGAAGCAAGCATCCTTCTCATATGCAAAGAGAAAAGATTAAAATGAAATTTAAAAAAAAATGAAAAGGAAGAAGAAAAGAATATTTTCTATCAGGGCTTTTTACTCTTTGGAAGCTGGGAGCTGAGGAGTGGTGTGATTTATGGCACCCATTAACAATGGTATAAAAACAAGCAAAATAGTAACTGGGTTATATTCCTCAAGGAAAAATACCACTGGCATTTTTTAGCCCAGAGAATTTTTTAATCCATATTCATTTGGTGTAATCTCTCTCTGGAGAGGGAGAAGCATCGCTAAGTGATCACTAATCAGGAGGTTGAATGGTGGTAAACTCGAGGCTGCTGGGTGGCAGATTTGAGGGTAGGAAGCCACATGTCACTAAGTCAGGTCTGTCTGAGCAGTGGCACAGGTTTTGTACTAAAGTCTCGATCCGGAGAGGGAAAGAGATTCAGGTTTTTAATGAATATTCCCGTGTGGTGAAATTAGAGGCACAAACGAGGCCAAAATATCAACAGCTAGACTATTGATTACATAAATACAGTGGATGGACATAATAAAGTGGATGGATCAGAAGGGGAGAGAGAGAAAATAGAGAGAGAGAGAGATAGGAAAGGAATTATATTACCACCCCCCTCACCACCCCCCAAGACAGTTTTGAGTCTGTGGAGGAAAGGTGCTGCAGGAGATGTTGGGTCTGTAGAGAAACGGTGCTGCAGGAGATGTTGGGTCTGTAGAGGAAGGTGCTGAGCTTTGGCTGTAGAAGGGATGTGGTCCTCTGGGCAGCTTCTTCAGCTCCATGAGTTGCAGCAGCGGAACTTAGGGCACGGAGAGAGGGTTTGCAGAGTCCAGGATCCTTGTGTTGGCCCGTGATCTTTCCAGCGTGTGGTGCTGCATTTTGCTTCTCCAGTTTTCTTCTCCAGTTTTCTTCCTCTGTTTTCTTCTTCTACCAGTAGTTGCTCCAGTCTTTTATACAGTTTTTTAGTCCTCAGCAAGTGTCCAGGTGTTGTTCCCCAGGATATCGTTCTGGGAATCATCCTTAGTGTCCAGGTATCATTCCCCAGAAATCTTTCTGTGTACTCAGTGAGTTGGGCAGCTGTCTAGATGGAAGGGGGGGAGGCCTCCGCCTCCTCCTGCTCCATCTACCTACCCACACACTCATTACACATCAGGAGACAGGTGGTGATTCCATTGTCCTTTCCTGGGGTATCTGATGGCTGGAAATGATCCTGTCCTAAAGGCGTGATGGCTGGGCCCTTGGGCCATTGTTGTAGGCCAGCTGCAGTCCCGTGAGCAATGTTAGCTTTGCACCTTCCAAGAGTCCTTCCAGTGGCTCTGCCCAACGCACATCAGCTATTGTCTGGGCAAGCAGCAAGTGATTTTATCTTTGTTGAGTCACACCAGGAGAGACAAGCTTTAGTCTCTCACAACTGCAGAATCATTTTTGTCAGGAAGCAGTGAAATATATTTCCCTCCTGACACAGAACATTTTAGTGTTGAAAGATGCTCAGTGGAAAAATGCTTTTGGGACTTACTACCATGGTGTTTCCTTCCTCCTAGTCTTCACTCTTTCTCTTTCCTCCCTGCAGTTTATGTTTAGCCATGGTCCATCGATGGTGAACTTAGCTGTGGACAGACCTCCTGTGGCAAGGATCTGGCTTCCACCTCATGTTTTTCCCAGCTGCTCTGGCAGAGAAGGTGGACTTGATGATCTTCAGGGGTCCCTTCCAACCCCTACCATTCTGTGATTCAATGTTATGTGTATGTGAGACTGGCCAAAGGTCATCCTAATGAAAGACAAGAGACATCTTGTGCATTGGACAAGCAGTTGTGTGTTGGGTGGAAGTAGTGAGGAAAGCCACTTCTGTGACTCAATGTTACATGTATGTCAGACTGGCCAAAGGTCATCCTAATGAAAGACAAGAGACATCTTGTGCATTGGACAAGCAGTTGTGTGTTGTGGGTGGCAGCAGTGAGGAAAGCCACTTCTTCGTGGCAAAGTGTAGAGACAGCAGTTAGGCAGTTAAATGTGTAGCTGAATTTTCAGCTTTGAACAGAAAAAGCAATCTGCATGTTGTGTGGCAAAGGAATTGAAGTTGGAAGAGGGAGATTTAGACTGGAGATATTTGAATAATGATTTCCAGTGAGGATGATGAGACACTGGAACTGGTTGGCCACGGAGGTTGTGGATGCCCCCTCCCTAGAGGTGTTCAAGACCAGTTGGATAGGGTTTTCAGCAACCTAGTGTCCCTACCATGGACAGGGACTTGGATCTAGATGATCTTGAAGGTCCCTTCAACCTAAACCATTCTCATGAATTCAGTGAATTAATACTTTGATTTTGCCTTCATGCAATGAAGAGGAGGATACAGGTTGGCACAAAGGAAGAATACTTCAAACCCCCCCAAAAACTATGCTTCTACATATCCATTCCCTCTTGTCCTGTCACTCCAGCCCTTGTCAAAAGTCCCTGCCCAGCTCTCTTGTAGCCTCCCTCAGGTCCCAGAAAAGCTGCTCTAATCTCCCTGCAGCCTTCTCCTCTCTGGGCTGAACAGCCCCAATTCTTGCAGCTCTCTCCTCATGTGGAGAAAATCCTTTTCTATGCAGTGCAGAGACCTGGCTTCTTGTTTAGAAACCTGGCATGGATCAACTTGTCTGTATAAAACTAATATATAAAAGCCCAGAGCTCCACCAGAGCTGTGAAAATTGGAAGGAGCTCACTCTTGAGACTGCTTAAGGTAAACAACCAGAAAACATCTTGCATATGAGGAAGAGATGCAGAGATTCCAAGCCCTGAATTGCCCACCTCTGGTTTCCACTCTATCCCAAGGTGGCTATTTGCCAGAATTATGTCATTTATTGGGAAGCAATTGTGACAGCCTTACTTCAGGGACTGCTGTACCCATTGTTCCTTGTCCTATTGTTGGGCACTGCCAAAAAG
>JAAWVA010001079.1:0-13961 GCA_015227895.2 Colaptes auratus | reverse complement strand
AACTCCATCCTTCCTGTGGGGTTCTGTCCATCCTCCCAGAATAGATTACCCCCAACCTCCTCTCCATGGAATCAACTCCATCCTCCCCAAGGGGCTGTGTCCATCCTCCCATAATAGCCTCCAATCTCCTCTCCCTGGATTCAACTCCATCCTCCCCGTGGGGCTGTGTCCATCCTCCCATAATAGCCTCCAATCTCCTCTCCCTGGATTCAACTCCATCCTCCCCGTGGGGCTGTGCCCATCCTCCCATAATAGTCTCCAATCTCCTCTCCATGGATTTAACTCTATCCTCCCTGTGGGGTTATGACCATCCTCCCATAACAGATTATCTCCATCCTCCTCATGAATTCAGCTCCATCCTCCCCACAGGATTGTCTCCATCCCCCCCCCATGGGGCTGCCTCTAACCCTCCTTGCAGAAGCCTCTGCCCCCCCTGCCCATGCACAGGACACACCTCAGGGACTGTGACTGGCCCCTCCTGCAGGATGGCTCCGGGGTGCTGGGAGCGCTGGAGCCTGCCTGCCGGCACAGCACCAGGGTCCTGATGGGCACGAAGCGGTAGGGAGGGACGTCCCCAACCCTGGGCACCGGCGAGGCCGCAGGGTCAGGGCTGCCAGGGGCCGAGGAGGCGGCAGGTGGGGACCCCGGGTAGCAGTGGGAGCCCCGAGGTTCCCCATCCCCAGGGTCGGCTCCAGGCTTCCTGGCCCTCTCATAGGGTCTGTCGAGGCTGGTCTCCCGCCAGGGGCTGGGGAGGGCTGGTGGGGACCCCAAGCCCTCCTCTTCCTCAGTGGGGTCCTCAGAGGATGGGGACCCGCTTGGGGTGGCAGGTCCCTGCGGCCTCATCTCCTCTGTAGGAGAGATTGGGGACCGAGGTGAAGAGAGCACATGGAGATGTATGGAGTGGACATGGGGCTTGGGATGGAGGGGACAGAGAGATGTCTGGAGGGGACACAGAGATGTCTGGAGGGGACACATGGGGTTTGGGGTGGAGGGGACATGTGGGGCTTGGGATGGAGGGGACATGGAGATGTCTGGAGGGGACATAGAGATGTCTGGAGGGGACACATGGGGTGTGCGGTGGAAGGGACCTGGGGCTTGGGATGGAGGGGATGTGGGGCTTGGGATGGAGGGACACATGGAGCTTGGGATGGAGGGGATGTGGGGCTGGGATGGAGGGGACACATGGAGCTTGGGATGGAGGGGATGTGGGGCTTGGGATGGAGGGGATGTGGGGCTTGGGATGGAGGGGACGTGGGGCTTGGGATGGAGGGGACGTGGGGCTTGGGATGGAGGGGACGTGGGGCGTAGGTAGTAAGATACTCATGGGGGTTGGGATGGGGGAGACTTTAGGGAGATGGCATGGAGCGGACGTGGGGATTGGGAAGGAGGGGACACAGAGAGTGTCAGCACAGTAGGGATGCTCAGGGGTCACTGCCCCCACCCTGGCCCCTGCAGCCCCTTACCCTCCTCCAGGCCGGTGTCTGATAGGGAGCTGTCATCAGAGGCGCTGAGCTCTGTATGGCAGGGGATAGGTGAGAGAGGGGCAGGGGATGGGTGAGAGAGGGGCAGGGGACGGGTGAGAGCCGTGCAGGGGATGGGTGAGAGCCGTGCAGGGGATGGGTGAGAGCCGTGCCGGGGATGGGGATAGGTAAGAGCCGTGCCGGGCATGGGGATGGCTGAGAGCCGTGCTGGGGATGGGGATAGGTAAGAGCCGTGCCGGGCATGGGGATGGCTGAGAGCCGTGCTGGGGATGGGTGAGAGCAGTGCCGGGGATGGGTGAGAGCCGTGCAGGGGATGGGGATGGGTGAGAGCAGTGCCGGGGATGGGGTGAGAGCCGTGCAGGGGATAGGGATGGGTGAGAGCCGTGCAGGGGATGGGTGAGAGCCGTGCAGGGGGGGTGAGAGCCGTGTCGGGGAATGGGGATGGGTGAGAGCCGTGCAGGGGATGGGTGAGAACTGTGCCGGGGATGGGGATGGGTGAGAGCCGTGCCGGGGATGGGTGAGAGCTGTGCCGGGATGGGTGAGAGCCGTGCCGGGCATGGGGATGGGTGAGAGCCGTGCCGGGGATGGGTGAGAGCCGTGCCGGGGATGGGGATGGGTGAGAGCCGTGCGGGGATGGGGATGGGTGAGAGCCGTGCCGGGGATGGGTGAGAGCCGTGCAGGGGATGGGATGGGTGAGAGCCGTGCCGGGGAGGGGTGAGAGCAGTGCTGGGGATGGGTGAGAGCAGTGCCCGGGGGATGTGAGAGCCGTGCCGGGGATGGGTGAGAGCCGTGCTGGGATGGGGATGGGTGAGAGCCGTGCCGGGATGGGAGAGCAGTGCTGGGGATGGGTGAGAGCCGTGCCGGGGATGGGGATGGGTGAGAGCCGTGCCGGGGATGGGGATGGGTGAGAGCAGTGCCGGGGATGGGGATGGGTGAGAGCCGTGCCGGGGATGGGTGAGAGCCGTGCAGGGGATGGGGATGGGTGAGAGCCGTGCCGGGGATGGGTGAGAGCCGTGCAGGGGATGGGTGAGAGCCGTGCAGGGGATGGGTGAGAGCGTGCAGGGGATGGGTGAGAGCAGTGCCGGGGATGGGTGAGAGCCGTGCCGGGGATTGGGGATGGGTGAGAGCCGTGCCGGGATGGGTGAGAGCCGTGCCGGGGATGGGGATGGGTGAGAGCCGTGCCGGGGATGGGGATGGGTGAGAGCAGTGCCGGGGATGGGTGAGAGCCGTGCCGGGGATGGGGATGGGTGAGAGCCGTGCAGGGGATGGGTGAGAGCCGTGCCGGGGATGGGGATGGGTGAGAGCCGTGCCGGGGATGGGGATGGGTGAGAGCAGTGCCGGGGATGGGGATGGGTGAGAGCCGTGCCGGTGCCGCCGCCGGCTGCCAAAACTCTCCCACGGCAGCCGCCGCCACCCAACGCGTCCCCGGGGGCCTCCGCTCCGCGGCTCCCACGCCGCCTGTCCCGACACGCTCCGGGACGGTGGCGCTACCGGCCCGGCCGGCTCCGCCAAGCTGCGCTGCGGGCAGCTCCCAGCCTGCCCAGGCCGGGCAGGCGCTGGGGTGCTGGGAAGGTCTGGGGGCACCGGCAGGGAAGGAGCAAGCAGCAGCAGCACGATGTCTCCCTGGTTCGGGGCGGGGGGGCGATGGATGTGGAGCCCAGGAGGGAGCTGAAGCTGGGGGGGAGGTTTGTGAGGGGGGTGGGGCTGAAGCTGGGGGGGAGGTTTGTGAGGGGGTGGGCTGAAGCTGGGGGGGAGGTTTGTGAGGGGGCTGGGGCTGAAGCTGGGGGGAGGTTTGTGAGGGGGGTGGGGCTGAAGCTGGGGGGGAGGTTTGTGAGGGGGACCTGCCAGGGTGGCTGCCAGCAGGCTGGGGACACAGCAGCAGGCCGAACCTTGCCACCCGTTGGGGTGCAGTCGCTGAGGGTGGTGGATGAGGGGTGCCCATGGGGTGCAGTCACCAGGGACGGTGAGCTGAAGCATTGGGGTGCAGCCACAGGGGTGCAGCCCCAGGGGGGTGAAGTTCTGGGGTGCATTCGTGGAGCTATGACGACCAGGGATGAAGTTTTGGGGTGCAGTCGCTGGGCATGGTGCATCAGGGTGAAGAGCTGAAGAGCTGGGGTGCAGCCACAGTGGGGTGACGTTTTGGGGGGCATTCATGGGGTGCAGTCACCAGGGATGAGCTGTTGGGGGGGCATTCACTGGGGGGGGGTCACATATTGGGGTGCATTCATGAGGGTACCCATGAAGCACTGGGAGGTGTTCACCAGGGGTCAGCACTTAGGGGTACACCCAAGGGGGTGCATTGACCAGGGATGAAGGACTGGGGGTGCAGTCACTGGGAGTGGGATATTGGGGTGCAGCTGGGGGGTGTCATGCACTGGAGATGGGAAACTGGGGGTGCATTCACCAGGGATGGGATATTGGGGTTTATCTGAGGGGATCATGCACTGGACATGATAAATTGGGGGTGCATTCACCAGGGATGGAAGGACTGGGGGGCATTCACTGGGAATGGGATATTGGGGTGCATCCAGGGAGGGATCATGCACTGGGGATGGAAATTGGGGGTGCATTCACCAGGGATAGGAAACTGGGGTGCATCCACTGGGGGGACAATGCATTGAGACGTCCCCAGGGAGCAGCACCCATCTTGGGGTGCACAGGCAGCCAGCCCCTGAGGACAGCCAACCAAGCTGCATCCATTCCTGCCCCTCCAAACCTCCAGCATCGCCCCCAGGAGCCACCAGCGGTCAGGGGCGGGGGGGGGGGGGGGGGTCGGGACACACACAGGAGGGGCGGGGGGAGGCTCACCCTCGGCAGCAGCAGGGGCAGGGCAGGAGGAGAGAGGCCTGCGGCCAGCCAGGAGCCGTCTCTGGTTGAGGACGCTCTGCAGGTCCTTCAGCTTCTGCTCCTCCAGCAGGGCAGCCGTCTGCCGGTGCTTGCGCAGCCTCTTGCTGATGTTCTCCTCGCGGCACAGCCGCCTGGCAGCCCTGGCGATCTGCAGCTGCAGCGCCAGGTCCCGCTCCAGGGCGCTCAGAGGGTCCTGGCCACGGAGGGGAGGTGCTCAGCACCCCCCCCCACCCAGCCGCAGCCAGCGCGCTTGCAGGGCAACGACGGCTTTGCATAACGAGGAGGGAAGATGGATTGCCCCCCGGATGGGGCCTGAGGGTCTAATTGTCCTCCCTGGAGGTGTGCAAGGCCAGGCTGGATGAGGCCTTCAGCAAGCTGGGCTGGTGGGAGGTGTCCCTGCCCATGGCAGGTGGGTTGGAACTGGAAGGTCCCTTTCAACCCAACCCATTCCATGACTCTATGATTCTATGTCCCTGATCATGGTGAAGAGATTGGCCTAGAGAGTCTTGAAGGTCCCTTCCAACCCAACCCATTCCATGATCCCATGTCCCTGCCCATGGTGAGCTTGTTGGATTAGGTGGACTTGGAGGTCCCTTCCAACCCAACCCATTCCATGACTCTATGATTCTATGTCCCTGATCATGGTGAAGAGATTGGCCTAGAGAGTCTTGAAGGTCCCTTCCAACCCAACCCATTCCATGACTCTATGATTCTATGTCCCTCACCATGGACTGGATGATCCTGAAGGTCCCTTCCAACCCAACCTATTCCATGATCTTATATCCCTGGATGGTCTTGAAGGTCCTTTCCAACCCAACCCATTCCATGATCCCATGTCCCTGCCCATGGTGAGCTTGTTGGCCTAGGTGGTCCTGAAGGTCCCTTCCAACCCAACCCATTCCATGACTCTGATTCCATGTCTCTGACCATGGACTGGATGATCCTGAAGGTCCCTTCCAACCCAACCCATTCCATGATCCCACGTCCCTGCCCATGGTGAGTTTGTTGTCCTAGATGACCCTGAAGGTCCCTTCCAACCCCACCCATTCCATGACTCTGTGATTCTTTGTCCCTGACCACAGATCAGATGATCCTGAAGGTCCCTTCCAACCCAACCTATTCCATGATCTTATATCCCTAGATGGTCTTGAAGGTTCTTTCCAACCCAAGCCATTCCATGATCCCATGTCCCTGCCCATGGTGAGTTTGTTGTCCTAGATGGTCTTGAAGGTCCCTTCCAACCCAACCCATTCCATGACTCTGATTCTATGTCTCTGACCATGGACTGGATGACCCTGAAGGTCCCTTCCAACCCAACCCATTCCATGACTCTGATTCCATGTCTCTGCCCATGGACTGGATGATCCTGAAGGTCCCTTCCAACCCAACCCATTCCATGATCCCATGCCCCTAGATGGTCTTGAGGGTCCCTTCCAACCCCACCCATTCCATGACTCTGTGATTCTGTGTCCCTGCCCATGGACTGGATGATCCTGAAGGTCCCTTCCAACCCAACCCATTCCATGATCCCATGCCCCTAGATGGTCTTGAGGGTCCCTTCCAACCCATTCCATGACTCTGTGATTCTGTGTCCCTGCCCATGGACTGGATGTTCCTGAAGCTCCCTTCCAACCCAACCCATTCCATGATCCCATGCCCCTAGATGGTCTTGAGGGTCCCTTCCAACCCAACCCATTCCATGATCCCATGCCCCTAGATGGTCTTGAGGGTCCCTTCCAACCCCACCCATTCCATGACTCTGATTCTGTGTCCCTGCCCATGGACTGGATGATCCTGAAGGTCCCTTCCAACCCAACCCATTCCATGATCCCACGTCCCTGCCCATGGTGAGTTTGTTGTCCTAGATGACCCTGAAGGTCCCTTCCAACCCCACCCATTCCATGACTCTGTGATTCTTTGTCCCTGACCACAGATCAGATGATCCTGAAGGTGCTTTCCAACCCAACCCATTCCATGACTCTATGATTCTATGTCTCTGACTGGATGATCCTGAAGGTCCCTTCCAACCCAACCTATTCCATGATCTTATATCCCTAGATGGTCTTGAAGGTTCTTTCCAACCCAAGCCATTCCATGATCCCATGTCCCTGCCCATGGTGAGTTTGTTGTCCTAGATGGTCTTGAAGGTCCCTTCCAACCCAACCCATTCCATGACTCTGATTCTATGTCCCTGCCCATGGACTGGATGCTCCTGAAGGTCCCTTCCAACCCCACCCATTCCATGATCCCATGTCCCTAGGTGGTCTTGAAGGGACCCAATGCATCCCCACGGGGACGGTGGCACCTCCAGCAGCTCCAGGATGGGATGAAGAGGAGCCTCCACCCCCCCCCCCCCCAACCCCTCCAAAGCCCCCTCCCACCCCCCCACCCCCCCCAGTTGCACCCCCTCACCGCCCCCCGGAGCACCAGGGTCTCATCCAGCTTGAAGGCAGCGCCGATCCTCCGCCGGACCTTGGGTGGCTTCTCCCCAGCTTTCAGGGGGTACTCCCGGGGCAAGGTCCCCGTCAGCTCCTGGGGACAGCATGAGGGCACCCAGCTGGTGTCACAGAGGTGTTGGGGAGGAGGTGGGGGAAGGCTTCCCCCCCCCCCCCAGCCCCAAACCCCGGAGGCCCCCAACTCACAGCTTCACGGAGGCAGAGCCTCCGCAGCTCCTGGACGCAGCTCTCCAAGCGAGCTTCCAGCGCCTGCTGCTGCCGGCGCCCTGCCTGGGCCCTCTCCTTCAGGGGGGACACTGGGCTGGCAGGACCTTGGAGGGCAAAAGGGGGGCGGGGGGGGGCACACAAATATTAATTAACACCCAGGCACCCCCCCTCCCCCTCCTCATTTCACCCCCACCCACAGCTTTCCTGCCTCAGTTTCCCACCAGCAGCAGCTCGAAGAGTGAGAAAGGCAACCGAAAGCAGCCACCTCAGCACCCAGGGGTGGTGCTGGGGGGAGGAAGGGGGGCGCGGGGGGGGGATTCCCCCCCCCCCCGCCCCCCTTCCTCCCCCCAGCACCACCCCTGGTGCTGAGGGCTCCCCCTCAGCAGCAGCTGTGATTTTCCAGTCGGGGGGGGACACAGACAGGCAGACGAGGGGAAGGTTTCATCCTGACTCAGCCAACCCCAAGTGAGACTCAGGGCTGAGTCAAACCTCACCAAGTGACCCCCCCCCCCGAGTCTGCCACCCTTAGGTGCCCCCCCCAAAACCAAAGAATCCCCTCCTCCCACTCCCAAAATCACTTTTGTGCCCCCCTCCCGTGCACCAAAGTCCCCTGGGGGTTGGGGGGAGCACAGGTGGGTAAGGGAAAGGAGCCCCCCACGACTTCCCCTCCCCCAAACTAAAGAGTCCTTCCCCCCCCCCCCCCGCAAACAACCTTTGTGCCCCCTCCCATGCACCAAAGTCACCCAGGGAAGGGGGAGGGGGCACACAACCATGTGAGAGAAAGGGGCACCCCGAGAAGGGGGCACCCCAAGACGTGTGTCCTCCCCCCCCAAAAAGCAAAGAATTCTTCAATCCCCCCCCAATAAACAATCTTTGTGCCCCCTCCCCCGTGCATCCAAGTGCCAGGGGGGTGGGGGACACACATCCATGGGAGGGAAAAGGGCACCACGAGAATTCTTTCCCCCCTCCCCCCGCAAAGAATCCTCCAATCCCTCCCCCCAAAAGTACCTTTCTGTGCCCCCTCCCACGCGTGGAGTGCCCTTAGCTCAGGGATGGAGGGGGGGGGCACATGAGTGCGGGAAAGGGGCACCCCAAGATCCCCCCTCCCCCCCAAACCTCCCCGACCTCCCCTCCAGATACCCTCCCCCCCAAAACCTCTCTGACCTCCCCCGGATATCCTCCCCCCTAATACCACCCTGACCCCCTCCTCCAGTTTCCTTCCTCCCCCCCCCAAAACACCCTGACCTCCCCTCCAAACAACCTCCCCCGCAAGACCACCCTGAACGCCCCCCGGATATCCTCCCCCTAATATCACGCTGACCCCCCCTCCAGTTTCCTCCTCCCCCCTAAACCCCCTGTTCCCCCCCAAATGCCCTCCCCCCCTAAAAACCACCCTGTCCCCCTCCTCCAAATGCCCTCCCCCCCTAAAACCACCCTGCCCCCTCCTCCAAGTGCCCTCCCCCCCTAAAACCACCCTGCCCCCACTCTAAATACCCTCCCCCCCTAAACCACCACCCTGCCCCCCCCCTCCAAATGCCCTCCCCCCCTAAAACCACCCTGCCCCCCTAAATACCCTCCCCCCCTAAAAACCACCCCTGCCCCCCCTCTAAATACCCTCCCCCCTAAAACCACCCTGCCCCCCCCCTCCATCCAAATGCCCTCCCTCCCTAAAACCACCCTGCCCCCCCCCTCCAAATGCCCCCCCCCCTAAAACCACCCTGCCCCCCCAAATGCCCTCCCCCCCTAAAACCACCCTGCCCCCCCCCTCCAAATGCCCTCCCCCCCCTAAAACCACCCTGCCCCCCTCCTCCAGATGCCCTCCCCCCCAGCACTCACCCGCCTGCAGCAGGACGCCGCCGCCTGTCTCGTTGGCTTCCCCCATGCCAAGCCGGGACCCTACGGGTGACAGAGAGGTGCCCCCTCGCCCCTGCGCCACCCCTTGGGGTGCAGCCGCGGGTGTCCCCCCCCGGGCCACCCCCCCAACCCTCATGGCTGAGCGCTGGCGGCAGGCGAGGGCCCCTGTTTGCTGTAGGACCTACAATAAACAAAGGTGTGCTGGGGCTGGATCGGCCCCAGCCCGGGGGCAAAGGTGGTCGGGGTGCGGCTCCTGGTTTCTTTTTGGGGGGTGAGGGGGGTTGGGAGGGTTTGGAGGGGGGGTTGGGGTAGCGATGGGGGGGGGGGTGTTACTGGAAGTGCCCCGCACCCGCCCCGACTGGTTTCGCTGGGCGCCTCTCCCAGTTTTCAGTTCTTTCCTAACTGGGCTGGAGGTGGATCTGGGCTGGGGGTGGATCGCTGCCGGCGGCGGCAGGGAGGCAGGCAGGGGGTGGGGAGGGGAGGTGGGGGGGCCGGGGGGCACTGGTGGTGGTACTGGCAAAGCGGTGCCCAAGCAGTACCCTGCTGGAGGGGGTGGGAGCGGGGGCAGGAGCCTGCTGAGCACCCCCGAGGCTGGCATCGCTTCGGTCCCACCGCGCTCCGCTGGGCTCCGCTTTAGCCCGGGGGGGAAACTGAGGCAGGGCCGGGAGGGTCCGGCGGGAAGGGAAGGGGGCAGCGGGGGGGAAGGGTTGGGGGTGCTGGGGGTGGGCGCGGTGGTGGCGCTGGTGCTGGCAATGCCTTACCTGGGCACTCGGCGCCGCCGCCGGCTCTGCTGCGCCCAGGCCACCCGGGACGGGTTGGGGCTTGAGGAGCAGGGGAGGAGCAGGTGAGCAACACCTCCCACACTGCCCCGGCGCTGCCACGGCCAGGCAATGCCCGCCGGCCTGGCACGGCCTGGCACCGCACGGTGCGGGAGAGGGGCACTGGGGGCCCTCCCGCCTGCCCGCATGGCACAGCATGGCACAGCATGGCACGGCCTGGCACCGCATGGTGCGGGAGAGGGGCACTGGGGGCCCTCCCGCCTGCCCGCATGGCACAGCATGGCACAGCATGGTGCTGGGGAGGGGCACTGGGGGCTCTCCTGCCCTGCCTGCATGGCACAGCATGGCACAGCATGGTGCTGGAGAGGGGCACTGGGGGCTCTCCTGCCTGCCTGCATGGCACAGCATGGCACAGCATGGTGCTGGGGAGGGGCACTGGGGCACAGCTTGGCACAGCATGGTGCTGGAGAGGGGCACTGGGGGCTCTCCCGCCTGCCTGCATGGCACAGCATGGCACAGCATGGTGCTGGGGAGGGGCACTTGTGGCCCTCCTGCCTGCCTGCATGGCACAGCATGGCACAGCATGGTGCTGGGAAGGGGCACTGGGGGCTCTCCTGCCTGCCTGCATGGCACAGCTTGGCACAGCATGGCACAGCATGGTGCTGGGGAGGGGCACTGGGGGCTCTCCTGCCTGCCTGCATGGCACAGCATGGCATGGCATGGAGTGGTGTGGCATGGCAGGAATGCTGCATGGCATGGCAGAGAATGGCATGGCACGGTACAGCAAGGCATGGAAGTGTACAGCCTGGCATTTTGCAGCACTGCATGGTATAAGACAGCCTGGGATGGCATGGCACAGCCTGGCATGGCATGGCATGGCATGGCATGGCCTGGCATGCTGCTCAGGGGCACTCTCCCCATCTCCACCATGGTCTGCAGCTGGGGCAGCCTCACAGTGCCAGGGCAAACTGGGATTTGAGCCTGGCAGTGCCAGGGTAGGAGGTGTGCTCTGCTGCCCTGGCACTGCCACCACCATCCTTACCCAGAGACCCACTGGGGGTGAGCAGCCTCTGCCCATCCTGTCCCTGCCCTGTCCCCAGGCACGAGGGGTGGGCAAGAGGCAGAGCAGGGCTGTGCCAGGACAGTGCCAGGACTATGCCAAGGCAGTGCCAGGACTATGCCAGGGCTGTACCAGTGCAGTACCAGGATTATGCTGGGACTGTGCCAGAGAAACAGCAGGGTTATGGCAGGACTGTGCCAGGGCTGTGTTGGGAATATGCTTGGGGAGTGCCAGGTCTGCCCCAGGGCTGTGGCAGGACAGCACCAGGACTGTGCCAAGAGAGTGCCAGGGCTATGCTGGGGCTGTGCCAGGCCAGTATCAGGGTTGTGCCAGGACTGTGCTGGGGCTGGGATAGGGCAGTGCCAGGACAGTTCCAAGGCTGTGTCAGGGAAATGCCAAGGATGTGCCAGGACCATGCTGGGGCTATGCCAGGATAGTGCCAGCACAATGCCAGGACTGTGCCAGGGCTATGCTGGGCCCGTGCCAGGGCAGTGCCAGGCCTGTGCCTGGGCTATGTGCTGGGGTTGTGCCAGGGCAGTGCCAGGCCGTGGGAACGGCGCTGCAGCGGGCGCCGGGGCAGTGTGAGATGACTCAGAGCGGCTGGCACAGGCGAGTGGCCGCATCCTGCCCTGCTGGCACAGGCAGGGGAAAGTGTCACCTCCCACGGGAATGGGCAAGGGGCAGGCAGCCAGCTGCGGGTGGAGGAGGGGCGAGCAGGAGGCAGAGGCACAGGCAGGAAATGCAGGCAGGGGGCAGAGTGCAGGCAGGGCACAGGCAGGAGGGGAGTTGGCAGTGTGTGGGCAGGGAGCGGGCAGGGAGCGGGCAGGAGAGGTGCAAGTGAGGGCAGGTTCATGCCAGGGGTGCAGGCAGGGAGCAGGCAGGAGAGGTGCAGGCAGGAAGAGCTGCAAGAGGGCAGGTGCAGGCAGACTGCAGGCAGGCAAGGTGCAGGCAGGAAGAGCTGCAAGAGTGCAGGCAGGCTGCAGGTAGGAGAGGTGCAGGCAGGAAGAGCTGCAAGAGGGGCAGGTACAGGCAGGAGAGGTGCAGGCAGGAAGAGCTGCAAGAGTGCAGGCAGGTTGCAGGCAGGAAGAGCTGCAAGGGGGCAGGTGCAGGCAGGCTGCAGGCAGGCAGAGCTGCAAGGGTGCAGGCAGGGTTCAGGCAGCACCTGCACAACCCCAACCCCTTCCCGGGGGCCACTCCTCACCCAGTGACACAAAGGGCAGGTCCGTGCCAGGGGTGCAGGCAGGGTGCAGGCGGGGGGGGAGGACTCTGGTGGCTCTCAGTGTGAGCTCTGCTGCCCCTTCCCCCCTCCCTTTGAACCCCTCCCCAGGGGTGACAGAAACAGCTGGAGGGCTAAAATCCATCGTTAGGGAGGGGGTTAATTAATCGGGAGTCAATTGGGGTTAATTGGGGGTAAAGCTGGGAGTAAACTGGGAGTAGATTAATTGGGGGTAATTGGGAGTAGTTTGGAGTTAATTGAAAGTAAATTGGGAGTTAATTGGGGGTAAACTGGGGGCAATTGGGAGAAATTTGGGGTTAATTGGGGGTAGAGTGGGAGTAAATTAATTGGGGGTAATTGGGAGTAATTTGGGAGTAAATTGGAAGCAATTGGGAATAAATTGGGGTTAATTGGGGGTAAACTGGGAGTTTATTGGGAGTAAATTTGGGTTAATTTGGGGTAAATTGGCAAGGGGGAGGGGGGAGGGGATTATGGGGGAGGGAGGGCATGGGGCAAGGGGGAAGTGGGGATCCCAGGGACCAGATCCTGCCTCGGGAATCACACCGGGACGCGTGGTGCTGGCCGAGGCCACGGGGCGCTGGTGGCACCGGGGGACGTTGGGGAGGGGAAGGGAGGACCTCGTGGGGTCGCTGGCGCCACCTGGGGCTTGGTCCTGTTCCTGCGCTGGGGGTCGGGGGAGGTCTTGGTCCAGATGCGGGCACTGAAGAGGAGGCTGGAGGAGGAGGTGGAGGGAGGAGCTGGCAGGCGAGGAGCGGTCCCCGAGGGGCAGCAGGGGCAGCAGGGCTGGCAGTGCCCTTCCATCAGGGCATAGAGGAGGGGGTTGATGCAGCTGTTGGCGAAGGCCAGGCAGGTGCTGCCTGCCACCACCCACCTCAGGGCCACCTCCTGGCCCTGGGACAGGACCAGCGTCCCCTTGGCGAGGAAGAAGAGCAGCACCTTGCAGGCGCTGAGGGGCAGCCAGGAGCAGAGGAAGGCTGCGAGGATGGCGGCGATGGTGCGGTGGGAGCGCCGCACCCCCCTGCCCAGGCGGCGCCGGCGCCGCAGCCGGCAGCAGATGGAGCAGTAGCAGAAGGAGATGACCGCCGAGGGCAGCAGGAAGCTGAGGAAGACCATGGCCAGCCCGAAGTCCTCTCCGTCTTCATCCCAGCAGTCCTCCCCATCCAGCTGCCGGTAGAGCAGCGCCGGGCTGCCCAGCAGGAGGGAGGCTGCCCAGATGGCAGCGCAGGTGAGGCGGACGTGCCGCCGGGCGCCCAGCAGCCTGGCGTCCCTCACCTTCCTCATCAGCAGGTAGCGCTCCACGGCCAGGGCGGTGAGGAAGAGGATGCTGGAGCAGCGGTTGACGGCCACCACGTAGCTGCTGACCTTGCAGAGCCCTTCGCCCAGCAGCCAGCGGTTGCCCCGGGCCCCTGCTGCCACCCAGAGGGGCAAGGTGCAGACGAAGATGGCATCGGCCACCGCCAGGTTCAGCACCAAGGTCTCCAGCAGCCTCCTGCCTGCTCTCCTCCTGGCCGTCAGCAGGATGACGAAGAGGTTCCCCGCCAGGCCCAGGAGGAAGACGAAGGAGTAGAGGACCGGGATGAAGACAGTGGTGAAGAAGACCTCCCAGCCAGAGAGGAGCTCCTTCCCCGTCGCGGTGGGCAGCGGTAGGTAATCGTAGTCGGCCGATGCAGGGAGCTCTTCGGGAGCCATGCTGACAGCTGGTGCTCTGCCTGGTGCCCTCCCCAGTGCCCTTCCTTCTGCCCTCTCTGCTGCCCTCACCACTGCCCTCGCCACTGCCCTCCTCACCACCCTCCTCACCACCCTCCCCACCACCCTCGCCACCACCCTCGCCACCACCCTCGCCACTGCCCTCACCACCACCCTCCCCACCACCCTCCCCACTGCCCTCGCCACTGCCCTCCCTGCTGCCCTCCCTGCTGCCCCTCTCTGCTGCCCTCTCT
The DNA here is from genome assembly GCA_015227895.2 of Colaptes auratus. Classification (NCBI taxonomy): domain Eukaryota; kingdom Metazoa; phylum Chordata; class Aves; order Piciformes; family Picidae; genus Colaptes; species Colaptes auratus. The sequence continues at coordinate 100 of JAAWVA010001079.1, read as the reverse complement.
GCTGCCCTCCGCACTGCCCTCTCCACCGCCCTCGCCACTGCCCTCCCTGCTCCCTCCCCGCTGCCCTCCGCGCTGCCCTCCCCGGTGCGCCAGGCAGTGC
>JAAWVA010001078.1:0-13972 GCA_015227895.2 Colaptes auratus | reverse complement strand
CTTCACTGGCAAAGGCTCCAGCACACAGTCCCAGAATAATGGAAGGTAATGGCAAGGACTGGAAGAAGGAGCTGCCCATGGTGAGTGAAGATCAGGTTCATGGCTATCTGAAGAACCTGAAAGTGTTCAATTCCATGGGATTCAACGGGATATACCCACAGGTACTGAGGGAACTGGTGGAGGAGGTTGCTAAACTGCTCTCCATCATATTCCAAAAGTCATGACAGTCTGGGGAAGTCCCCACAGACTGGAAAAGGGGAAACGTAACACCCATGTTCAAGAAAGGAAAGAGGGATGACCCAGGGAACCACAGGCCAGGCAGTCTCACCCTGTTGCCTGGTAAGATCATGGAGCAGATCCTCCTGGAGGCATGGCTTGAGGCAGAAGAATAATGAAGAGGTGATTTGGTACAATCAGCACAGCATCACCAAGGGCAAATCCTGCCTGACAAACCTGGTGGCCTTCTATGACAAGGTCACAACATCAACAGATGAAGGCTGAGCAACTGACATCATTTGCCTGGACCTGAGCAAAGCCTTTGACACTGTCCTGCACCACATCCTGGTCTCTAAGCTGGTGCAGTATGGGTTTGATGGATGGATAGACCATTCAGTGGATAAAGAACTGGCTTGATGGCCGCACCCAAAGAGTGGCTGTCAATGGGTCATGTCCCAGTGGAGGCCAGTGACAAGCGGAGTCCCTCAGGGATCAGTCCTGGGACCTGTCTTGTTCAACATCTTTGTGGGTGACATGGACAGTGGCATTGAGTGCACCCTCAGCAAGTTTGCTGATGACACCAAGCTGTGTGGTGCAGCAGACACGCTGGAGGGAAGGGATGCCATCCAGAGGGACCTTGACAGGCTGGAGAGGTGGGTGCATGACAACCTCATGAGCTTCAACAAGACCAAGTGCAAGGTCCTGCATCTGGGTTGGGGCAATCCCAGGCACCAATATAGGCTGGGCAGTGACTGGCTGGAGAGCAGCCCTGAAGAAAAGGACTTGGGGGTGCTGGTGGATGAGAATCTCAACATGAGCCACCAGTGTGCTCTTGCAGCCCAGAAAGCCAATCACATCCTGGGCTACATGAAGAGAAGCATAGCCAGCAGGTCAAGGGATGTGGCTCTCTCCCTGTACTCCACTCTGGTGAGACCCCATGTGGAGTACTGTGTCTAATTCTGGAGCCCCTATTACAGGAAGGATCTGGAAGTGCTGGAATGTGTCCAGAGAAGGGCCATGAGGATGATTAGAGGGCTGGAGCACCTCTCCTATGAGGACAGACTGAGAGAGTTGAGGCTGTTCAGCATGGAGAAGAGAAGGCTCTCAGGAGACCTAATTGTGGCCTTCCAGTACCTGAAGGGGGCCTACAAGAAAACTGGGGAGGGACTTTTTAGGGTGTCAGGTAGTGATAGGACTAGAGGGAATGGATCAAAACTAGAAATGGGTAGATTCAGGTTGGATGTTAAGTTCTTCCCCATGAGGGTGGTGAGACACTGGAACAGGTTGCCCAGGGATGTGGTAGAAGCCTCCTCATCCCTTTATGTTTTTAAGGCCAGGCTGGATGTGGCTCTGAGCAACCTGATCTAGTGTGAGGTGTCCCTGCCCATGACAGGGGTTTGGAACTAGAGGATCCTTAAGGTCCCTTCCAACCCTAACAATTCTATGATTCTATGATTCACAGTAAGTCCTTCACATAGGTGAGGAAAAAGGGTAAAAATTGCAACTGCAGTAAGAAGAGATAGCTAACAAAAGATAAAAAGTGCATAAGCAGTTGGTTTTAGAAGAAAGTAGATGGTATTAAGCCTGGAGGAAAGCTAGCGAGGATAATGGAAGCTAAAAGTACATGCACATATATAAATAAAGATATTTAAATTATTGCAGAGTAAGGTGAATGTAAGGAAAAGCAGAACAGAATTTAGTTTATGCAAGAATAAATAACTTTCTAACCCTCTTCTGCAGCAAGGCGGCTGACCTGACTTTCTAGACAGAAGGAGTTGAACAGATTTAATTGCTCTGGGCTTGGAGCAATTGATGTGGGACCACATGAAACACCATTAATGAAGCTAGTGGTAGATTAATGGGGAAATCATTAAACAGTGAAAAACAAGTCGCAGAGATTGAGGAGGACCATGAAGAGAGATAAAAAGAAGAAAATTAGAAAGGTGAGTCACTAGTCACTACACCCAGCCTTACCAAGTAGTGAGCTTTGGATATACTAGTGGTTTGTACCACATCAAAATGTGATGTTGCCAAAAAGAAACAGAAGTACTTTGAAGGAAATAGAATCATAGAATCATAGAATAATAAGGTAGGAAAAGACCTGAGAGATGATCAAGTCCAACCCATCACCCAACACCTCATTACTAACTAAAACATAGCTTCAAGTGCCACATCCAATCCCTTTTTGAACACCTCCAGGGACAGTGACTCCACCACCGCCCTGGGTAGCCCATTCCAGTGGCCAATTACTCTTTCTGTGAAGAACCTTCTCACCTTCGACCTAATCTTCCCCTGGCACAGCATGAGACTGTGTCCTCTTGTTCCATTGCTGGTTGCCTGGGAGAAGAGATCAAGCCCCACCTAGCTACAACCTCCCTTCAGGTAGTTGTAGAGAGCAATAAGGTCTCCCCTGAGCCTCCTCTTCTCCAGGCTAACAACCCCAGCTCCCTCAGTCTCTCCTCATAGGGCTTGTGTTCAAAGCCCCTCACCAACTTCATTGCCCTTCTGTGGACACGTTCCAGCAAGTCAACATCCTTCCTAAACTGAGGGGCCCACAACTGGACACAGGACTCAAGGTGTGGCAGTGACCATTTTAGGCTGTGCTAAGCAGACTATCTGCTGTGTTAACAGGCTGTGTTAAGCAGACTATCTGCTTACCCTGGTGGCCAGATTGCAGGATGAGGTGACTAGACTTAGAGATGTCAGGGATTGTAGAAGGGAGACCATCTTGAGTAACCAGGCTCTGCAGGCTCCCCCTGCAGAGGCTGGTTATCCAAAAAACAGAGGGGAATGGATGAAGGGCTTTAAACATTGACAGGGCTTTAAACTAGCTTCGAAGGGGGAAGGGGCTGGAACCAGTTGCCTCAGGCAGGAGTCTGGGGGAGATAAGCTAGAGCTAGAGGTGAAACCAGCAGCCCAGCTTCAGTGCAGGTACACTAATGCACGAAGCATGGGTAACAAACAAGAGGAGCTAGAAGCCCTGTTGCAGCAGGAAAGTTATGATGTAGTTGTTGCCATCACAGAGACGTGGTGGGATGACTCACATGACTGAGCGGTGCAATTGCCGGCTACAGGCTGTTCAGGAGGGACAGGCAAGGAAGAAGGGGTGGAGGGGTGGCCCCTGTACATCAGGGAGGCACTAGATGCCATTGAGATGGAGATCAGGGATGACCGGGTGAGTGCTTGTGGGTGAGAATTAGAGGGAAGTTCGGGAGGGCAGACATCCTGGTTGGAGTCTGTTATAGACCACCCAACCAGGACAAAGATGTAGATGAGGCATTCTATAGGCAGCTGAAGGCTGTCTCAGGATCACCTGACCTCATTCTCATGGGCGACTTCAACCTGCCTGATATCTGCTGGGATCTCAACACAGCAGAAAGAAGGCAGTCTAGGAGGTTCTTAGAGTGCATGGAGGACAGCTTCTTATCCCAGGTGCTGCGTGAACCTACCAGGGGTAAGGCTATGCTTGACCTCCTCTTCAGCAATTGGGAAGGGCTGGTGGGGGATGTGGTGGTCGGAGGGTGTTTAGGCACCAGTGACCATGAGATAATTTAGTTTTCGGTATTCAGCCAAGCCAAGAGGGGTAGCAAGAAGACCTCCACTCTGGATTTCCGGAGGGCAGACTTCAGGCTACTCAAGGAGCTAACTCAGAAGGTTCCTTGGGATACAGCCCTTAAAAATAAAGGGGTCCAGGAGAGCTGGACGAAGTTTAGGCTGGAGGTGAGGAGAAAGTACTTCACCGAGAGAGTCATTCGCCATTGGAATGAGCTGCCCAGGGAGGTGGTGGAATCACCATCCTGGAAGTGTTCAAGAGGGGATTGGACATGGCACTTGGTGCCATGGTCTAGTCATGGGGTCTGTGTTGACCAGTTGGACTCGATGATCTTCGAGGTCTCTTCCAACCTTGGTGATACTGTCATGCTGTGATACTTCAAGGAAGAGCTCTTGAAGGCGCAGGAACAGGCTGTGCCAATGTGCCGGAAGATGAGCCGCTGGGGCAGATGGCCAGCCTGGATGAGTAATGAACTTCTAAAGGAACTAAGGGAAAAAAAGAGGGTGTATCATCTTTGAAAGAAAGGGGAGGCAACCCATGGAATGTTTAGGGAAGTTCTTGTAGGTCTTGTAGGAAGAAAATTAGGGAGGCAAAAGCACATTTGGAGCTCAGACTGGCCTCTGCTGTGAAGGACCTTCTATAAATATATTAATAGCAAGAGGAAGGGCAAGGATTGGTTGTTAGGTTGGATGCGATGATCTTGAAGGTCTCTTCCAACCTGGTGTATTGTATTTTATTTAAGAAAGGGACAGTTACTCAACACTCTGGCTGAATGTTTTGAAAACAAAGATAAAGTGTTAACAAATTTTATTGGCAGATTGGCTGAATGCAACTTTAAATTTTTAGCTTTAGTTCAGTTTGAATCTCAGTTAGTTTCAGTCTGGGTCTGTTTCAGCCTCTCTGAGCAACAGCTGTGTTCTGTCTGTCGGGTGCTGACCTTCAACTAACAGATAAAAACTAATTCTTGCATATGCTTTGAACTAACAGAATTTCCTCCTTAAATAATTACCTTTTCTTTCTCTAACCCCTTTTTTGGGGTAAAAGGGAGGTAAGGGGAGAGGCAGATACAGCTGGGGGGAACCCTCCTTCCGGGAGGAGGGAAAGGTCTTTCTGTGTTACATTCTTTGCTGTATATTTCTGTATATATTGTAAATACTGTATATTGTGTATATAGTCATCTGCACTTCATCCTGCTTGTAAATATAGCTTATCCATTTTTCGCTTCTCCAACTGAGTTAGCCGTGGTTTCTTTGTGTGTGTGTGTGTGAGAACTGAACCTCTCACCACCACAGTGGCCGAACCAATGCAGAGTACAGGGGCTCAAGGACCTCCCTGCTCCTGCTGGCCACACTATTCCTGATGCAGGCCAGGGTGCCATTGGCCTTCTTGGCGACATGGGCACACTGCTGCCTCATGTTTGGCCAGCTAGTACCCCCCAGTCCCTTTCTGCCTGACCGCTCTCCAACCACTCTGTCCCCAGCCTGTAGCACTGCATAGGGTTGTTGGGACCAAAGTGAAGCACCAAGCACTTGGACATGTTAAATGACAACATGTTGGACTCTGCCCACCTGTCCAGCCTGTCAAGGTCCCTCTGCAGAGCTCCTCCACCCTCTAGCAGATCAACACCTGCCCCCAGCTTGGTGTCATCTGTAAATTTACTGATGATGGACTCAATGCCCTTGTCCAGATCATCAGTGAAGATATTGAACAGAATGGGGCCCAGCACTGATCCCTGGGGCACACCACTAGTGACTGGCTTTCAGCTGGATGTGGCACCATTCACCACCACTCTGTGGGCTCAGCCCTCCAGCCAGTTCCTAACCCAGCACAGAGTGCTGCTGTCCAAGCCACGAGCTGACAGCTTGGCCAGGAGTTTGCTTTGGGGGATGGTGTCAAAGGCCTTGCTGAAGTCCAGGTGGACTACATCCACAGGCCTCCCCACATCCACCAGGTGGGTCACCTGATCATAGAAGGAGATCAGGTTGATCTGTGACACTGAACAAGATCCATGTCAGACTTGTCTGAAAGTAACTGGACATGGGAGTTCAAGAAATAAGTTGAAACTAATGAAAGTTCCATAAAATATGTTAAGCAAAAGGATACATCTCTCGGCAACAATCAGTCCAGTTTGGTTTAGTCTAGCTAAACAAAGGTTGAGAAATCCTATGACTGCAGTCCAAGAATATATTGGAGCCCAACTGCAGACTAGAAGAAGAGCTTTTTAAGCTGACAGAGGATTAAACTGATGTATTCTAGCCATGAATGCATTTAGACTAGGTACATAAATCGTATTTCTGAGGCTGTTTCTAAGCAAAGAATGGGGAAATGTATGTGTCAGACACACTGATAATTTTAAATTTTTCAAAATAAACAGGCATGATAGGCCTTACCCAACAGAGCAGCAAACTTAGTGTTTTCAAATAAAAAATCTGGGTTGCAAGCTATTTTCTGGAATAGCACATTCATATTAATCAGTGGCTGAGCCTAAACCACAGTCTCTGCTAATAAATAGCATTTATTGATTAAACTGTCTTGCCACATTTGTTTAGAAATGTGGCTTGTGCATCAGAGCTGAATTATTGTTGTTCAGCTCAGACAACAGGCAAAGCAACCCTGAGATATGTGTAAAAAAACATGTAGCTATGAAATATTTTAGTTCAGAGTACCTATGGTGTTCAGTCTGGACCCACCAATAGATGCAATGCTTCCCTTGTTCTTTAAAGTCATAGCAGCTTTCAAAAATACTCCTGTATGTCTGATCCCATGATGACTCCTCTGTACTCCATTCTCCTCCTTCATTCCTTCCATGGATCAAAAAATCTTTTTGTAGCACACCAAATAACCTGGCTTCTACGTGTGGGACTGCATGACACAGGGTATCTATATTTATCTTTCTGCAACATGGCTAAAGTGTCCTCTGCACCAGAGTGAAGGAAGGATCAACATCTTCTGCATGCATTGCAACTGCTCTGTCCTATGCTCTTGTATGGTGTTTCCCTTTCTCTTTTTTGCTTTCATAATGCTGCAGAATTTATGGCTTCTGCATAAAACTTAAGCTTGTTATTCTATGGGATTGATTAGCCTGGAGAAGAGGCGGCTCAGGGCAGGCTTTATTGCTATCTACCACTATCTGAAAGGAGGTTGTAGCCAGGTGGGGGTTGGTCTCTTCTCTCTTCTCCCAGGCAACCAGCACCAGAACAGGAGGACACAGTCTCAAGATGTGTCAGGGAAAGTTTAGGCTCAAGGTGAAGAGAAAGTTCTTCACAGAAAGAGTAATTGGCCATTGGAATGTGCTGCCCAGGGAGGTGGTGGAGTCACCATCCTTGGAGGTGTTCAAGAGGGGATTGGATGTGGCACTTGGTGCCATGATGTCTGTGGTGACAGGTTGGACTTGGTGATTTCTGAGGTATTTTCCAGCCTGGCTGATTCTGTTCTCAACTTCACATGACATTCAGTATACTAGTACATAACAACACACATACATGCATTCAAGAAATACAGTGTAAGGTTATCTCAGAAAATTGGCCACTATTTTGGCAATAAAAGGTACTAATTATTTGAGAATTTATGTTAGAGGCACACAGAAATTAAGAGCAATAACTTCACATGTGAATGAATTATTTAGAGCACAAAACCCCTGAAATTTAATAAGTGTCTCCTTCTCACAAGGTCCTTTGAAAATTGCAGGGTCCTGCATCTGGGTCAAGGCAATCCCAGGCACAAATACAGGCTGGGCAGGGACTGGCTGGGGAGCAGCCCAGAGGAGAGAGACTTGGGGGTGCTGATGGACGAGAAGCTCAACATGAGCTCTCAATGTGCACTTGCAGCCCAGAAAGCCAATCAGATCCTGGGCTGCATCAGGAGAAGTGTGGCCAGCAGATCAAGGGAGGGGATTCTCCCCCTCTACTCAGCTCTGCTGAGACCCCACCTGGAGTACTGCATCCAGTTCTGGAGCCCCTATTACAAAAGGGATCTGGAGGTGCTGGAAGGTGTCCAGAGAAGGGTCATGAGGATGATCAGAGGGCTGGAGCACCTCCCTATGAGGACAGACGAAGGAGTTGGGGCTGTTCAGTCTGGAGAAGAGAAGGCTCCAAGGTGACCTCATTGTGGCCTTCCAGTATCTGAAGGGGGCCTACAAGAAGGCTGGGGGAGGGACTTTTCAGGCTCTCAGGTAGTGATAGGACTAGGGGGAAGGGGATGAAGCTGGAGGTGGGGAGATTCAGGCTGGATGCGAGGAGGAAGTTCTTCACCGTGAGGGTGGTGAAGGCCTGGAATGGGTTGTCCAGGGAGGTGGTTGAGGCCCCGTCCCTGGAGGTGTTTAAGACCAGGCTGGATGAGGCTCTGTCCAGCCTGATCTAGTGTAGAGTGTCCCTGCCCATTGCAGGGGGGTTGGAACTAGATGATCCTTGTGGTCCCTTCCAACCCTGACTGAAACTATGAAACTATGAAAACTATGAAATTACAAAACAATATGTTATTTTTTTGATTACTCTATCTTCTGGGCAAATTATTACTTAACAGGTTGAAGATAGCCTCATTGTCAGAGGCTAAAGCATTAGTGACAGCGTGCATTGCAAATGTATTATCTTTGGCAGTTCTGTTGTTGTCTTTTAGGAACAAAGCTTCACTTTCTTCCAGAATATCTACATACTAAGGTTGGACATGATGATCTCTGAGGTTTAGGCTGGATGTTAGGAAGAGATTCTCTGTGGAAAGAGTGATTTGCCATTGGAATGGGCTGCCCAAGGAGGTGGTGGAGTCACCATCACTGGAGGTGTTTAGGAAGAGACTGGTTGGGGCTCTTGTTGCCATGGTTTAGTTGATTAGATGGTGTTGGATGATAGGTTGGACTCGATGATCTCAAACTTTCTTCCCACCTGGTTAATTCTATTCTAATTCTAATTTTTTTTCTAACGTGGTTGGTTCTAAACATTGTAATAGCAAATAATCTATTATAACATTCCTGATTAAAGCTTAGTATTACTATTATTGATATGGCATTTTACAATGGACTGATAAATTACTACATGTTCCAGCTATGTCTACTTAAATCTTGGCAAAACGTAAACAGAACATTATGTATTATGCCATAGTTTCAGAGGAAAATACTATTCATATGTGTGAAATTCAGGTATTATTTTTTTCCAAAGCAATAAGGAATATCCAAGTTCAGTTCAATATTTACTGAAATGTATTCCCTTCACTTTTTTAAAATTTTTTTTCCCCCAAATGGAGTGATTTTGACCTTCCTGACCCTTAAGACATAGCTATGCCAGTAATTGTCATGGTTCAGAAAATACCCAGGAAACACACTGTTTAATACTCCTGGTTTACCAATAAGCTAGGGTTAAAAAGATGCTATGTATATAAAACTGAAGAAGTGAAGGAGGGGGGAAGGGGAGGAAGTGCAAAATAGGGCAACACACTGTTTTGGAAATTATCACTTTTCATGTGAATAGTCTAGTGAATCATTCTGTGGCTCATTAATTACAGCTGAACAATGCTTCTAAAGCTCCTTATGAATATCAAAAAGCAGCAACATTGTTTTTTAAAGTCAGAGAAACAAATGATGTTTTTCCTCCAGCTGTAGAATTGCTTTATAGAAGTGAAAGTATTAGGAAAATAATGTGCCTAAAACTTTTGGTATTACTATTATTATTATATGACATGTGGTGGAAAAACATACAGCTCTAGGAAGTACAACATGTAAGTCAGTCAGCAATATTTAGTTCAAGTCAGTTAATGAGTCTCTATCATTCAAAGTGGAAAAAAGGGAAAAACTTTTCTCACTGTGAGGGTGAGACAGCACTGCCTCAAGAGGTTGTGGAGTCTTGTTCTATGGAGACATTAAAAATCTCCCTGGATGTGTTCCTGTATGGCCTGCTCTAGGTGACCATGCTCTGGCAGGGCAGTTGATCTTCCAAGGTCCCTTCCAACCCCAAACATTCTGGTATTCTATGAGTCCCAACCCCAAACATTCTGGTATTCTATGAGTCACTATATCCTTCCAGATGTTTCTGATGTAAGACAAAATGTATTTCAGCATTACCTAGGACTGTCAGCCGATATTATTTCCAAGGCTGATTTTAGATTAGTGGTAAATGGAGGATAGGGAAAGTTATATTTTTTTCAATGTGATGTGAAGTCTGAGTGTTTGTGCCAACTGTGATCTTCTGACAATATTCTGTTGTTATCTGCCTGAAAATTTAAATCTATTTTTCAATCTATTATTACTGTTCCAATCAAACTGGAAAGGTTTCTTCAGCCATCAGAGCTTCTAATCAAATGATACAGAAGAATCACTCAAAGTATGCCAGGCATTTTAAAAGGAACAAAAGATGTCTTTATCTCCCCAATGGCAAACACTGAACAATGCAAAGGAAAGTATACAACCTCCACAGTCACACACAACTGAGGTGGGAGATGTTTCTTCTTAATCTCTAGCTGGCAATTAGGTTATGCTCTGAAGCAGGGTAATACAATGTATTTCTTCACTAATATTTTAGCTGATGTCCAGTAACAGCTATAGATTTTCTGAAAAAAAAAGAAACCCCAAATATAGCTGCTCTTGGGTAGAAGGGTGCCTCATTGCATTTCCCAGCTTTGCAAGAGCTGTTAATGGAGAATCTTCTTTTGTGTGAGGAGGGTTTTGATTTTTAAGTTCTTGCATGCAACAATAACCAAAGCCAAACAGAACTTCTCATGAACTGAAGAAGCCAAAGGCAGGTAATACAGAAGAAACAAAATCAATCCAGCCTTGCTGGATTAAAAGCAGACCAGATAGCCAGGCCCAAAGAGTTTTGGTAAAGAGTTAAACCATGCAGGCAGTCTGTCTCAAATGGTGTCCCCAGGGCTTGCATTTGGGTCAGTTCTGTTTAACATCTTTATCAACGATCTGCATGAAGGGATTTAGTGCACCCTCAGCAAGCTTGTATGTGACACTAAATTGAGTAGGACTGTTGATCTGCTTGAGGGCAGGAAGAGTCTGCAGAAAGACTTGCACAGGTGAGATTGATGGGCTGAGGCCATAGGAAAGACCTTGGTGCTGGAACATGTCCAGAGAAGAGCAATGAGACTGGTGAGGGCATATCATGTGAGAAGCAGCTGAGGAAACCGAAGTTGTTTAGTGTGGAGAAGAGAAGGTTAATGGGAGATCTTACTGCTCTCCACAACTACCTCAAAATAGGTTGTATAGAGGCCAGTGTTGGTCTGTTCTCCCAGGTAACCTGCAATAGGATGAGAGGAAATGGGCTTAAGCTGTGCCAGGGAAAATAAGTTTGGATGTTAGGCACTGGAACTGGCTGGAGGTGGTGGTGCCACCATCCCTGGAAGTATTCAAGAAACATGAAGATGTGGTGCTTCTGGATATAGTTCAGTGGTAATGGTAGTTGGGTTGCAGTTGGACTCAATGATCTTTCACAGATTTAATGATTCTACAACTCCATGAATCACAGAATGTTAGAGGTTGGAAGGGATCTCCAGAGATCATCAAGTCCAACCCCCTTGTCAGAATCACCTAGGGTAATCTGCACAAGAATGCATTCAGGAGGGTTTCAAGAGTCTCCAGAGAAGACTCCACAACCATGACTTATAACCATACTGCGGGACAGAAGAAAAGAAACATAGCTACTAGTTACATGAAAACTACTAACAAGAACTCTAAGAAAAATAAAATCCTGACAACACCAGCACTACTTATGTTACAGCACTGCTGATAGGGTTTTAAAAAGTTGTTAAGAATTTTTAGTGTCCTCCGATATTGTCAAAAACACTTACCCCAATCCTGTCTTCAAATTCACAGCACTTGTCACATCCCCAGCCCAAATATGAAATTTTAAACACACTAAGCTTCTGCCTGGTCTTGCATAAAGAAAAATTTCCAGGTCTGTTTGTCACATTTAAAAACCATAACCGAGAAAACAGACAAATAAGAAATGTTATCTGAAGACATGATCTCGATGAGGTTAACCAGAAACAAGTGTGTCAGCAACATAAGAAACAGGGAATGATCATACATACCTGGGCAATTAGAGATGATATAATCAGTGACTGGAAATCATTGCAAATGCAGAAGATAGAAAGGTATGATCAAGAGAATGTCTCTGTAACCTTTAAAATAGTGTTTCATCCTATGATCTTATATGGATTCTATTGTAATTAAAAGAACATTTCCACTGAGGTCCAAAGGTTTAGGATTCAATTAAGAATGCTGCTTAGGCTGAAAAATCTAAGTGAGAAAGACTGTTTCTGAGTGTGTGTGTGCTTTTCTGTGTACATGCTTATATGTGTGTGCTTTTGTGAACATATATGTGTGCAAGTGCATGTACATATGTAGTGAATCACTAAGGAATTAAGTGAATTCAGACACAAAACCTTGACAATAAGCTTACAAAGAAAAATATGTTTTTCTTCAGAGATTATTTTATGGCCTTCTGTGATCATAGAATCATAGAATCAGTCAGGGTTGGAAGGGACTGCAAGGATCATCTAGTTCCAACCCCCTTGCAATGGGCAGGGACACCTCACACTAGATCAGGCTGGCCAGAGCCTCATCCAGCCTGCTCTTAAACACCTCCAGGGATGGGGCCTCAACCACCTACCTGGACAACTCATTCCAGGGCTTCACCACTCTCATGGTGAAGACATTAATAGATGTTGTTGATTAAGCTCTCTGTTTTCCTGTAGCTCAAAAATCAATCAAGAAAACATCTCTAAATGTGTCACCATCTACCTGATTTTAACTCCTATTTGTCTCTTTAAAAATAAAAACATTTTAAATTAATTGCACATTCATTTTCAAACACTGAAGCCTTTTATAATCTTTAGATTTCCAATTTCTCTTTGCAATCCAGTTTTCACAAATGCAAAATAGAAATAGCTTGGGGTTTCATCCCAAACAAGTCTCCTGCATGTCTCACAATGCATCATCTTCACAGCAAAAAAGGTATACACTATTGGGAGACAGTGTGGCAGTTTTAGGCTATACCTTTAAAATTTAGCTGCAGATTTCAAGCATTAAAGTAGAAAAATATAAATATTTCACTACTAGGTGTAAAAGGAAAACAAAAGATTATTCTAAACAAATTAATTGGGCAGTTGTTCCATAACATCTTTCACATTTCACTTCCATTTTCATTCCTTTTCCTTTCTCCTGTGGTCTTGGCTGTTCTTCACTTAGGGAAATGAATAACTGCTTCTGGCTGGCCTTGAGAAAAGATAAGAACAGTAACACTGCTTCTTTAAGCTAATATTCTTTATTCTGTACTCCTCTTCTGTTACAGGGGGAAAGAGGGTTGGGGGGGGGGAGTAGAGCAGCTTCCCTGCTCTCTGGGAAAGCCAAAGGAGGTACAAGGAGGTTTCCATGTTATTGCCTAATTGTAAATATCCCTATAATATTTTAAATACTGTATATTTTGTACATACTCATTGCATTCTATTGTAGAGTGTAGTTTTTGCCTGTAAATACAGCTTCCATTTGCTTCCAGCTGAGTTAGTTGTGCTTAGTTAATGTGAATGGGAAAATTCAAGCTACCATATACAGTATGAATGAAGCACTAAACAGTAGATGTAATGGCACAAATGCGATGACAGGACAAAACCCAGATACTGAGTATTCATGAATATTCATACAAGTTAAACTACATAACAGTCACTAATTTTGATCATACAGAAGGAAAACAGAAGCTTAAATCACACTTAAGCTCATTCATGAAGCTCACTGAAAGTTGTGTTTAAATTATTTGCAGCAGTACAGCTACAGCAATTATACAACTTTACTAATGTTTTGCTTTTATGTCCAAAAATAATGCCCAAACAAGCAATACCTAAAGTACCTTGTGAGCTGCAGAAGCACATTAGCAAGGGGAGATAAAACCTTTGTAAATAGTAAAATAACCATTAAATCTAGGAGTCTAATATGGAGAGAAATTACCCCCCCCCCCAAAAAAAATAACATGAAATTCATCCTTAACAAGGCTTTCACATTTAGTTTCCTTCACCTCCAAATTTATTGTTTTTTTATGCTTCCATTTTAGTGCTTTGAGAGATTTATATTACATGAAGGCACTGTGGAATCAATATTTCTGAAATGATAGTATTAGAGACAGACTGGCTGGCTCTGGGTCCATGAAGTACTATATTTTAAAAACAACATCCAGTCAGATTCATTCAAGATGTTCAGGTGCCCTGCAGAATCACTTTATA
>JAAWVA010001077.1:0-14000 GCA_015227895.2 Colaptes auratus | reverse complement strand
TTTCTATTCTATTTCTATTTCTATTTCTATTTCTATTTCTATTTCATGTCTGTTCCTATTCTGCTCTGCTCTGTTCTGTTCTGTTTATTTCCATAGATGCATTGTGGAGCTCTCTCCAGTCACAGCACCTCCAGACAATAGGGAAATTGAGAAAATTAAAAATACTCTTTTGGTTTTGTGTTTATAAAATAAAATGAAAAACTAAGAAGACTTTTTAAGATCACTTGCATCCTAATTTGAATTCCATTGTCTTTATCATCATTGGCTACTTTAGAACAAAGAGCTAAGGCTCTACTTCAGATTGCAGTGAAATATTAATCCCACCTCTGCTTTTCTGAAATTTGGAGTATTAAATGTGTTCATATTCAGAAATGGCTTCTATTTATTTTTTTCCTTATTACAAATGAAATGTACATTAAATTTGCTGCCTCCTCACAAGTGAAGATCTTGTTTCTTTTCATTCAGCCACTGGACCTGAAAAACATTAGGGTCTTAAACATTTTTCATGGACTTGATGAGTCTTGGCACTTTTATTCCAGAGGAAAAAAACCAGCAGAATTGCCACTCTTCATTTTAGTTGATTGGGGCACAACTGCAGAGCTTGGTAAGAAAAGGTACTGGGATTGTATCACTGTTTGGTCACATGGCATTTATGTGCAGAAATTACTGTGCATTTAACAGTGTTACTACTGAAAGGCAGGTCAATTTTGTTACACTTGACAGCTAACCACAAGTTTGCCTGGATTGGAAAAGACCTTCAAGATCATTGAGACCCAATCATTAGCCTAACACTCACAAGTGCTTGACTAACCTATATACCTAAGCACTACATCTACATGACTCTTAAATATCTTCAGGGTTGAGGACCACCCCCTCCTCGGGCAAAACATTCCACGGCCTGAGAGCCCTTTAAGTGAAGAAATTATTCCTAATATCCAGCCTAAATTTCCCTTGTCCTATCATTTGTTACAGACCTACCCTCACCTCTCTCCAACCTCCTTTCAGGTAGTTGTAAAGAGCAGTAAGGTCTCTCCTCAGTCTCCTTTAGTCTCCAGACTAAACCACCCCAGCTCTCTCAGCTGCTCCTCACAAGACTTGTTCTTAAGAACCTTCACCAGCTTTGTTGCCCTTCCTTGGGCACACTCCAGCACCTCAATGTCCTTCTTGTAGTGAGGGGCCCAAAACTGAACACAGTATTCAGGATGCAGCCTCACCACTGCTGAGTACGTAGGGATGATCATATCCCAAGTCCTGATGGTCACACCATTCCTTATACAAGCCAGGATGTCATTGCCCCTCTTGGCTACCTGGGCACACTGCTAGCTCACATTCAGTTGGCTATCATCACAACCTCAGGCTCTCTTTGCTGAGCAGCTTTCCAGCCACTCTCCCCCAGGCCTGTGGTGCTGACAGGGGTTGCTGTGAACAAAGTGCAGAACCTGTCATTTGGCCTTTCTGAAATTCATACAGTTTCTCTTAGTCCATTGATCCGTCTGTCCAGATTCCTCTGCAGAGCCTTCCTACCATCAAGCTGATCAACACTCCATGCTGTAGAAGAACATCTGAAGAAGGTTCATCAAGCAAGAACTGTCTTTCACAAACACAGACTGGGCCTGATCACCTGGCTGTCCTGTATGTGTTGCATGATGCTGCTCAGGATCATCCACTACATCAGCTTCTCCAGTACTGAAGTTAAACTGACTGGCCTGCAGATTACCAGATCCTCTCTCTGGCCCTTCCTAAAGGTGGGTGTCACATCTGGGTGAAGATGGGACTCTTTGATTTGTTAACTTCTGGACTGCTGTGACCTTCCTTGCCAGCCACAACTGCTGAAAAATGATAAAAAGTGGCTGGGTGAGCACCTCCACCAGCTCACTCATAATCCTCGGTCCCATCTGGTGCCACAGGCTTCTGTACAGCCATGTGGTGCAGCAAGTTGCCAGCCATCTCTTCCTGGATTGGGGGGTATCATTCTGCTCCCAGTCCCTGTCTTCTAGCTCAGGGGCCTAATTCCCAGAATACAACTGGTGCTATCATTAAGACTGAGGCAAAGGTGGTATTAAGCACCTCAGCCTTTTCCCTGCACTTACTCGCCACGTTTCCTCCTGCATCTAATGGAGGATGAAGGTTCTCCCTGACCCTTCTTTTGCTACTAGTGAATTCATAGGAAGATTTCATGTTGTCTATTACAGCAGTAGCCAGATTAATTTCTGGCTAGGCTTTGGACTTTCTAGCTTTCTCCCTACACAGACTCACAACATCTTTGTTGTCAGCATGTGTGGCCTGTTCCTTCTACCAAAGGCCATACACTCTCCTTTTTACCCTGAGTAGCAGACAGAGCTCCCTGTTCAGCCAGGCAGGTCTGGGGTCCCAAAAGACTCTGTTAAGCAACCTCCCAAACAACTCAGAGTCTGCCTTTTGGAATCCAAATGTGGCCATTCTGCTGCTCCCATTCCTTACTTCTCTAAGAACAGAGTGCCTCCCCTAGTAGTTTCACTTATCAGTTGCATAAGGAAGTTATCTTCAACACAGACGAGGAACCTTCATCACTGTTCCCTCTCTGCTATGTTGTATTTCCAGCAGATATCTGGGAAGTTAAGTCCTCCACAATAACAAGGGCAAGCAATATGAAATGTGAGAGACACTTTCCCAGGAACTCCTTCACACACCAAAAGATTTTGTTCATCCCAAACAGTATTTCTGTTTCTGTAAAGAGTGATGGGGAAACTATTTAAAGGTTACATATTTTGATGTTCCAGACTGTATATTATTTAGTTTTGGGGGTTTTTTTTTGGGGGGGGGTTAAGTGTTTTATGTTACTGTCCTGGTTTGAGTTAAAACATGACTAATTCTGTTCAGTGCTTTTATTTTCAGCTCAGTCTCTCCTAAGCAGCTGCACTTTCAGAAACAATCGGTTTGTTTTTGCAGACAGTGCCTGCTCCTAGCAGTGATAATGCTCCATGCTCCTAGTTAGCACCAAGGATTGCTATGCAAACCAAGGTCACTGCTCTATCTCCTGTGCTGTGTTGAGGGGGCAGAGTGAACAGCTGCACCTGCAGGGAGGAGCAGACAGGACAGGTGATCCTCAACTGACTCAACAAGGAACTCCGCTCCTTACTCAGTATACAGCTGAGGGATCAAGAGGGTCAAGCCCTCTTCTTTAATGGCTGCTGTCTAAGAAGGACTCTGTCTGTTCTGCCTTCAATCCTGATCTATATTTTCCTGTCTCCAACTCTGGAATCCAGATCCTGACTTCTCCAGGGCTCACTACAGAACCAGGGGTGAGGTAAGCAACATCAGAGGGGTAGGGTTCAATATTGGTTTTGTATAGATTCCTGCATCTTTTACTACTGTTCCTTTCTCTAAGGCTGTTTTAGGTTTAGGGGATCTTTTGGTTTGGGTGCTTGGTGCCACGGTGTAGTTTTTCAGTTGTTTAGGTGGGTTGTATTGTATAGTATTGTACTGTATTGTACTGTATTGTATTGTATTGTATTTAGGTGGGTTGGATTGGTTGATAGGTTGGACACGATGATCTTGAAGGTCTCTTCCAACCTGGTGTATTGTATTATTGTATTGTATAAGTCTCTCTTTCTTTTTCCTCTTCCTTTCACCTTTGGGAAAATACATGATGTTACTCATGTAGTAGCTAGGCCAGGCCTAACCCTTGACAGTTCCATTTCAATGCAAAATTAAATTAATTCACATGGAATGAGCCTTGAATTTCTGGGGGGAAAAAACACAACAACCAAACACAAACCTTTAATTAGGGTATCAAAATAGTCTAACTCTCAAGGGTTAGTTTGTTAAATGCCAGATTTCTTCCTAAGATACAAAAGCTTTTTTCTTAATATGGCAGGGGGGGGGTTTCTTAAAATGGCAGGGGGGTTGGAACTAGATGATCCTTGTGGTCCCTTCCAACCCTAACTGAAACTATGAAACTATGAATATGGATATTCATAGCTATGTTCTCTGCTCTCATGCCTGGGGTTTAGATTTCTCAATTTAGAGCAGAAATTATTCTGTCAGTTATTTTACACTTTGAAGTACTCAGTCCATTTTCTATCCACCTGGTCCTCAGAGCCATACAATTCTTCCTGTACTTTATTCTACAACCACCTTTGAGAATGTGTGAATGGGCCAATATGATGTGACCATCTGGTGGACTGTGACATGGCCTGAAAGTGGATAGTGGCATCAGCAACTGCTGCACTGTCACTTCCCTTGTTACTTGCAATAGGGCAGGTGATGGGGCTTGGGAAGGCTGGGAGGATTCTTCTTGAGTGACCTGGGCATTTCTTCATTCTTTCCATGGCAAAGGAATTGACCCTGGCCCCTCTCCATTTTGCACCACACAAAACTCTTTGGCAGGACAGGTACCAGGAAAGTGGAGCAGGTGCTGCTCCACTTTAGGCTACTAGTTAGGCCACACCTTGAATCCTGTGTCCAGTTCTGGGCCCCTCAGTCTAGGAAAGACGTTGAGTTGCTGGAAGGTGTCCAGAGAAAAGCAACAAAGCTGGGGAGGGGTTTTGGAGCACAGCACTGTGAGGAGAGGCTGAGGGAGCTGGGGTTGCTTAGCCTGGAGAAGAGGAGGCTCAGGGGTGGCTTCATTGCTCTCTACAACTACCTGAAGAGAGGTTGCAGCCAGGTGGGGGTTGGTCTTTTCTCCCAGGCAGCCAGCACCAGAACAAGAGGACACAGTCTTGGGCTGTGCCAGGGGAGGTTCAGGCTGGATGTCAGGAAGAAATTCTTCATAGAGAGAGTGATTGCCCATTGTAATGTGCTGCCCAGGGAGGTGGTGGAGTCACCATCCCTGGAGGTGTTTAGGAAGAGACTGGATGGGGTGCTTGGTGCCATGGTTTAGTTGATTAGATGGTGTTGGATGATAGGTTGGACTTGATGATCTTGAAGGTCTTTTCCAACCTGTTTAATTACATTCTATTCTGTTCCTCATCCTCAGCTCTTCCTAACCCACTGCAGAGCACAAACCAGTGCCTTCATGGAGGCTTTGTGGAGCTGCCCCATCTGCCACACTACTAAAGATGATATTGCTCATGTAGTGCCCTGTGGACATCAGTTCTGCCTGGGTTGCATTGGACGTTGGGCAGAAACGGGTTCAGGGTGCCCAGTCTGCAGAGGATCAATAGACATTATCAAGTTTTCTGTGCGCTCAGAAGATGACTATCTGCTGCTTATTCTCCACAATATTGAGTATGACAACAGAGAAGAACCTCTAACTCCTGATGACTCACCTGAGGCACCCCCTCCATCTCCTCGAGAATCACTGTCCTCAGACGAGGAGGAGGAGGAGGAGGAGGAGGAGGAGGGAGGAGGCTGTGGGTGGCCTCCTGCCACAGGTCTGGGCAGAGCTTTTCCAAAGAGAAGAGCATCTCCTTGATCCTGTGCTGCCCTGGCTGCGTCAGGAGTTGACCAGAATATATGGGACCCAGTGGTGGAGGGTAAATACTGCAATGTCCAACATCCTGCATACCCTCTGCCTCTATGGTCCTGATGAGGAGACCATAGCCCATATTCTACGTTCTGACCTCAGGGAAGATACAGCAGCAGTGATTCACGGTGTTGTCAGCATCATTGCTAGGGACTGCAGTGAGGAGGCCAAGAGGCTACTGGTCTTGAGTGATCCTGAGCCGGAGGACGACAGCCCTGAAGCCAGCCCCAGCTCCAACAACTCCAACTCTAGTGGGGGGACTCCTCCCAACGACCTGGCCTTTTCAGGCAGCCCTGATGTTTCTCAGTAGGAAGGCAGGGGGACCCCAAGGCAGGACCGCGTTAAGCCAGAAGCACCTTTACCTTGTACCTAACTTCCAAGGATGACCCAAAGCAAAATGGGACCTAAACCCCCTCACAGACGATCTGGATGAAACACAGCTTTTTGTCTTTAATGTTGCTATCACCAGCTAGGGTGAGTAGGTTGAAAGCAGAAGTCAGATAGTCCCACCAGCCCAGAAACAGCATTGAGTGTGGTCTTACTTCAGGCAGCAGAAAGCTGCCTCCTATTCTCCATTTACCAGGAAACACCCATCAAGGATGCTCAGTCCCCATGCTTCACTCCCAAATCTTCTCCAGACTCTTCACAGCAGGTATGGTGGAGGAAGGGGACAATGGTAAACATCTACTCCCAAGCAGCTATGGGTTGCCCAGCTGCAGGTAGCACATTGGGTTCTGCAAAAGGACAGTATCCTGCACCCCAGAGGGCAACTGTTCCCAGCTGTGACTGAGGTCAGTGGTGAGTGAAGCCATGCTGAAAGATCCATGGTGAGCTTTTGAAGACTGCAGCAAGTGTTGGGCTCTTTCCAAAGGGGAAGAGAGATGGGACGAGGTCCAGATTGCCGAAGCAGCAGGTGAAATCTGCGGTGAAACTGCTTATTTCATCCTTACATCTTAATGCTGCTCCTACACTTCTTGTCCATGCTGGCATCGCCTTACTCCTTCTCATGGCTCTGGACAATGAGGTGCTGCAGCTGGGATTGGTCCAGCAGCACTTCTACTGACCAGGAAACGGCCACCACATCCTGCACACTGCCACAGACCATGACAGGGCAGGACGGACTGCTCGGGATTGGCTGGAGAGGACAAGTGACAGCTGTGGATTGGCGGTTTGGCCATGGGAGTGGTGGGTGGAGCCATCACCTGGAGGAGCCCGGTGCTGGGTTAAGTGCTGGGCTGGATCTGAGCCATCAGAAGTGTAGCACAAGATGGATTCCAACAGCAGGAGCTGGATGATCTCAGATCTGGATGGTAAGCAGTACTGTCTGTCTCATCTTCTGGAGATGAACAGACTTGGCTCATCAAGCATGTGTGTAAGGGGAGAATATATCACCTGAGCTGTTCCAACTGGTTTGGTACCTGAGCTTCCACAGAGTCCAAAACATGTCAGGCAGAGTCCCACAGAGGTTGAGCAGGGGGATACTGTCTGGATTCAACTCTGTCCTTATTGCAGCCACACAGGGGTAAGACTCTGCAAACCTGCTCCCTCAATGCCCTGGTGCAGCCCCCTAGGCTTCCCAGTCCCCAGCAACACTGCTTTGCTCTGATGCATTGTGCTTCTGTTCCTTTCCAGCCAGGGGATGGGACAACAGCAGCAGTTGGGTATTCCCAAGGAACAGCTCCTATTCCCAATTGGAAGCACAAGAGAGGTGCAGGGGCACAGTCCCCTGTCCCAATCCTGCATGCTGCACTGTTACAGGCTCTGTGGAACAGATGGGCAAAAGCCCACAGAAATATGACAAACTAACTCCTTAGCAGTAAAAGTACTGACAGGGATCAGCTTCCTTCATCCTGACACAGTTCCACAAGGGTAGATGTCATGCCATGTGGGTCTCAGAGCACCAGTGTCAAGACCAGCTTTTCTGCAGAAAATAGGTAATTAATCAATCCTAGGTTATTCTCCTCTTAGAAACACCTTTTAAATACACCTCTTAGGAAACAGGACTACATTTTTCCTTCTTGGAACATTTTCACCATGTTTTCCATTAAGTTTTCCCCTCCCAGGATCAGGCAGCTTGGCAGAATTTGGAGTCAGGAGACTGGCACTGTGCTTTTTCTTTGCAGTGGGGAGGAAGCACAGAGGCATTGCCAGCGATCTCTGCCTTGGATCAACCTGAGGCTGAGAAAGAAATTTCCACTAACATTTCATTGAAGTAACTGCCTTCCTCTAAAATGAGTTGTTTTATAGGGAAAGACATTTTTCATCCAAACTGTTTCTAAAAACTCCCAGTCAGTTTTAACCTCTATTTAGCTCTAATAACAAGGTGATGAATTGCAGTGTCCTGCACAGTTATCAGGGGCTCCCTCTCCAGACATTACTTTCACAACATGCCTGTCGCTCAGCTCACCAGACCCCTTCACACTGGATGGTTGTCCTGGCTTCTCTGCTGTGTGTGGTTCTTGGAGTAGAAGCAGGTATCACTGGGGACTGGAAAGTGAGCTTTCATTTCTCTTCTTCCAAGTCATGACAGGCTTGTAAGGCAGATTTCTATAGATCAAGAGCAAGTAACTGAAAAGAGTGTAACTAACAGATGCATCTTTGGCCCTTCTTTGTCCAGAAAGCTGTATTAGATGAGCTCCAGAGATCCCATTCAGCTTAAGTATCTTTTGATTCTATTCTAACTTTCAAATTACCAATAATTACACTGTCCTCTTTGCATACAACTACAGGTTCTCTTGTGTGGAATGAGAGGTTTCAAAACTCAGTTTTCCTCAGTAGGATGACTAAGAACTTACAAAATTTCTAGCCAAAAAACATCATCAAAAAAGTTTTTAAAAAAGGGGGATAAATATTTGCTGAAAATTAGGTAAAGAATATTTTCTTGTGGCATAAATGAGAGACCTGAGACTTATGCCTAAAGTCATTGTTGAACCTAAGTCCTGAGCATGACCATTCACTAGAGGCCAGGACTAAATGCAAAATCACTGCACAGAAGTCTCATCTCAAGCATGAATCTGATCTGCAAGAGACTAAGTTAGGTCCAGGTCATACGACCGAGATTCAAAGTGTTTCTGAGAAGAGCTGTCCTGCTTCTGTCCCTCTTCTTTTCCTTCCACCACAGCTGATCTTGCTGATGTGATGGAACCTGCCTAATAATGTATGCTTTTTCTTTCTGAAATCATGTTCACCTTTTTCTTCACCTGATGACTTCTCTGACCACAGATAGTCCTTTCTTGTTGCAGCTGGTTTTTGCTGCCACCCCCCTCCTCGACCCTGATCTGATAGAATAAAAACAGCAAAGGAACCAACAACAGTGAGTGCCTTGACCACTGAGAGCATTAAGAAAGTTCATAACCAACAGCCCCAGTGCTTATTGTAAGCATTACATCAGAACAACTCGATTTTCATTTCCACTCATTAATAAGCTGGCTGTTTGAATGCAACACAATTCAATCTTTATTATAAAATCCAGTGTTTCCAGAGAGTTGAAAGAAGACAAAGTTGCACTTCTCAGGTTTGCAAAAAACCTGAAAATACCAAAAAAAAAAACCCAAAAAATTATAAAAAGAAGAAAAAAAGCCTGAAAAATAAAAGGATATTTTTGAAACCATGAATTGCAGACTAAAGTTAAGGCATTTGTTATTCTGCAATGTAAATAAATCAGATCTGTGAGAAACAACGGTAACAGCTGCATGTGAAACACTTTTCACTGTAAAATGAAGCTTGCAACCCTTTATAGTAACAACAAAGATATCAGAGGGGAAAAAAGTACTGGTAGGTTTTAGGGGAGTTTTGCTGGTTTGGCTTGGTTTGCTTTGCTTTGCTTTGCTTTCCCCAAAATGAGCAAAACAATTCCTCTGGTTTTGTTTGTTGAACGCATACTGTGTCTGAAATGCTGCCAGTACTCTGAAGATTTGTTCAAACGTGCTCTCCTTTAAGCACCACATTGCAAACTTCATTTCTGTGAATGAAAATGTAATCCTAAACTGTGGTTAAAAGAGAATGTAGCTATTAAAATAACACTTCACACTGTTGCACTGGCCTGATTCTTGCATTTATACCTGCATTTTAAAACCTCATTGGCACACTAAGAACCATCTGAGCCTGAAATAAGGGGGCCTACAAGAAGGCTGGGGAGGGACTTTTCAGGCTATCGGGGAGTGATAGGACTAGGGGGAAGGGGATGAAGCTGGAGGTGGGGAGATTCAGGCTGGAGGTGAGGAGGAAGTTCTTCACCGTGAGGGTGGTGAAGGCCTGGAATGGGTTGTCCAGGGAGGTGGTTGAGGCCCCATCCCTTGAGGTGTTTAAGAGCAGGCTGGATGAGGCTCTGTCCAGCCTGATCTAGGGTAGAGTGTCCCTGCCCATGGCAGGGGGGTTGGAACTAGATGATCCTTGTGGTCCCTTCCAACCCTGACTGAAACTATGAAACTAAGGGAAGGTACAAACTGAGTCGTCGAGACATTGGTCCTAGGCTTTTATTTTGACTTAAGGAACACACATTCTCTGGTTAGGTAAACCAAAATAACAACAAAAAAAATAAAGTACCAATAATATGAGAACTGAAAACTCTTTTGGTGGAAATCTGAAGAAAATCAAGCCAGCAGCAGCCTCTCTACATGAACTGGAGCAATACAGAATCATTAAGGCTGGAAAAGACCTCTGAGATCAAGTCCAACCAACATGCATGGGGAACCAAAAGGTAAGCAGCCTTTAGGGGATACTTCAATCATAGACATGCCCAACATGACACAGATCACTACATTTTTTTTTTCAAGTAGCCAAAAGCAAAATTTTGCACAGCCTGAACAAAAAAGAGAAAGTTTTAACCTGTTTAGAAGCTGTGTGCTGCAGATTAGTGACCTGACACACTGTCTGCCACAGGAGACCTGCCATTTACACTAGAGAATGAACATCTTTTTTTTTATGTAGGATTCTTTTTCATGGTTCCTCCTGCAAAATTCAAATCTGGCTATTCTGCAGCTAGTGATTTAGACACAGCCTCCTGAGATGGGATGCTCTGAAATAGATTCTCTTTTGTGACTGGTCCTTTGTGTATAATACAAGTTAGCAACAACACCAGAGCACTGCAGCCCCAGTTACTAACCACCAGGCCTTGGGCATTCCTCTGGGAAAAGGGGAATCATTAATCTGGGCATCCTCAATACAGAAAACATCAGAATTTGGACCTTCTCTCATCCTGTCTGCATGCACTGACTCCATCCTAAAAATGGGGGGAGGGCAGGAGAAAATGTCACTGAGTTCATCTCACTTCCATCTACATTAGCATCAGTCAAACAAGCTTTCCTCCTTAATCACTCAGTACTGGCTATACTGTCTCAAACCATGGCAGCATGAAAAGGGTGCAAACAATCACATTGAACATGTTCAAAACTGTGTGACTTTAAGTGAAGTTTTGTGTTCAAGTAATTTATATGCATCTGGTGAAATGCCATCATATCCTGTTAAAAAGGGACTGTCCTTACTCTGCTGCTAGCATCTTCCAAGTTTTAGAAGGAACATGCTTTGAACTAGGGTCTGCTGATTACAACTGAAGATTTGCATGCTTCCACAACCAGTATGAATATTTGGTGAATCACAATTAGTTTTCAGAGCTCTGCTTACACTTGCATGCTCAAAACAGCTGGGACTGTTTCTTTTTCCTCAAGGATGTTGCTGTCTGCACTGGCTCTTTTACAACTTCTCATCCAGCAGGCAAATATCTCTCCTTTTCATAACTCACTCTTGATCTTCTCCCAGGAAATGTCACCTCTGATAAAACTCTTATAAATCAATATGTGCTGTCAACAGGTTGAAGGTGATCAGACCACTACCTCCTATCTAAGCACACTGTGTACAATGGGTACCATTCCACAGCTCTCCTGCCTTTTAAAAGCCACAAATCCTTTTCCTTTAGGGAAAATCATTCCTTCAGAAAAGGCACTAAAATATCAGTGATGAGGGACATAATGGCTACCTTTCAAAGGATTCCAATTCAACCAGTTAGAAGCTAAGTGGCATTAAGGCTAAAGATCTTTGGCATCTTTCCTTCTTACCTCTCCTTGCCTGTGTCATGATCGGGCCAAACGGCCCCAGCACAAACCCAGGCAGACACTAAGGTGTCTAGACATGGTCCCCCTCTCCCCCCTCCTTCCTGCAGAAAGCCAGGGGAACACGGGAATAGGAACAAAGGGGACAGGGCCATGCATGTCTGGTAGACAGCTCTGTACCTATGGTAAGGGCTTGTGTGCTGGCCACAGCCTGGCAGAACCCCTTCCCATTGGGTAACTGTGTGCTGCTTTCATGCCCTATTGGTCCCATCAGTCTCAGCCAAGATTTATATACAGGCTGATTTCTAGCTGCCTGTGCTTTGTTTTTTGCCTTGCTCAGCCTTGCTCAAGCCTTGCCTGCTTGAAGCTGTTGGGACCTTGTCTGGCTTGAAACTGCCTCGAGTTGCATAGCCTTGAGTTGCCCGGGATAAAGCCACCAGCATACACACTGCAAGCCAGGGGAGAAGCCACAAGCCTTGGAGCCAAGCCAATCCTGCATCCAGGATTTTGCTGTGCCTCAGTTTCCCCAGGACAAAGCAAGCACCCGTCACAGCAGCACTGTTAACATCCCACTGTCTGCTGAAGCCAGACCAGCCATCGTGGCCATTCCTGCTGGCAACTTGCTGTGCCTGGCATGTGAGAGCGCCCCAAAGCCTCTAAGACACAGCAGCAGCACTCCCTGCCTGGGTACAACCAGCTGTGAGTCATTAATTCACTGCCTCATTGGCATAACTGTTCTTGTCGAGCCTCCCCTCTGTGTGGTGAGCACCTTTCCACTCCCAGGGTATTCTCTTTCTGTTATATTCCTCCTGGCATGCATAAAATAGTTAAACTGTTATAGTTGCCCAAATCCTGCACATTCTCATGGTAAATATATTCTAACCATACATCCAACCTTGTGATAAGCTTGGCAATTTTCATATTAATAAAGGTTATTAATATTTTGGTTAATATTGCCACATCACTTATAATAAAGGGAAGATTACATCCTTTTCATAGTTTCATAGTTTCAACAGCCTGTGCAACATCACATGGCTTTACATTTCTTGGCTTAGTGTTCTCTCTTTTCTTGTGAAAGATCTGATCTTCAGGAGCATTAGAAGAAACTGTGTTTCCATGGAAATAAAACAATAAAACAAGAGGAGCAGTGTATCTGTCTTGAAGAATGTCATCTTTTAATGCCCTCTGGCTCTCAGCTAATTACTGCTCTTTCCTACAGTCCTCTCCCAGTTTTGAAAAGGACTAGACTGCACAGTACACTGAATAATTAGGTGAATGTAGAGGGTCACTAAAGAGGTGATCTGAAATACTCCAGAATGCCCTTTATAAAGTTCAGTGGTGTGCCTTGGACAAACTCCAGAGACATTATTAGGCCCCAGCAGCTGAAGAGGGATGAAAAACAAACTCTCCCAAACAAGAAGTAAGGAGCACCAAGGCATAAAAAATAAATGTGCTATAGTTTTGCATCATGTCTGCAAGCCAGCTACATCTGAACACATCCCAATATTGCTAAGCTCCGGAGGACTCTGGTGCGTAATACAAAACTATCCCAGAGGTTTCTAAAGAAGCAGAGAAGTGTGCTCAGAAATGAACAAAGAAAACCTAGGAAAACAATCCTTCAGCAAGTAATACAGAGGGCTTGTGCCAAATCATAGGAGTCTAGAGGCTGGGCCAAGCTTTGCCACAGCAGCAAGGCCACAAGATCTGGGATAAGAGTCCTGAAAAGAAGGAGACCAACCCACTGCTGGTGTCAAAGGGTCTCTGGATATTCTCTCACAGGGAGCTTGAAAGGAAATGTCTGCTCCCTCTTGGACTAGGGCAGGCCACAGGAGAGCTTTCTACTGGCAGGATGGTCCAAGCAGGTTTGCTGCTTCATCTAATCTTTAGAAAATGTCATAAGCACTACAACTCTGCCCTGAAGTTTCCTCAGAGAACAGCTGTTTGGCCCCTTGGCCTCTTCAGTTTTCCTTTTGTGTCACAAGATGTACAATCTGCTCATTTTCGGTCCCTTTCTGAAGGAAGGGCAAAGCAGAATCCCTGACAAAGAGATTACATTATCTTCTCTTTTCTCACAGAACAACAGAGTATGTTCAGGGCAGACACCATGCTGCAAAATGTGGCAGTCACATGAAAGAGTAAGTTATCACAGCTCGGGGAACTTGCAGGTCACAAAGAAAGCATAAGGCAGTGACAGGAAACCACAAACATACACAGCTGAGCCTCAGAGATGAAAGAAACGTATCTCCTTTGGACTGCAGCCAGCTGCTCAACTCCCTACAGCTCTCACGCTCTCTTCAAACTATGGAGGTAAGAGATTCTCCCAAAGACACAGTGGGCAAGGCTGAGTAAGGCAAAAATTGCTTTTGGTTTTGTTCTCAATCACATCAGAGGGCTTTTTTAATTCACAGAGTGCAAGTGACACAGCTGGATTGAAAAAGTCCTTGGTCCTTTGGGTGAGTTCACTAGAGGAGAAAATCTGCACAGATCTACCTTACAACTGTCACTAA
>JAAWVA010001076.1:0-14006 GCA_015227895.2 Colaptes auratus | reverse complement strand
TAGTTTACAAAATATTATTAATCTGACAAAATCCCTGAAACTCCTGTGGTTTTTTGTTAAAACAAAAGGAGCAAACAACTACTAGAGTGCATACTATTCTTTTATGCTATATGTTCTTTGTCCTTTTTTTAGTTTTGCTTCATTTAGAAAGCTAGAATTAGACTTAACAGTGATAAAAGTTGTAAAACAGTGCTGTGGGCTGGTCTGTTTTCACTCTCACTAAAACAGCTGAAAACAATAATCCTTCACAGTGAATATAAATAGTGGTTACAGAGTGCAGTGTGTCTATGAATCCAATCCTATCTTCTCTAGGTCTGCTGTTGCTCCCTCTGAAATCTATTTTAAAATTATTTTAGCTGATTTGCATTGACACCGAAAGCAGCAACCAATTTCTTGACTGTTAAGATTAAGGGTCAGAAGGGAATTGGCACTTTTCAGGGCTAAGCAGTAGTTGTGGTTCTGTAATGCCTGAATTTTGTTAATGGTATCAGCATTTGCAAACTCATTGCTAAGCTTTCAGGGCTGCTCTGCCTTAAAGTGAAAAAATAAGTAGGGCAAAAGACAGGTTGGAATTAATCATAAAGGAAATGTTTAGGTGCTGCTCATTGATTGCAAGGTTCACAGGATGTTACGTATTGGAAGGGACCTTTGAAAATCATTGAGTCCAACCCCCCTGCAGAGCAGGACCACAGAATCTAGCGGGTCATTACAGGATCCATCCAGTAGGATTTTGAAAGTCTCCAGAGAAGGGGACTCCACAATCTCTCTGGTCAGCCTGTTCCAGTGCTCTGCGACCCTCACAATGAAGTTCCTCCCTACACTGAGGTGGAACCTCCTGTGTTGTAGTTCATGTCCTTGGCCCTTGTCCTATCACAGGGTGCAACAGAGAAGAGCCTGTCCCCTTCCTCTGGACCCTCAGACATTTATAAACATATTAAATCCCTTCTCAATCTTCTCCAGACTAAAAAGCCCCAGGTCTCCCAGACTCTCTCACAGGGCACATGCTCCAGTCCCTTAATCATCCTGGTTGTGGTGAATGATGCTTATGTCCAAAATTATGTCCCAGATATTGCCAGGACATGTTTGTCCCTACATGTTTGTCTCAAACCCCTCTCCCTTCTGGAGGAAGGGGAGGGGAATTTTTTACACCACTGGGTCCAAGTAAACATCCTGCCTTGTGTTGTTTTCCACCTCTGTGGTAAACAAAGTTCACACAATATGCTCACGATATGCTTGTGCCTGCCTCATTCATGGCATATGCTTATACTATATTGGCAAAATCATTTCATTGGTTTACTCAGTCTGTTTACAAAGATGATCACTTGACCAGTATTATTGGGGCAAATGCCTAAACAGAGGTGGTTTGGTAAGCAAGTGCCCATGTCTGTCCTCTGCCTGTGTTCATACCTGTGTTTGCCTCATGCATTGTGTTGCCAAAGGGTCTGCTTACACTCTGGACTCAACCATTGTTCCAAAGTGCTTTACTGTGGATTGCCACCATTGCCTGGCCACGGGCAGTACCACACTATGCAGCAGCCCCATGGACTGTACCCCATTCCATGTCCCAAAGGCATAGCTACAGTTGCCGTGACCCATCACCAAGTGAAGGAACCATGGTAGCCTTGGTGCACCACCTGTCCCAGAACACTACAGACCCCCCACCCAAAGCTGGGACATCACTTGTCCAGACTGGCAGCTGTCCCAGCTGAGCCTCACAAGCTGGAGAGGGAGCCACCCCCAGCCTCACAGAGAAGCTGCTTGCCATGCCCTGAAAAGCTAGCGACAAGGCTTTTTCCCCGTGTGGTGGGTTGAAATTTCACCCCCAACATAAACTTTGCCAGACCAGCTCAGCTGAAAGCAAATGAAAGCTGTATTTACAAGCAAGACTACAATCTATAATGGAATGTAATGAATATAGAGGATTTAAAATACTTACAGATATTTGCAATTACTAACCCACACAAGAATCCCCCTGGTCTCTGATCAGGGGAAGCTACTAGCTTCTCCTTCCCTGCCTCCCCCTTGTTCCCCCGTACAAAAGGAAGAAGAGACAGAAGTAAAGAAGTCAATACCAAAACAACACAGCCAAGGTCAAGCAGAAGCGAGTTAGTATCACTTTCAGACCAAAGAAGTGAGAAAAGAAATTTGCTAGTTTTAGTCCCTTATCTCTTCCACTGGGATTGTTTGGAATTACCTTTATTTTCCTTTTTACCTGCAATGGTGATTCATTTACACTTTACTACTTTTCTGCTCAAGATCTGTGAAAAATTTTTAGAGGCATAGCCTAAAATGACCACACCCTGGAGCGGGAAGCCCTTTCCAGGCAATGCGCTCCACAGTCTGAGCTGCAAAAGCCTCCCAAGTTTTCCCAGAAGGCTCCAGAAACTTCTACTCTGGGAGAAGCCAACCAGGCAGCACAGCACCACATGGTCAGTGCTATTTTTCAATTTCTGTGCTATGGCACATTTGTGCCACAATTTCTGGACTATAAATGCAGTGTCAAGGAAAGAGTCTGCAAAGTTCTCAATTCGTGACTAAGCGAAGTATTTATTTATAAGGTTTGTGTTGAACTGTTCTGGTTTGTGTCACTGACAAGGCCACCTACCCCCACCCCTCCCGCCCCTCTTTCCAAGAGGGGCCCTGCCACCTCTTCCCAATTTAGGTTAATTTCTAATTTTCTAAATTATCTAATAAATTTAAACTGTTCAAAAGGCCCATATAGCTACATTTTGTAGAGAGAGTTCTTCCAACTGGATATTGGTACCTGTAAATAGCGACCGTAAATGATTTGTGGCATAGTGTCTCAGTCTGGATAGGGAAAGACACCCAGTTCTTTTGAATATTCCCATGTTATGAAATTGGAGACACAAACGAGGCCAAAATATCATCAGTGAGGTTATTTATTAACAGAATAAAATGGATGGAACAGAAGAAGAGAGAGAGAGAGGGAAAAAATAGAAAGAGAGAAGAGGGAGCGAGAGGGATTACAAAAAATAGAGAGGGAGGAGAGGGAGAGTGTGGGAAAGGGATTATATTGCCATCAAATAGAGGTGGGGAGAGAGAGAGTTTTCAGAGTCCAAGTTATTTTCTCTTTGTGTTGCCCCATGATGTTTCCAGTGTGTGGTGTGGTCTTCTTTCTTCTCCTGAGGAGGTATCGCTCAGGTCTTTTTATGCATTTTTTTAGTCCTTAGGTGTGTGTCCAGGCATTGCCCCCCAGGAAATCTTCCTGTTTATTCCTTGTGTTTGTACAGAGCTCTGGAGGAGGGAGGGCCCTCTGCCTCCCCCTTCTCCATTTGCCTGCCCATACACACAACACACATCAGTGGCCAGGTGGTGAATCCATTGTCCTCTCACCATCCTCCCTTTCCGGGGTACCTGATGGGTGGAGATGGCCGAGCCCAGAGAGTGGTGGTGAATGGTGCCACATCCGGCTGGCGGCCAGGCACTAGTGGTGTACACCAAGGATCAGTGCTGGGCCCCATGCTCTTCAACATCTTTATTGATGCTCTGGATGAGGGCATTGAGTCCATCATCAGTAAATTTGCAGATGACACCAAGCTGGGGGCAGTAGTTGATCTGCTGGAGGGCAGAGAGGCTTTGCAGAGGGACCTCGACAGGCTGGACAGATGGGCAGAGTCCAAGGGCATGAGATTGAACACATCCAAGTGCCAGGTTCTGCACATTGGCCACAGCAACCCCAGGCAGTGCTACAGGCTGGGGTCAGAGTGGCTGGAGAGCGGCCAGGCAGAGAGGATCTGGGGGTACTGGTTGATTGTAGGCTGAACATGAGCCTGCAGTGTGCCCAGGCAGCCAAGAAGGCCAATGTCTTCCTGGCCTGCATCAGGAAGAGTGTGGCCAGCAGGAGCAGGGAGGTCATTCTGCCCCTGTACACTGCACTGGTTAGGCCGCACCTTGAGTCCTGTGTCCAGTTCTGGGCCCCTCAGTTTAGGAAGGATGTTGACTTGCTGGAGCGTGTCCAAAGAAGGGCAACAAAGTTGGTGAGGGGTTTGGAAGACAAGCCTATGAGGAGAGGCTGAGGGAGCTGGGGTTGCTTAGCCTGGAGAGGAGGAGACTCAGGGGTGACCTTCTTGCTCTCTACAACTCCCTGAAGGGAGGTTGTAGCCAGGCAGAGGTTGGTCTCTTCTCCCAGGCAGCCAGTACCAGAACAAGAGGACACAGACTCAGGCTGCACCAGGGCAGGTTTAGGCTGGCTGTTAGGAAGAAGTTCTATCCAGAGAGAGTGATTGCCCATTGGAATGTGCTACCCATGGAGGTGGTGGAGTCACCTTCATTGGAGGTGTTCAAGAAGAGGCTTGATGGGGTGCTTGGTGCCATGGTTTAGTTTGTGGTTAGTTGTTTAGGTGGGTTGTATTGTATTGTATTGTATTGTATTGTATTGTATTGTATTGTATTGTATTGTATTTAGGTGGGTTGGATTGGTTGATAGGTTGGACGCGATGATCTTGAAGGTCTCTTCCAACCTGATGTATTGTATTGTATTGTATTGTATTTTATTGTCTTATGCGTTACCCTTAGTTGGAACACGTCTCAGTTCATAACACCATCACAAGGTGACTCGCATCCAGGATTTGTAGACAGGATTCCTGCAGGATTCCTACACATAGTTTGTAAGTAAATAAATTATTCATTTTTTTATTAATACCTCTGCTGCTCATTCCTGAGGGATATAAATTTATGACCTGAAGAGCGCAGCAAGTAGGGTTATTTGATAGGTGAACATTTCTGCAGAATGGGATGTGTGAAAGGATCCAATATAAAATGGGCTACAGAAAATTTGACAAATCCAGACCGAATTATTGAACCACGGACCAAGTACATGCTTGAGCTATATATTGAACTGACAGCAATAGCAGAGGAGAGGGTTGTTGTGATCGGGTCCTGCATAATGTGAGCACAAGAATTTATAGCATTAGAGGAAAAGATAAAAAACTTGATGAAAAACCCAATTCTTTGGAAAGAGTTAGAAAAGTCGGAGGCACGAAATCAGAAACGGCGTGATGTATTAACGATGCAAATTGAAGACAGCAATGCACTAGTGGAATCAGATACAGACTCTCTGTCAAAGACTCCCAAGACATTCCTGACAGCATAGTTCTGATGAGGTTCGCAGAGAGAGAATCACAGAATCACAGAATCACCAAGGTTGGAAGACACCACAAAGATCATCAAGTCCAACCTGTCACCCAAGACCTCATGACTAAACCATGTCACCAAGTGCCTTGTCCAATCCCCTCTTGAACACCTCCAGGGATGGTAACTCTACCACTTCCCTGGGCAGCACATTCCAACAGCTAACAACTCTCACAGTATCACAGTATCACAGTATCACAGTATAACCAAGGTTGGAAGAGACCCCAAGGATCATCAAGTCCAACCTGTCCCAACAGACCTCACAACTAGACCATGGCACCAAGTGCCACGTCCAATCTCCCCTTGAACACCTCCAGGGACGGCGACTCCACCACCTCCCTGGGCAGCCCATTCCAATGACGAATGACTCGCTCAGTGAAGAACTTCCTCCTCACCTCGAGTCTAAACCTCCCCTGGCACAGCTTGAGACTGTGTCCCCTTGTTCTGGTGCTGGTTGCCTGGGAGAAGAGACCAACCCCCTCCTGTCTACAACCACCCTTCAGGTAGTTGTAGAGGGCAATGAGGTCACCTCTGATCCTTCTCTTCTCCAGGCTAAACAATCCCAGCTCCCTCAGCCTCTCCTCATAGGGCTTGTGCTCAAGGCCTCTCACCAGCCTTGTTGCCCTTTTCTGGACACGTTCAAGTATCTCGATGTCCTTCTTAAACTGAGGGGCCCAGAACTGGACACAGTACTCAAGGTGTGGCCTAACCAATGCAGAGTACAGGGGCAGAATGACCTCCCTGCTCCTGCTGGCCACACTATTCCCAATACAGGCCAGGATGCCATTGGCCTTCTTGGCCACCTGGGCACACTGTTGGCTCATGTTTAGGTGGGTGTCAATCAGCACCCCAGGTCCCTCTCTGTTTGGCAGCTCTCCAGCCACTCTGACCCCAGCCTGTAGCTCTGCATGGGGTTGCCGTGGCCAAAGTGCAGCACCGGCACTTGGACTTATTAAATGCCATCCCATTGGACTCTGCCCATCTGTCCAGTCGGTCGAGGTCCCTCTGCAGAGCCTTTCTACCCTCTAACTGACTAACATCTGTTCCCAACTTGGTGTCATCTGCAAACTTGCTGATGACTGACTCAACCCCCTCATCCAGATCATCAATGAAGATGTTAAAGAGGATGGGGCCCAGCACTGATCCCTGGGGGACGCCGCTGGTGACTGGCCGCCAGCCGGACGCGGCACCATTCACCACCACTCTCTGGGCTCGGCCCTCCAGCCAGTTCCTAACCCAGCACAGAGTGTTGCGGTCCAAACCACGAGCTGACAGTTTAGCCAGCAGTTTACTGTGGGGGACGGTGTCAAAGGCCTTGCTGAAGTCCAGATAGACTACATCCACAGGCCTCCCCACGTCCACCAGACGGGTCACCTGATCATAGAAGGAGATCAGGTTGGAGAGGCAGGACCTGCCCTTCCTAAATCCATGTTGGCTGGACCTGAGCCCTTGGCCATCCTTCAGGTGCGCAGTTATTGCCTCCAGGATAATCTGTTCCATCACTTTCCCTGGCACTGAGGTCAGGCTGACTGGCCTGTAGTTTCCGGGCTCCTCCATCCGTCCTTCTTGTGGATGGGGATCACATTGGCCAGTTTCCAGTCATCTGGGACCTCTCCAGTGAGCCAGGACTGGAGGAAAATGATGGAGAGCGGCTTGGCCAGCTCATCTGCCAGCTCTCTCAGCACCCTAGGATGGATCCCATCGGTCCCATGGACTTGTGGTGTCCAAGTGGCTCAGCAGGTCCCGAACTAATTCCTCATGGATTTCTGGGGCATTACACTGCTCCCCGACCCTATTACCCAGCTCAGGAGGCCACTCATCCTGGACTCCTGCCTTGCTGTTAAACATGGAGGCAAAGAAGGCGTTCAGGACCTCAGCCTTTTCCTCATCTTCGGTCACCGTGTTCCCCTCCAGGTCCAGTAAGGAGTGGAGGTTCTTCTTGCCCTTCTTTTTAGCGTTGATATATTTGTAAAATTGCTTTTTATTTTCTTTCACAGAGGTGGCCAGTTTCAGTTCTAACTGGGCCTTTGCCTCTCTAATTTTATTCCTACATAATCTAACCACTTCCTTGAACCTACCTCGAGAAGCCTTCCCCCCTTCCAAAGGTGATACAGCCTCTTTTTTCCCTTAATTCCCCCAGGAGCTGCTTGCTCATCCAGGCCGGTCGCCTTCCCCGCCGGCTCATCTTTCGACACATGGGGACGGCCAGTTCCTGTGCCCTCAAGAGCTCCTTTTTGAAGTAGGTCCAACCCTCCTGGACCCCTCGGTTCATGAGGGTTGGTACCCAGGGAACTTTACAAATAAGTTTCTTAAAGAGGCTGAAGTTTGCCCTCCGAAGTCCAGGGTGAAGGTTCTGTTGGTACTCCTCCCTATCTCCCTGCATATTGAAAACTTCACTATCTCGTGGTCACTGCACCCTAGGCAGCCTCCCACGGTCACATCTCCCACCAGCCCTTCCCTATTGGAGAGCAGCAGGTCAAGCAGAGCCTGTCCCCTGGTAGGCTCGCTTAACAGCTGCGTTAGGAAGCAGTCCTCTATTCGCTCCAGGAATCTTCTGGACTGCCTTCTCTCTGCTGAATTAAGTTCCCAGCAGATATCTGGCAGATTGAAGTCACCCACGAGGACAAGATCTGATGATCCTGAGACAGCCTCCAGTTGTTTATAGAATAATTCATCATCTCCTCATCCTGGTTGGGTGGTCTATAACAGACTCCAACCAGGATGTCAGATTTGTTGGGTTGCCCTCTGATTTTAACCCACAGGCTCTCAATTCCCTCATCTTCCACCTCAAGTTCTGAGGCAGAAAAGTGTCTCCCTAATATACAAAGCCACCCCTCCTCCTCTTCTCCCTCTATCCCTCCTAAAGAGCCTGTAACCCCCCAGTGTAGCACTCCAATCGTGCGTGTTGTCCCACCATGTTTCTGAGATGGCAACTATATCATAGTTGCCCTGGTGGATTAGGACCTCCAGCTCCTCTTGCTTATTGCCTAGGCTGCGTGCATTGGTGTACATGCACTGCAGCTGGGCTCCCGACCTCTCAGTTGACCCTACCTTGTGCCCTACTCTTACCTCTGCAGAGGGACCGATGTCTTCACCCTCCCCCTTCAGACCTAGTTTAAAGCCCTCCTAATGAGCCCTGCCAACTCTAGTGCTAGGACTCTCTTGCCCCTTCTAGATAAATGCACCCCATTCTCACCCGTTCTCTGTGAAGAACTTTCTCCTCACCTCCAGCCTAAACTTCCCCTGCTGCAGCTTGAGACTGTGTCCTCTTGTTCTGGTTCTGGTTGCCTGGGAGAATAGACCAACCCCCACCTGGGTACAACCACCCTTCAGGTAGTTGTAGAGAGCAATAAGGTCTCCCCTGAGCCTCCTCTTCTCCAGGCTAAGCAACCCCAGCTCCCTCAGCCTCTCCTCATAGGGCTTGTGCTCAAGGCCTCTCACCAGCCTTGTTGCCCTTCTCTGGACATGTTCAAATGTCCCAATGTCCTTCCTAAACTGAGGGGCCCAGAACTGGACACAGGACTCAAGGTGTGGCCTAACCAGTGCAGAGTACAGGGGCACAATGACCTCCCTGCTCCTGCTGGCCACACTATTCTTGATGCATGCCAGGATGCTGTTTGCCTTCTTGGCCACCTGGGCACACTACAGGCTCATGTTCAGACAGCTGTCAATCAGCACCCCCAGGTCCCTCTCTGTTTGGCAGCTCTCCAGCCACTCTGACCCCAGCCTGTAGTACTGCATGGGGTTATTGTGGCCAAAGAGCAGTACCTGGCACTTGGATCTGTTAAATGTCATCTTGTTGGAGTCTGCCCATCTGTCCAGCCTATCAAGGGCCCTCTGCAGAGCCCTTCAACCCTGTAACAGATCAACATCTGCTCCCAACTTGGTGCCATCTGCAGATTTGCTGATGACTGTCTCAATCCCCCCCATCCAGATCATCAATGAAGATATTAAAGAGGATGGGGCCTAGAACTGATCCCTGGGGATGCCACTGGTGACTGGCCTCCAGCCGGATGTGGCACCATTCACCACCACTCTCTGGGCTCAGCCTCAAGCCAGTTCCTAACCCAGCTCAGAGTGTTGCTGTCCAAGCCGCGAGCTGACAGCTCCGGAGCCAGATCCCCTGTACTTTTATCAAGCTACCCCTACCACAATCATGCAAAAAGGACTTAAAAGTAGTGAACTCTATCATGGGGAATGACTTCAGACCAGAAGTCTCCCTGGAATTGCTGAGCCCCCAGGTGTCACGAACAGTGAATTTGGATTTACCCAATCAGCCCAGCATGGCAGCAGCACCACATGAATTGAATCTTCCTGCATGGCTTTCCTCCAAAAGGGAAAGGCTGGAAAAAATCCAAGAGCTGATAAACCAGGAGAGATCCATCTGCCTGGGATTACATGGATTACAGTTCCAAGGATGACGCCATAGAGGGAAAACCCATGCATTTGCATCCCACCCTTAAAGAGCAATACACGGACAACTGCTGTGGCCAAGGGACAACAACTACCTGTGTGGTTGCTCACCCATACGGTGGAGCAAAACTATGGGAACTGCAGGAGACATTTACACATGAACCAGATGAGATGGCAACAGACTTTTTGCATTGTGTTATGGAATTGGGTGGGGATACAATTATTTTGGACCATAATGAAGCAAACGGCTGCTCATGGTGCCATGAGCTATTTTTGGGTATGGACTGGGAAGGCAACCGCTCGTTAACTTCCCAAATTGCTCACTGGGCTGGAAGTTTAGATGCCATAGATAGAAGCAAACCAACAGAGATGATTGCGGGTACGAGTTTGTCTGAACTCACTGCTGCAATTAAAAAGCTAGCACGTGTTCAAGTAATGTATGATCATGGAGCATATCCTTCCCCACTGGATGCCTGATAGATCCAGCACGAGTCAAACTTCTGGTCCATGGTCTGCCAGCAGGTCTGAAAAATATATGTGATGCCAAGAAAGAGAAAATTGAATGGGCAAGCAACAGGAATCGTACCTCTATTGGTTCCTGAGAACATGGTTTAACTTGGGAGGAGCTTTTAATGGTGTTATTTCAGAAAGGCTGAGACATGGGCTACTCTGATCATGTGCTCACATCAAAGCCTTCCAGTAAGAAACAACATACTGGATTTAAAGGCAACCACGCGGTGAGGCCACGTGGGAAGAAGCAGGAAGTGCGCCACACCAAGGCCTCCCCTGCTATGACTTCTGCGAGTCCAAGCAGCAGTCTGGAGCCAAATCGTAGTCAATCTGGAAGCCCCTGAGGGAGAAATTCCAACCACCGGAGAGATAATCTGTGTACTTTTAAACACTCCACCTCACCAAAAGAGAAATGGTACCAGCTAACACTGTCTTTGAACTTACCTGAATTTGTCATAAATCCAATGCCAAAGTGGCAGGTAAAAGCATTGGTGCTGACCTTACCGAATAAACCTGGCAGCCAGAAAAGGGACAGGTACTGGAGCAGCAGCCGCAGCAACAGTCCACAGCAGCAGTCCTAAAACAGCTTCACCAAGCAAGGACATGAATCCCTTCATACCTTGTTGCCAGAGCCTAAAAACTAGACACAGCAGTGATTGTTCCAGGCCTCACTCATCACTTCATTAATGCCTGACAATGGTCTGATGATCCAGAACCTTTCATTTTGATTCCCACTGGACCTACTTGAACAGCTGTAAAATTCCTTATCAACATGGGGGCACAAATGACTGTTAATGTGCAACAAGCCAAAAACTTGAGGATCCTACCATCCCAGAAAAAGATGAAGATACAGGGTGTTACATTTGCCACCTAGCCAAAACAAGACTGTAGCTTCCTGGTGGTAACCAGAGTACCTGGGTAGAAATTGCCCCAAGTTCTTACCTAGAAAACATCCTAGGATTTGATGTTTTGGATGGTAAGTGATGGCATCTCCCTAATGGTACACTGGGGTGCTTCGGCTTCTACGGAATAGGAGCAAAAGGGACCAAAATTTCTTGGGTAGGCACCTTACAAAATGCTCCACCCTTGCCTATGTCGAGTACCACATGCATTGCACAATACCCACTACCAGCAGCAGCCAGGCAAGGAATTACTGAAGTCATCGCAGACCTGGAAAAAAGACAAATCATCACCAGAACACACTCACCACACAGCTCACTAGTTTGGCCACTGTGTAAACCCAATGGATGTTCATTCCTGAGGCATATATTTTATAACACCTGGTAGCACTCTGTTGGACTCTCTTGAGTAGACCTCTGTCCCTCTTGATCTGGAGACCCCAAAACTGGACACACTATTCCAGGTGCGGCCTCACTAGGGCAGAGTAGAGGGGGAGAAGAACCTCCCTAGACACTCCTCTTAATGCACTCCAGGATCCCATTGGCCTTCTTGGCCACAAGGGCACATTGGTGACCCATGGGTAACTTGTTATCCACCAGGACTCCAGGTCCTTCTGGGATGCAGGACGTCTGTGTACCTGCAGTGCAAAGGACATGCTTTTTAAACAAATTAAAAAAAAAACCCTAAAATAAAGATTACCAAAACACATGTGAAAATGGGATAAGGATGAACTCCTAGCAGTTAGAGGCAACTGGAACATCTCAGATTGTCTGTGAATTTTGCTGCTTCTAAGTGCCAAGGAAGTAGCAGTTACAATCAATAGCTTAATGGAGGAAGAAATGGTGAAAAAATGTACTCTCAAATTTATAGTTAAATCAAAATTGTTCTTTTTATGACTTTTTTTCCCCCACACATTGATGCAAGAGCAATTGTAGTCTGGTTCATCAGGGCCATGATAGCATGGGTAGAAAACATTTGTGAATATACAGCCCTTATAAAAGAACCACAGTAATTAATAAATAAGTGGGGATGAGATATCATTGCATGTTCAGCTGGGAAAATTAACATCAGTTTTCATAGATACAGAGGAACACATTTAAAATAAATCTATAGACATAGTTTCATAGTTTCAGTCAGGGTTGGAAGGGACCACAAGGATCATCTAGTTCCAACCCCCCTGCCATGGGCAGGGACACTCTACACTAGATCAGGCTGGACAGAGGCCTCATCCAGCCTGGGCTTAAACACCTCCAGGGACAGGGCCTCAACCACCTCCCTGGATAACCCATTCCAGGCCTTCACCACCCTCACGGTGAAGAACTTCCTCCTCACATCTAGCCTGAATCTCCCCACCTCCAGCTGCATTCCATTCCCCCTAGTCCTATCACTCCCTGATAGCCTGAAAAGTCTCTCCCCAGCCTTCTTGTAGGCCCCCTTCAGATACTGGAAGGCCACAATGAGGTCACCTGGGAGCCTTCTCTTCTCCAGACTGAACAGCCCCAACTCCTTCAGTCTGTCCTCATAGGAGAGGTGCTCCAGCCCTCTGATCATAAGGCAGAAACTTTGGTTTTTTATTACTTGAATGTCAGGGGGTCATCATTAATGGCTTTAATTGGAAGGTTTATGCTTCTCCATTAAAACATTATTTAGCAACCACATCTGCAAATTGAAACATCTGAACTTAAGGTCTTTCTAACTTCTGGCATGCACCACTATGTCTCAAAGGGCTAAATTTCCCAGGCACTCAGTGAGAAGATTTCATGTTCAGCCAACTAGGGCTTCAGCATGTCTTGTCAACATTCAATGTCAACATGCACAGCAGTTCAGATCATCAGCCACCGGTTATATGTGACTTCTTGTAGTCTTTAAGTGCAGAAAAGATGTTTGCTCAACTACTTGAGATAATTCCAAGAGCAGCACAGCACTGCCAAATAAAGCTTTGCTTCTGCAGGCTTACTAGCTCGCTCTAGGTTGAAAAGGTTGAAGCCAAACAAATGAACACACCCTACCAAAACAACAAAAAACAAAACTAAAAAGCAACCATCCAAAACCAAACTATAATGGAGTTTCCCAGAGCTTAATATTGAGTGTCTGGGAGATGACACATAGCACTGCATGAAGGTCTCTTGATCTTGATCTTGAAGGTCTCTTCCAACATGGTCTATTCTATTCTATTCTATTCTATTCTAAGCTATGACTGTGAGAGTCAAGCATATAGCAAACAGTTTAGGAAGGATGTTGTCTTGCTGGAACTTGTCCAGAGAAGGGCAACAAAGTTGGGAGGGGTTTGGAACACAAGCCCTATGAGGAGAGGCTGAGGGAGCTGGGGTGCTTAGCCTGGAGAAGAGGAGACTCAGGGTGACCTTATTGCTCTCTACACTACCTGAAGGGAGGTTGTAGCCGGGCAGAGGTGGTCTCTTCTCCCAGGCAGCCAGCACCAGAACAGAGGAACAGTCTCAGGCTGTGCCATGGCAGGTTTAGGCTGGATGTTAAGAAGAAGTTCTATACAGAGAGTGATTGCCCGTTGGAATGGGCTACCCGTGGAGGTGGTGGAGTCACCTTCATTGGAGGTGTTCAGGAGGAGACTTGATGGGGTGCTTGGTGCCATGGTTTAGTTGTTTAGGTGGGTTGGATTGGTTGATGGGTTGGACGTGATGATCTTGAAGGTCTCTTCCAATCTGGTGTATTGTATTGTATTGTATTGTATTGTATTGTAACCACCATTTTACAGAAAAAAGGAGACAAGCACTGTAGAGTGAGGCTCCTATAGATGGTGCTTCTATTTATAGTGAACAGCAGCACACTATTTATTATATTCATAGCTGCAACCTGTTTTTTTTTTCCCTATAACTTCTGCTGAGATGTTGGAAGAGGCTAATTTTATTCGTTCCATGAATCTGGGGGTCATGCTTTCTTTCTCCATGTGAGAGTGTATCTGGTGGCTAGCATTTTAGTTACGTTGAGTTAGAACAGTGATGCATTCATCACAGACAGACCTTTCAATCTGCCCTTCAGACAACATAGATGCAATA
>JAAWVA010001075.1:0-14013 GCA_015227895.2 Colaptes auratus | reverse complement strand
ATGGAGCCATAGGGACCCATAGAGAGTCATAGGGAACCATAGGGACCCATAGAAGCCATAGGGACCCATAGAGAGCCATAGGACCCATAGGGACCCATAGAGAGCCATAGGGACCCATAGAGAGCCATAGGAGCCATAGAGAGTCATAGGGAACCATAGGGACCCATAGAGCCATAGGGACCCATAGGGACCCTAGAGCCATAGGGACCCATAGGGACCATAGAGCCATAGGGACCACACGAGAGCCATAGGGACCCACAGGGACCCATAGAGAGCCATAGAGACCTATAGGACCCATAGGGAGCCATAGGGACCCCCAGGGACCCCCAGGGTCACAGCTGCCCCACAGCAGCTCGCAGACATCCTCCTGGTGGTCCCCACAGCGACCCACAGCAGCCTCCTGCCCTGGCACAAGGGGCCTGGGGCCTCGCTGCCCTCTGCCAGGGGCACAGACTCCTCGGGCAAGGCTCCTGGGGGCACCCAGACCCTGTGCAAGGCACCGGGGGCCATGATGCCCTCATGCCAGGGCCCCACAGGTGCCCTCTGCGCCACCCTGTGTGCCCTTTGAGCCATCCTCTGTGCCACCCCTGCCCACCATCCTGTGTGCTACCCTGTGCCCTCTGTGCCACCCCGTGTGCCCTCTGATCCACCCTGTGCCCTTTGAGCCACCCTGTGTGCCACCCTGTGCCCTCTGTGCCACCCTGTGTGCCCTTTGAGCCACCCTGTGTGCACCCTGTGTCCTCTGTGCCACCCCTGCGCCACCCTCTGTGCCCTTTGAGCCATCCTCTGTGCCACCCCTGTGTCATCCTGTGTGCCCTCTGGGCCACCCTGTGCCCTCTGTGCCATATGGAGCTATGTGCCCTCTGAGCTATCCTGTGCTATTTGAGCCATCCTGTGCACCACCCTGTGCCCTCTGTGCCACCCCTGTGCCACGCTGTGTGCCCTCTGTGCCACCCCTGTGCCTAAGGGACCCGGGGCCACGATGCCCTCCTGCCAGGGCCGCACAGGTGCCCCTTGTGCCTCCTCTCGGCCCCGTGCCAGGGAGCTGGGCGCCCGGGGAGGTGCCCCGCCGTGTGCCCACTCACGGTCGGTGCAGGAGCGCCCCCCGAAGGCCGTCATGGAGCAGTCGCAGCTGAAGCCGTCCCACTGCTGCAGGCAGACGCCCAGGTTGGCACAGGACTCCTCGGTGCAGGTGGTGCTGGGGCCTGTGGGTGCCAACCAGCCCCCCCCCCCCCCGGCCGCCAGCGGGTCACCAACCCTGTGCCACCCTGAGCCACCCTGCATGCCATCCTGTGTGCCCCCTGAGCCACCCTGCATGCCATCCTGTGTGCCCTCTGAGCCACCCTGTGCCACCCTACATGCCATCCTGTGTGCCCCCTGAGCCACCCTGCATGCCATCCTGTGTGCCCCCTGAGCCACCCTGTGCCACCCTGTGCCACCCTGAGCCACCCTGCATGCCATCCTGTGTGCCCCCTGAGCCACCCTGTGCCACCCTGTGCCACCCTGAGCCACCCTGCATGCCATCCTGTGTGCCCTCTGAGCCACCCGTGTGCCCTCCTGTGTCCCCCTGTGGTTCCTGTCCTCCCAATGCCCCTGCTGGCCCCCATACCACCCAGTGCCCCCCATGTCCCCATCCCCCCTGGTGCCCGTGCCCCCCACACCCTCCCTGGTGCCCCCAGTGCCCCCCATGCCCTCCATCCCCCCTGCTTCCCCCCACCCCCCTATGCCCCTGCCACCGCCCCTTCTCCCTGTGCCCCCCACACACCCCCAGTGCCCACGATGCCCCCCAGATGCCCCAGCCCCTTGCGTCCCCACGCCCCCCGCGCCCCCCCGGCGCCCCCCGGCGCCCCCTCACCGTCGCAGCCGCGCTGGATGTGCCCCACGCGGTGCAGGGCATCGCCCAGCAGGTCTGGCAGCCTCCCGTTGAGGTCCAGCGATGCCAGGCAGCCCTGGAAGCCCCCCCGGGAGGCCACCAGCTTGGGCAGCCTGCCCAGCAGCCCTTTGCTCACACCCCCGATGTACAGCTCCCTTGGGGGGGGGGCACGGGGGTCACCCATGGGCGCTCCCCGGGGGGGCACCGCCCCACGGGGTGCCAGCCTAAGGGGGTCTCCAGCCGTGCCAGCCCCAGGGGTGCCAGCCTAAGGGGGTCTCCCGCCATGCCAGTCCATGGGGTGCCAGCCTAAGGGGGTCTCCAGCTGTGCCAGCCCCAGGGGTGCCAGCCTAAGGGGGTCTCCAGCTGTGCCAGCCCCAGGGGTGCCAGCCTAAGGGGGTCTCCCGCCATTCCAGTCCATGGGGTGCCAGCCTAGGGGGGTCTCCAGCTGTGCCAACCCCAGGGGTGCCAGCCTAGGGGGGTCTCCAGCTGTGCCAACCCAAGGGGTGCCAGCCTAAGGGGGGTCTCCAGCTGTGCCAGCCCCAGGGGTGCCAGCCTAAGGGGGGTCTCCAGCTGTGCCAACCCCAGGGATGCCAGCCTAAGGGGGTCTCCAGCTGTGCCAACCCCAGGGGTCCCAGCCTAAGGGGGTCTCCAGCCGTGCCAGCCCCAGGGGTGCCAGCCTAAGGGGGTCTCCCGCCATGCCAGTCCATGGGGTGACAGCCTAGGGGGGTCTCCAGCTGTGCCAGCCCCAGGGGTGCCAGCCTAAGGGGGTCTCCCGCCATGCCAGTCCATGGGGTGCCAGCCTAGGGGGGTCTCCAGCTGTGCCAGCCCCAGGGGTGCCAGCCTAAGGGGGTCTCCAGCCGTGCCAGCCCCAGGGGTCCCAGCCTAAGGGGGTCTCCAGCTGTGCCAGCCCCAGGGGTGCCAGCCTAAGGGGGTCTCCAGCCGTGCCAGCCCCAGGGGTCCCAGCCTAAGGGGGTCTCCCGCCATTCCAGTC
Organism: Colaptes auratus; assembly: GCA_015227895.2. Lineage (NCBI taxonomy): Eukaryota > Metazoa > Chordata > Aves > Piciformes > Picidae > Colaptes > Colaptes auratus. The sequence continues at coordinate 11,149 of JAAWVA010001075.1, read as the reverse complement.
CATGGGGTGCCAGCCTAAGGGGGTCTCCAGCTGTGCCAGCCCACGGATACCCCTTTATGGGTGCCCCACTCACCCCTGGGTGCCCCTTTACGTGTGCCCCCCTCGGTGCCCACCTCCCCTCCCCTCCCCGCCTCCCCTTCCCCTGCTGCCCCGGGGGGTGCCCACCCTTGAGGTCGAGGTTCCGCGCCCCCTGGCCGTGCTGGGTCACCGGGCGCCCGTCCACGCGCAGCGCGTGCAGGGTGCCGCCCTCGCGCGCCACCGCCACCTCGTGCCAGCGGCCGTCGTGCAGCGGCGCCTCCGAGTTGCCCTTCATCAGCGAGGGGCCGTCCCCCAGGTCGAACACGTAGTGGATGTACCTGCCCGGCGGCGAGGGGCGGGGCTTGAGGGGGGAGGCGCGGGAAGGGGGAAGGGCGGGGGATGAGGGGGAGAGGTGAAGGGATAGAGCCCAGGGACTGCTCCCATAGACTGAATGGGGAGGGGGAGGGGCTTAGGGGCGGGGGTGTGGTCTTGGTGAAGGGGGCGTGGCCTTGCCAAATAGGCGTGGTCAGGTGTGGGGAGCGTGGGATACGTGGGAGGTGTCTGAGGGGAGAGGGAAAGGTTAGAGCCCAGGGACCCATCCAGCAGATTGGAAGGCAATGGGGAGGGGCTTAGGGGCGGGGGCGTGGCCGCGGACGAGGCGGCGTGGTTAACTAGGGGAGGGGATTGGGGTAAGTGGGCGGGGGTTGAGCCGAGGGGGTGGGGCCTGAGCCCAGGACCGCCCTGGTGTCCCCCAAGGTCCTCAAAGGCCTTGAGGGACTCCCCAAGACCTCCCTGGTGTCACCGCCCTGACCATCCCCACCCCACTGCCCCCCCCATGCCCTGCCCCTCCCCACATCCTCCTCACCCCTTGACCAGCTCCACCCCCACCTCAACGCCCTCCCCATGCCCTCCCCTCCCCACATCCTCCTCACCCCCGACCATCCCCACCCCACCTCAATGCCCCCCCATGGCCTCCCCCTCCCCACATCCTCCTCACCCCTTGACCAGCTCCACCCCCACCTCAACGCCCTCCCCACGCCCTCCCCTCCCTCTCCCCACATCCTCCTCACCCCCTGACCATCCCCACCCCACCTCAACGCCCTCCCCATGCCCTCTCCTCCCTCTCCCCTTGCCCTCCTCACCCCTTGACCAGCTCCACCACCAGGAAGTCATTGCCGTTGCCGCTGTTGAAGAGGATGAGGCCGTCGGGGGTGGTGGTCTTGAACTGGAAGAAGAGATGCATGGAGGAGTAGGCCTGGAGGGTGGCCAGGGCCAGGTAGGAGCCCTGCCCGCGGAAGGCCACGGGGTCGGCCACGATGGGCCGCAGGCCGAAGCGGGCGTTGAGCTCGCAGGAGCTGCTGAGGTCTCCGTTCTTGCAGAGGTCCAGGTAGGGCAGGCCGTTGAAGAGCAGCCCGCTGAGGTGCCCCAGGAAGTTGGAGGGCACCACGGCCAGGAAGCGGCGCTCCGTCACGATGCCCGTCTCCAGGTGGTGGAACTCCAGGCGGGTGTGGGCGCCAGACATCTGCCCTGCAGGCGCGGCGGAGGGGTGAGGGCGCTGTGGGGGCGCCCAGCAGGGAGCTGGGCACCTGGGGAGCTGTGGAGCTGGGCACCCAAGGAGCTGGGCATCTATGGAGCTATAGAGCTAAGGAGCTGGGCACCTATGGAGATGGGCACCTATGGAGCTATAGAGCTAAGGAGCTGGGCACCTATGGACCAATGGAGCTGGGAAGCTATGAAGCTATGGAGATTTGGAGCTGGGCACCTCTGGAGCCATAGAGCTAAGGAGCTGGGCAAATATGGAGCTGGGCAGCTATGGAGCCATAGAGCTAAGGAGCTGGGCAAATATGGAGCTGGGCAGCTATGGATCTGAGCACCTCTGGAGATAGGCACCTATGGAGCTGAGCGCCTATGGAGCTGAGCACCTATGGAGCTATGAAGCTGGGCACCTATGGAGCTATAGAGCAAAGGAGCTGGGCAGCTATTGAGCTATAGAGCGATGGAGCTGGGCATCTCTGGAGCCAAGCACCTCTGGAGCCATGGAGCTGGGCACCTATGGAGCCATGGAGCTAAGGAGCTGGGCAGCTATGGAGCTATAGAGCTATGGAGCTATAGAGCTATGGAGCTATGGAGCTGGGCACCTCTGGAACTATAGAGCTAAGGAGCTGGGCACCTAGGGACCAATGGAGCTGGGAAGCTTTGAAGCTATGGAGATTGTGAGCTGGGTACCTATGGAGATGGGCATCTATGGAGCTATAGAGCGATGCAGCTCGGCACTTGGGACCAATGCAGCTGGGAAGTTATGAAGCTATGGAGATTTGGAGCTGGGCACCTATGGAGCCATAGAGCTATGGAGCTGGGCACCTATGGAGCTGGGCACCTATGGAGCTGGGCAGCTATGGATCTGAGCACCTATGAAGCTATAGAGCTAAGGAGCTGGCACCTAGGGAACAATGGAGCTGGGAAACTTTGAAGGAATGGAGATTTGGAGCTGGGCACCTATGGAGCTATAGAGCTAAGGAACTGGGCAATTATGGAGCTATAGAGCTACGGAGCTGGGCAACTATGGAGCTATAGAGCTATGGAGCTGGGCACATATGGAGCTATAGAGCTAAGGAGCTGCGAAACTATGGAGCTTGGCACGTATGGAGCTCAAGAGGTGGGCACCTATGGAGCTATAGAGCTGGGCACCTCTGGAGTTGGGCACCTCTGGAGCTATGAAGCTGGGCAGCTATGGAGCTATAGGGCTAAAGAGCTGCGCACCTCTGGAGCTATCGAGCTAAGGAGCTGGGCACCTATGGAGCCATAGAGCTATGGAGCTGGGCACCTATGGAGCTATGGAGCAGGGCACCTATGGAGCCATAGAGCTAAGGAGCTGGGCACCTCTGGAGTTGGGCACCTCTGGAGCTATGAAGCTGGGCAGCTATGGAGCTATAGGGCTAAAGAGCTGCGCACCTCTGGAGCTATCGAGCTAAGGAGCTGGGCACCTATGGAGCCATAGAGCTATGGAGCTGGGCACCTATGGAACTGGGCACCTATGGAGCTCAAGAGCTGGGCACTTGTGGAGACCAGGAGCTATGGAGCTGTGATCCTATGGAGCTATAGAGCTATGGAGCTGGGCACCTAGAGACCAATGGAGCTGGGAAGCTATGAAGCTATGGCGATTTGGAGCTGGGCACCTATGGAGCTATAGAGCTAAGGACCTGGGCAAATATGGAGGTGGGCAGCTATGGATCTGAGCACCTCTGGAGATCTGGAGATGGGCACCTATGGAGCTGAGCACCTATGGAGCTATGGAGCTGGGCACCTATGGAGCTATAGAGCAAAGAATCTGGGCACCTATGGAGCTATAGAGCGATGGAGCTGGGCAGCTATGGAGCTATAGAGTGATGGAGCTGGGCACCTATGGAGCCGACCACCTCTGGAGCCATGGATCTGGGCACCTATGGAGCCATAGAGCTAAGGAGCTGGGCACCTCTGGAGCTGAGCACCTCTGAAGCTATGGAGCTGGGTACCTATGGAGCTATAGAGCTAAGGAGCTGGGCACCTATGGAGCTGGGCACCTATAGAGCTATAGAGCTAAGGAGCTGGGCAGCCATGGAGCTGTAGAGCTAAGGGGCTGGGCACCAATGGAGCTGGGCACCTATGGAGCTATAGAGCTGTAGAGCTATGGAGCTGGGCACCTCTGGAACTATAGAGCTAAGGAGCTGGGCACCTAGGGACCAATGGAGCTGGGAAGCTGTGAAGCTATGGAGATTTGGAGCTGGGCACCTATGGAGCCATAGAGCTAAGGAGCTGGGCACCTATGGAGCTATAGAGCTAAGGAGCTGGGCAATTATGGAGCTATAGAGCTAAGGAGCTGGGCAACTATGGAGCTATAGAGCTATGGAGCTGGGCATGTATGGAGCTATAGAGCTAAGGAGCTGGGCAACTATGGAGCTGGACACCTCTGGAGCTATAGAGCTATGGAGCTGGGCATGTATGGAGCTATAGAGCTAAGGAGCTGGGCAACTATGGAGCTGGGCACCTATGGAGATATAGAGCTATGGAGCTGGGCATGTATGGAGCTATAGAGCTAAGGAGCTGGGCAACTATGGAGATATAGAGCTATGGAGCTGGGCACCTATGGAGCTATAGAGCTAAGGAGCTGCGAAACTATGGAGCTTGGCACCTATGGAGCTATAGAGCTAAGGAGCTGGGCACCTATGGAGCTATGGAGCAGGGCACCTATGGAGCCATAGAGTTAAGGAGCTGGGCACCTATGGACCAATGGAGCTGGGAAGCTATGAAGCTATGGCGATTTGGAGCTGGGCACCTATGGAGCTATAGAGCTAAGGACCTGGGCAAATATGGAGGTGGGCAGCTATGGATCTGAGCACCTCTGGAGATCTGGAGATGGGCACCTATGGAGCTGAGCACCTATGGAGCTATGGAGCTGGGCACCTATGGAGCTATAGAGCAAAGAATCTGGGCACCTATGGAGCTATAGAGCGATGGAGCTGGGCAGCTATGGAGCTATAGAGTGATGGAGCTGGGCACCTATGGAGCCGACCACCTCTGGAGCCATGGATCTGGGCACCTATGGAGCCATAGAGCTAAGGAGCTGGGCACCTCTGGAGCTGAGCACCTCTGAAGCTATGGAGCTGGGTACCTATGGAGCTATAGAGCTAAGGAGCTGGGCACCTATGGAGTTGGGCACCTATAGAGCTATAGAGCTAAGGAGCTGGGCAGCCATGGAGCTGTAGAGCTAAGGGGCTGGGCACCAATGGAGCTGGGCACCTATGGAGCTATAGAGCTGTAGAGCTATGGAGCTGGGCACCTCTGGAACTATAGAGCTAAGGAGCTGGGCACCTAGGGACCAATGGAGCTGGGAAGCTGTGAAGCTATGGAGATTGGAGCTGGGCACCTATGGAGCCATAGAGCTAAGGAGCTGGGCACCTATGGAGCTATAGAGCTAAGGAGCTGGGCAATTATGGAGCTATAGAGCTAAGGAGCTGGGCAACTATGGAGCTATAGAGCTATGGAGCTGGGCATGTATGGAGCTATAGAGCTAAGGAGCTGGGCAACTATGGAGCTGGACACCTCTGGAGCTATAGAGCTATGGAGCTGGGCATGTATGGAGCTATAGAGCTAAGGAGCTGGGCAACTATGGAGCTGGGCACCTATGGAGATATAGAGCTATGGAGCTGGGCATGTATGGAGCTATAGAGCTAAGGAGCTGGGCAACTATGGAGATATAGAGCTATGGAGCTGGGCACCTATGGAGCTATAGAGCTAAGGAGCTGCGAAACTATGGAGCTTGGCACCTATGGAGCTATAGAGCTAAGGAGCTGGGCACCTATGGAGCTATGGAGCAGGGCACCTATGGAGCCATAGAGTTAAGGAGCTGGGCACCTATGGACCAATGGAGCTGGGAAGCTATGAAGCTATGGCGATTAGGAGCTGAGCACCTATGGAGCTATAGAGCTAAGGAGCTGGGCACCTATGGAGCTATAGAGCTGGGCACTTCTAGAGACCAGGAGCTATGGAGCTGGGCACCTCTGGAGCCGAGCACCTCTGGAGCCATGGAGTTGGGCACCGATGGAGCCATAGAACTAATGAGCTGGGCACCTCTGGAGCTGAGCACCTCTGAAGCTATGGAGCTGGGTACCTATGGAGCTATAGAGCTAAGGAGCTGGGCACATTTGGAGCCTGGCACCTATGGAGCTATGGAGCTGAGCACCTATGAAGCTGTAGAGCTATGGAGCTGGGCAACTAGGGACCAATGGAGCTGGGAAGCTATGAAGCTATGGAGATTTGGAGCTGGGCACCTAAGGAGCCATAGAGCTAAGGAGCTGGGCACATATGGAGCTAAAGAGCTAAGGAGCTGGGCACCTATGGAGATGGGCACCTATGGAGCTATAGAGCTAAGGAGCTGGGCACATATGGAGCTAAAGAGCTAAGGAGCTGGGCACCTATGGAGATGGGCACCTATGGAGCTATAGAGCTAAGGAGCTGGGCACCTATGGAGCTGGGCACCTATGGAGCTGGGCACCTATGGAGCTATAGAGCTGGGCAGCTATGGAGCTATAGAGCTATGGAGCAGGGCACCTATGGAGCTGGGCAGCTATGGAGCTATGAAGCTGGGCAGCTATGGAGCTATAGAGCTATGGAGCAGGGCACCTATGGACCAATGGAGCTGGGAAGCTATGAAGCTATGGAGATTTGGAGATGGGCACCTATGGAGCTGAGCACCTATGGAGCTATGAAGCTGGGCAGCTATGGAGCTATAGAGCTATGGAGCTGGGCACCTAGGGACCAATGGAGCTGGGAAGCTATGAAGCTATGGAGATTTGGAGATGGGCACCTATGGAGCCATAGAGCTATGGAGCTGGGCAACTATGGAGCTGGGCAGCTATGGATCTGAGCACCTCTGGAGCTATCGAGCTAAGGAGCTGGGCAACTATAGAGCTATAGAGCTAAGGAGCTGGGCACCTAGGGACCAATGGAGCTGGGAAGCTATGAAGCTATGGAGATTTGGAGCTGGGCACCTATGGAGCCATAGAGCTAAGGATCTGGGCACCTATGGAGCTGGGCACCTATGGAGCTATAGAGCTGGGCACGTATGGAGCTATAGAGCTAGGGAGCTGCGAAACTATGGAGCTTGGCACCTATGGTGCTCAAGAGGTGGGCACCTATGGAGCTATAGAGCTAAGGAGCTGGGCAACTAGGGACAAATGGAGATGGGAAGCTTTGAAGCTATGGAGATTGTGAGCTGGGCACCTATGGAGATGGGCATCTATGGAGCTATAGAGCTAAGGAGCTGGGCACCTAGGGACCAATGGAGCTGGGAAGCTATGAAGCTATGGAGATCTGGAGATGGGCACCTATGGAGCTGAGCACCTATGGAGCTATAGAGCTATGGAGCTGGGCAGCTATAGATCTAAGGAGATATGGAGATGGGCAGCTATGGAGGTATAAAGCTATGGAGCTGTAGAGCTATGGAGCTGGGCACTTATTGCACTGGGCACCTCTGGAGCTGGACACCTATGGAGCTGGGCACATATGGATCTATAGCGATATGGAGCTGGGCACCTATGGAGCTGAACACTTATGGAGCTATAGAGCTAAGGAGCTGGGCACCTATGGAGCTGGGCACGTATGGAGCTATAGAGCTATGGAGCTGAACACTTATGGAGCTATAGAGCTAAGGAGCTGGGCACCTATGGAGCTGGGCACGTATGGAGCTATAGAGCTATGGAGCTGAACACTTATGGAGCTATAGAGCTAAGGAGCTGGGCACCTATGGAGCTATAGAGCTAAGGAGCTGGGCACCTATGGAGCTGGACACGTATGGACCTATAGAGCTATGGAGCTGAACACTTATGGAGCTATAGAGCTAAGGAGCTGGGCACCTATGGAGCTATAGAGCTAAGGAGCTGGGGACATTTGGAGCCTGGCACCTATGGAGCTATGGAGCTGGGCACCTTTCGAGCTCAAGAGCTGCGCACCTATGGAGCTGGGCACCTATGGAGCTTTAGAGCTATGGAGCTGGGCACCTATGGAGCTATAGAGCTAAGGAGCTGGGCACCTATGGAGCTATAGAGCTAAGGAGCTGGGCACCTATGGAGCTGGGCACCTATGGAGCTATAGAGCTAAGGAGCTGGGCACCTATGGAGCTATAGAGCTAAGGAGCTATAGAGCTAAGGAGCTGGGCACATATGGAGCTGTGCACCTATGGAGCTATAGAGCTAAGGAGCTGGGCACCTATTGAACTGGGCAGCTGTGGAGCTATAGAGCTAAGGAGCTGGGCAACTATGGAGCTGAGCACCTCTGGAGCCATGGAGCTGGGTACCTATGGAGCCATAGAGCTAAGGAGCTGGGCACCTCTGGAGCTGAGCACCTCTGGAGCTATGGAGCTGGGTACCTATGGATCTATAGAGCTATGGAGCTGGCCACATTTGGAGCCTGGCACCTATGGAACTATGGAGCTGGGCACCAAGGGACCAATGGAGCTGTGAAGCTGTGAAGCTATGGAGATTTGGAGCTGGGCACCTATGGAGCCATAGAGCTAAGGAGCTGGGCACCTCTGGGGCTATAGAGCTATGGAGCTGGGCACCTATGGAGCTGGGCACGTATGGACCTATAGAGCTATGGAGCTGAACACTTATGGAGTTATAGAGCTAAGGAGCTGGGCACCTATGGAGCTATAGAGCTAAGGAGCTGGGCACCTATGGAGCTATAGAGCTAAGGAGCTGGGGACATTTGGAGCCTGGCACCTATGGAGCTATGGAGCTGGGCACCTTTCGAGCTCAAGAGCTGGGCACCTATGGAGCTGGGCACCTATGGAGCTTTAGAGCTATGGAGCTGGGCACCTAAGGAGCTGGGCAACTATGGACCAATGGAGCTGGGAATCTATGAAGCTATGGAGATTTGGAGCTGGGCACCTATGGAGTCATAGAGCTAAAGAGCTGGGCACCTATGGAGCTGTGCACCTATGGAGCTATAGAGCTAAGGAGCTGGGCACATATGGAGTTGTGCACCTATGGAGCTATAGAGCTAAGGAGCTGGGCACCTATGGAGCTATAGAGCTAAGGAGCTGGGCACCTATGGAGCTATAGAGCTAAGGAGCTGGGCACCTATTGAACTGGGCAGCTATGGAGCTATAGAGCTAAGGAGCTGGGCAACTATGGAGCTGGACACCTCTGGAGCTATAGAGCTAAGGAGCTGGGCACCTCTGGAGCTGGGCACCTATGGATCTATGGAGCTGGGCAACTCTGGAGCTCAGGAGCTGGGCACCTCTGGAGCTCAGGAGCTGGGCATGTATGGAGCTGGGCACCTATGGAGCTATAGAGGTATGGAGCTGGGCACCTCTGGAGCTATGGAGCTGGGCAGCATGGAGCTGGGCACCTATAGAGGTATAAAGCTTTGGAGCTATACAGCTATGGAGCTGGGCATCGATGGAGGTTTGGAGCTATGGATCTGGGCACCTCAGGACCTGGAGCTGGTAACTTATGGAGCTCATGAGCTGCGCACCTATGTAGATATAGATCTGGGCACCTATGGAGCTGGGCACTATGGATCTAGTCATCTATAGAGGTATAAAGCTTTGGAGCTATACAGTATCACAGTATCACCATGGTTGGAAGAGACCTCGAAGATCATTGAGTCCAACCTGGCACCACAGACCCCACGACTAGACCATGAACACCTCCAGGGACGGTGACTCCACCACCTCCCTGGGCAGCACATCCCAATGGGGAACAACTCTCTCAGTGAAGAACTTTCTCCTCACCTCCAGCCTAAACTTCCCCTGGTGCAGCTTGAGACTGTGTCCCCTTGTTCTGGTGCTGGTTGCTACAAAGAAGAGGCCAACCCCTTCCTGGCTACAACCTCCCTTCAGGTAGTTGTAGACAGCAATGAGGTCTCCTCTGAGCCTCCTCTTCTCCAGGCTAAGCAACCCCAGCTCCCTCAGCCTCTCCTCACAGGGCTGTGCTCCAGACCCTTCCCCAGCCTTGTTGCCCTTCTCTGGACACCTTCAAGTGTCTTGATGTCCTTCTTAAACTGAGGGGCTCAGAGCTGGACACAGGACTCAAGGTGTGGCCTAACCAGTGCAGAGTCCAGGGGCACAATGACCTCCCTGCTCCTGCTGGCCACACTGTTCCTAATGCAGGCCAGGATGCCATTGGCCTTCTTGGCCACCTGGGCACACTGCAGGCTCATGTTCAGGCAGCTGTCAATCAGCACCCCCAGGTCCCTCTCTGTTTGGCAGCTCTCAGCCTCTCTGACCCCAGCCTGTAGCTCTGCATGGGGTTGCTGTGGCCAAAGTGCAGCCCCTGGCACTTGGACTTGTTTGAATGCCATCCTGTTGGCCTCTGCCCATCTGTCCAGTCGGTCGAGGTCCCTCTGCAGAGCCCTTCTGCCTCTAACTGACCAACATCTGCTCCCAGCTTGGTGTCATCTGCACATTTGCTGATGACTGTCTCAATCCCCTCATCCAGATCATCAATGAAGACATTAAAGAGACTGGGGCCCAGCACTGATCCCTGGGGCACACCACTGGTGCCTGGCTGCCAGCTGGCTGTGGCACCATTCACCACCACTCTCTGGGCTCAGCCTCCAGCCAGTTCCTAACCTCTGGAGCTCAAGAGCTGGGCACCTCTGGAGCTATAGAGCTAAGGAGCTGGGCACCTATGGAGCTGGGCACCTATGGAGATATAGAGCTAAGGAGCTGGGCACCTATGGAGCTGGGCACCTATGGAGCTATAGAGCTAAGGAGCTGGGCACCTATGGAGCTATAGAGCTAAGGAGCTGGGCACCTATGGAACTGGACACCTATGGAGCTATAGAGCTAAGGAGCTGGGCACCTATGGAGCTGGACACCTATGGAGCTATAGAGCTAAGGAGCTGGGCACCTATGGAGCTGGACACCTATGGAGCTGGACACCTATGGAACTATAGAGCTAAGGAGCTGGGCACCTATGGAGCTGGACACCTATGGAGCTATAGAGCTAAGGAGCTGGGCACCTATGGAGCTATAGAGCTAAGGAGCCTGGCACCTATGGAGCTGGGCACCTATGGAGCTATAGAGCTAAGGAGCTGGGTACCTATGGAGCTGGGCACCCTTGGAGCTGTAGAGCTAAGGAGCTGGGCACCTATGGATCTGGCACCTATGGAGCTGGGCACCTATGGAAATATAGAGCTAAGGATCTGGGCACCTATGGAGCTGGGTACCTCTGGAGCTCAAGAGTTGGGCACCTCTGGAGCTATAGAGCTAAGGAGCTGGGCACCTATGGAGCTGGGCACCTATGGAGCTAAAGAGCTAAGGAGCTGGGCACCTATGGAGCTATAGAGCTAAGGAGCTGGGCACCTATGGAGCTGGGCACCTATGGAGCTATAGAGCTAAGGAGCTGGGCACCTATGGAGCTGGGCACCTATAGAGCTATAGAGCTAAGGAGCTGGGCACCTATGGAGATGGGCACCTATGGAGATGGGCACCTATGGAGCTATAGAGCTAAGGAGCTGGGCACCTATGGAGCTGGGCACCTATGGAGCTATAGAGCTAAGGAGCTGGGCACCTATGGAGATGGGCACCTATGGAGCTGGGCACCTATGGAGCTATAGAGCTAAGGAGCTGGGCACCTATGGAGCTATA
>JAAWVA010001074.1:0-14056 GCA_015227895.2 Colaptes auratus | reverse complement strand
ACTGTCAGTAGGGGCTCTGGGTACCGTGTCTGTGCCGTAGCAACGAGATGAGAAACATCCCATCTTCTGCTATGATCAACAGGCTCAAAGACCCCGTTAGAATGTGCCTGGCAGGACACACCTTCTTAGTTAGGCACTCAAGCCAATTTTTGGCAAGTGGGACAGAGCTAGTGGACCTGGAAGATTCCCATTTTGCACCTCAGAATCGAAACTTCTGTTCAGAAACAGAATGAATCCAAAGGCTGCACTGTTTTTGGGGGTGTTTTCAAAGGAAAACCCTCAAAATTGCAAGCCAGAAGGAGTCTCCTGAGCCTTCAGCTACTCTCCTCCAGCTGCACCTCTTCCACAGCTGGCTCACGTAACCTCTTCCCTCTGGAGTCAAATATGGACTCAAGAAGGCCAACCATGTCCTGCACTGTATCAAAAGAAGTGTGACCAGCAGGACATGGGAGGTGGTTCCACCCCCTGCTCTGCTCTCATGAGACCCCACCTGGAGTCCTGTGTCCAGTGCTGGTGCCCCCAAAACAAGAAGGACATCAGACTGCTGGAGTGGGTGCAGAGGAGGGTCACAAAGAAGATCAGAGGGCTGCAGAACCTCCCCTGTGGGGACAGGCTGGGAGAGCTGGGGCTGTTCAGCCTGGAGAAGGCTGCAGGGAGACCTTAGAGCAGCCTTCCAGTATCTGAAGGGGGCTCCAGGAGAGCTGGGAAGGGACTTTTGACAAGGACTGTGGCTGACAGGACGACAGGCAATGACTTTGAGCTGGAAGAGGGGAGATTGAGACTAGAGATTAGGAAGAAATTCTTTCCAGTGAGGGTGGGGAGGCACTGGAACAGGTTGCCCAGGGAGGTTGTGGATGCCCCTGGCCTGGAGGTGTTGATGGCCAGGTTGGATGAGGACTTGAGCAACCTGGGCTGGTGGGAGGTGTCCCAGTCCATGGCACAGGTGGGTTGGAACTGGATGATCCTTAAGGTCTCTTCCAACCCAAACCATTCCATGACTCTGTGTGGTTTTAGTTGAAAGGAAAATTCTTTATGAATAAGGACTTTAGGTGCTGTGAAAACTCAGGTGCCCTAACTAGGAGACCCCAGACATGCCTCAGCTACCATCTTGTTCAGCCATGTCCTTATAACCCCAGCGTTAAGGGAGCTGCAGGCCAGCAAATGTCATGTTCCAGCTGGATTTCCCAGCCTGCAGCAAAAGATGACCTGGGGGTAGTGGTTGACAGCTGGCTGAACATGAGCCAGCAGTGTGCCCAGGGGGCCAAGAAGGCCAAGGGCATCCTGGCCTGCAGCAGGAAGAGTGTGGCCAGCAGGAGCAGGGAGGTCATTCTGCCCTGGACTCAGCACTGGTTAGGCCACACCTTGAGCCCTGTCTCCAGTTCTGGGCTCCTCAGCTGCAGAAGGCCATGGAGAGAGTTGAAGGTGTGCAGAGAAGGGCAAGGAGGCTGGGGAGGGGTCTGGAGCACAGCCCTGGGAGGAGAGGCTGAGGGAGCTGGGCTTGCTTAGCCTGCAGAAGAGGAGGCTCAGGGGAGACCTTCTTGCTCTCTCCAACTCCCTGCAGGGAGGTTGGAGCCAGTGTGGGGTTGGTCTCTTCTGCCAGGTAGGCAAGCAGCACCAGAACAAGAGGACACAGTCTCCAGCTGTGCCAGGGGAGGTTTAGGCTGGAGGGGAGGAGCAAGTTCTTCCCAGAAAGAGTAATTGGCCCTTGGGATGTGCTGCCCAGGGAGGTGGTGGAGTCACCATCCCTGGAGGTGTTCAAGAGGGGATTCGATGTGGCACTTGGAGCCATGGTTTAGTTAATCATGAGGTGTCAGGTGATGAGAATAGAATAGAATAGAATAGAATAGAATAGAATAGAATAGAATAGAATAGAATAGAATAGAATAGGAAGAGACCTTCAAGAGCATCGACTCCAACCTATCACCCAACACCATCTAATCAACTAAACCATGGCAGCACATTCCAATGGGCAATCTCTCTATGAAGAATTTCTTCCTAACATGCAGGCTAAACCTCCCCTGGCACAGCTTGAGACTGTGTCCTCTTGTTCTGGGGCTGCTTGCCTGCCTGGCAGAAGAGACCAGCCCCAGCTGGCTCCAACCTCCCTGCAGGCACTTGCAGAGAGCAAGAAGCTCTCCCCTCAGCCTCCTCTTCTGCAGGCTAAGCAAGCCCAGCTCCCTCAGCTCTCCTCACAGGCTTGTGCTCTAAACCCCTCACCAGCTTTGTTGCCCTCCTCTGGATAGTTTGGACTCGATGATCTCTGAGGTCTTTTCCAGCCTTGTTGATGCTATGATTCTATGATCTCATCTCTTGCCTTCCCATGGGGGTGGAAAATGTGCCTGATGATGTGTTCTGATCCGAGTGCACCTGGCACTGCACTCGCCTGGCCTGAGGACAGAACCGTCTGGGCAGGGGGATGAGATGCTGCCAGCACTGCACAAATGCCTGCTCCAAGGAGAGGGTTTCTGACGTGGCCAGCCTCCTGCATAACAACTTTCAGCTCTCTGCCTCAGAACAGCATGGGCTGGTGACTGTGCCATGTGCCAGCCCTGCTTACCAGGAGCTGGGAGGTGCTGACTGGAAATGGTTCTCCTCCAGAATTGGTGTGGATTAGATCCCAGCTCCTGCCTTGTCAAAGGTGTTCTCTCTCTCTCCTGCCAGCACAAGCCAGCTGGCATTGGTGACAGCACCTATGGGCTTCCTTTGCACTTTTCTTACTGAAGCTGTTTAAAGCTGCTCTAGCAGGGGTTTGCACTAGAAGATCAGAGAATGACAGAATGGTTTTGGGTGGAAGGGACCTTGAAGTTTATACAGTTCCGACCCTCCTCCATGATCAGGGACATCTCCCACTAGCCCAGGTTGCTCAAGGCCTCATCCAACCTGGCATTGGACACCTCAGGGAGGAACATCCACAGCCTCCCTGGGCAACCTGTGCCAGTGTCTCACCACTCTGTAAGCAGAGTTTCCTCCTGAAGCTGTCTCCACACTTCCATGAAATCACAGCTTTCAAGCCAAGTCAGCTGTTGATATTGCCTAAGCCCACAGTATGATGTTTGATCTGTCCCATACAGGACTCTGGTTTAAACTGGTCCCTGATGGGTTCCAGAAGTGGCTAACAGTGGCTGCCATGTTGGCAGTAGTTCTCAGTAGTTCCCAGTGTGATCCCAGAGGATCACAGCACATCTCTGCCCCTCGTAAACATCTCCGGATGGGGATTCACCACCTCCCGGGCAACCTGTTCAGCGTTTGAGAGCCCTTTGGGGAAGAAGGTTCTTCTAATGTCAAACCTAGACGCCCCCTGGTGCACCTCGAGGCTGTTGCCTCTCATTTTGTCACTAGTTAACTAGGAAAAGACCAACACCCAGCTGGCTCCGACCTCCTTTCAGGGAGTTGTAGAAAGCCAGAACGTTTCCTCTCAGCCCCTTCCAGACTGAAAAGACTCCCAGTTCCCTCAGCTGCTCCTCCCCAGCCTTGTTCTCCAGACCCTTCACCAGCTTCACTGCCCTCTCTGGACCTGCTCCAGCACCTCAATGCCCTTCTTGGCGTGAAAAGCCCTAAACTGAACCCAGGACTCAAGGTGTGGCCTCACCAGTGCTAAGTACAGAGGCATGTTCACTTCCCTGTTGGTCCCTGCCAGGATGCTGGTGGCCTTCTTGGCCCCCTGGGCACACTGCTGGCTCATGTACAGCTGGGTGCTGATCAACATCTTCAGGTAATTTTCTGCCTGGCACCTTCCAGCCACTCCTCCCCAAGCCTGGGGTGTAGCATGGGGTTGTTGTCACAGAAAATCTCCAGAAGGACGAGGGAATAAGTATAGGATATTCAGCTCCTCTCAGCGAGGAGGTGATTTGATCCTGATTCACAGGGAACTTGGCAGAGGAAGGAAGGTGCTAAGAACCACTCCCTTCAGCCCCAGAGGGACCCATGAGCTATTGTGATTTTAGACAAGTCCATACAAAACCAAGCAGTGATTCACCTGTAACTGTAGTCAAGCAGTGGAAGAACACCCTGAGAGTTTGTCCTTCACTGCACCTCTGGGTAAAGGAGGAGGTGTGGCTCCAGGAGCCCAGGGCTCTGCAGCAGGGCTGTGCAGTTGTTCAGAGCAGGTAGAGCTCACACTCTACAGCAAGATGAGCTGCACCAGAAACCCCAAACCCTACAGTGCTGGCAGGGGGTTGACTCTGGATCTGCAGCTGGTGTGTCTGGGACATGCCTGCCATGGCATGGGACACTCAATGCATGTGTGTTTGGTTTACCTCCTGCTAATCACTCCCTCCAAGTAACAGCTGCAAGGTATATGAGCTCTCCTTTCAGAGACAGACACCAGCCCTGGAAGGACTTGGAAGTGAAGGAAAACAATGTTCTGTGCTGCTAAGTGTCATCAGAGGGGCTGGAGAGCCCATCTGCACTGGCAGTGCACGTGGAGGACAGGTCTGTGATGTCTGCTTCACTGGACACTGGGCTGGAACAGGCAGATCCTGGTTGTCCCTGCAGCCAGGCACACCAGAGAGCACGAATGTCACCTTTAGACTTCAGAGCATCTTTGCAGTGAACACAGATTGGAACTGAGTGGATGGTGCAGAGGGTCCTGCTGTATACACACACACAGAGACAGAGGGTACTTTCCACCCAGCATCTCCTAGGCTCACAAATTAGATCACAGAGAGCTGCTTAAACAGAAGCAGAAATGCTAAACTGCCCTGACTGCAGAGAAGGGACAACCTGTCTAAATAAAACTGACAGGTAAGGGACGATCTGGCCTGCACACTTGAGTTAAAGAGGGAGTCAGGCTGCAGTTTGTAATCATTCATTCTCTTTCTGAAGTGCAAGGTACAAATCCCAGCATGGGCAGCCTGTAGCTACTGCAAGGTCAGGATGTGGATGGGAGGGGGCCTGCTGAGTTCAAAGCAGACAGGCAGAGAAAAGCTGCCTTCCCACATTTGCTGTCTTGATAACAGACTGTGGCAAGACCAGGCTGAGGGGTAGAAGGGGGAGAAAGAGCTGGTGCAGCCTTCCAAAAAGCTCCAGACCAGCAGCTCCTCCGTGCCTCCATCTTGCTCTTTTTAATTCCATCTCACCTGTCTTTGGCTTCTGATTTGCTGCTCTGTGCCTGAATAGGCTGCAATTCGCAGCGCTGCCCTCAATTCAAATGAGAACCCATAGGGATGTTAATCAAGAGCTGCAGGGCTGAGCTGAGGGGCCGGATGTTTTCATAACCAGAGCTCTTGGAAACAGAGAGAGGCTGAGCAGGCTCTGGTTTCCTTGGCAGAGCACTGAAGGGAGGATATGCTAACACTTCCCAAACAGCCATACCCTCTTCTTCTCTTTTTTTTGCCTGGAAAATGGTTTGATCAAAGCTCCTTAAATTTGCTTCGAGTTGCTAAAGCAGTTCCAGCCAAAAGCAAAAGTCTTGCAGTGATTATGACTTTTGTATCATCATTTTTCATTCTTCTTAGCTTTTAAAGCAGAACATTGCACTCCCCCTTTGAAATCCCATCACACTGGACTGTTTGCCTGAGCCCAGCTGTCAATGGCTCCATGTCCCAGGGGAGGCCAGGGACAAGCAGAGTCCCTCAGGGATCAGTCCTGGGACCAGGCTTGTTCAGCATCTTTGTGGGAGGCCATGGACAGTGGCACTGAGTGCACCCTCAGCAGGTTGCTGATGACACCAAGCTGTGTGGTGCAGCAGACAGCTGGAGGGAAGGGATCCATCCAGAGGGACCTGGACAGCTGCAGAGGTGGGCACAAGCCAACCTCAGGAGCTTCAACAAGACCAAGGGCAGGGGCCTGCAGCGGGGTCGAGGCACCCCAGGCACAAATCCAGGCTGGGCAGGGACTGGCTGGAGAGCAGCCCAGAGGAGAGAGACTTGGGGGTGCTGGGGGAGGAGAAGCTCCCCAGGAGCTCTCAGGGTGCACTTGCAGCCCGGAAAGCCAATCAGAGCCTGGGCTGCAGCAGGAGAAGTGTGGCCAGCAGGGCAAGGGAGGGGATTCTCCCCCTCTGCTCAGCTCTGCTGAGACCCCACCTGGAGTACTGCCCCACTTCTGGAGCCCCTATGACAGAGGGATCTGGAGGGCTGGAAGGTGTCCAGAGCAGGGCCATGAGGAGGAGCAGAGGGCTGGAGCACCTCTGCTGTGAGGACAGACTGAAGGAGTTGGGGCTGTTCAGGCTGGAGAAGAGAAGGCTCCGAGGTGACCTCATTGTGGCCTTCCAGGATCTGCAGGGGGCTACAAGAAGGCTGGGGAGGGACTGCTCAGGCTCTCAGGCAGTGATAGGACTAGGGGGAAGGGAATGAAGCTGGAGGTGGGGAGATTCAGGCTGGAGATGAGGAGGAAGTTCTTCCCCATGAGGGTGGTGAAGCCCTGGAATGGGTTGTCCAGGGAGGTGGTTGAGGCCCCGTCCCTGGAGGTGTTTAAGCCCAGTCTGGATGAGGCTGTGGCCAGGCTGATCTAGTGTGGGGTGTCCCTGCCCATGGCAGGGGGGTTGGAACTAGCTGATCCTTGTGGTCCCTTCCAACCCTGACTGATACTATAAATCTATGATACTATGAATCTATCAACCATTTCAGTAAAGCAAATCTTTCTGCTCTGGTTTGCCAAGGAAATCTCCCAATTTCTGCTCAAAAAACCACTTAAAGGAATCTCAGTGGGGGTGGGGTGGAAAAAATCCTTCAGTTAATGAAGGGGAAAGGAATTTTTCAAGAGCATTTTTCAGGGCTGTAAATTGGTTAGCAAACTGAAAAATGAATTGATTCCCCCATTCTAATTAATTGCATCATTTCCCTGATCTTTCCACACACCAATAGGAGCCTCATTAGCTGCTTCTGGAGAAAATCCTCCTTATGACCAGCACCGATGAGAGCAAGCACACAGCAGAGCCCTGGTGGGACTAAAACCTCTTCCTGCCTGGAACAGAAGCCAACAGTAGGAGAAAGTTGGTTTGGGCCAGTGGTTCTGAGATGATTTCTCCTCATCACCTCTTTATGAAATGGCTTCAGTTCCAAATCCCTTTTTGCTACTCTGGATTAACTGTCACAGCACCTGCCTGGAAAGGAGAGCCGAGAAGGCAGCCATCAGAGGGCTGGGAGGCTGATTAGTTTGGCTCTGTGTAACCCTTGCTGAAATGATGTTCTGCAGCTCACAGCTATGCTCAGTGACCCACAGCAGAGTCCTGTGTTCTTGCTAAGCCAGTGAGAAACTTCATTAGGAGAGAGGAAGAGGGACTCCTCTTTCCCCTTCAATGCACTCATGGAAGCACGGAGGCTTCTCTGGTGCTTATCCCACAGAAGTTCAAGTGCTGAGCAGAGTCTGAAGCACTAAGATAAACAACTCCCCCAAGCATCTCTCCTAAACCCAAAAGTACTGTATCATAGCATCATAGAATGGCAGCTTGGAAGGGACCCCAAGGATCACCTGATCCAACCTTTCTAGGTGATAGTGGAGTTGCAATGAGCTGGCCCAGCACCCTCTCAAGCTGTCTTAAAGCTGACCACTACAATAAATCCAGTACTGGAGCCATCTGCAGTCACCTCATGCACCAACTCTCCACTCTTGCTCACTCTGAGGTCACTCAAAGTCCCTTACCTTTCTGCACAGGACAGAGAAGCTGCCTTGGGTTTCTTGAGGCAACAGGTGTGTGACAACCTGATGAAGGGAGGACTGGGTGGCTCCCAAGCAGCCCCTTGGGCTGGATCTGCTCCTGAACAGGACTGAGGGACAGTCAACTTCTGGAGTTACAGGAGCACAGTCAGTTAAAGGCATTGGAACAGGTTGCCCAAGGAGGTGATGGAGTCATCATCCCTGGAGGTGTTCAAGAAAGGTGTGGCCATGGCACTTTGGGACATGGTTTAAAGGCCATGATGGGGTTGGGTTGAAGGTTGGACTCAATGACCTTAAAGGTCTCTTCCAACTGAAACTATTCTCTGATTCTGAAGACTGGAAGGTCTCCACATCACAACTGATTCTTTTGTTTTCTTTGTACAGCTCCTAACACAATAGGCTTTTTTTCCCCCCATAGTCAGACAAAAAAACCAAACCCAAACCAACATCAATGCAGTGCTGTGGTTTCAAAACTCTTTTTCTCACTGCAACACAGGCTAAATACAGGGGGGAAAAAGGGAAGCTATTTAGAGCCTTGAAGATGCTCAGCAAAGCTGCTGCTGTGCTGCTGCTTTGAAGTGGAGTGGGGTATGTAAAATTATGGAAACTAAGCAAATAGATGTTGCTCCCTTAATACAGAATTGCCAAGTCAGATTTTGCTCCACTGGAGATAGCACACAAAGAAGAGGAGAAAGGCTCATGTGATTTCATAAAAGGAGCTGGCATTCAACAAGAATTCTTCTATCAAACAATCAAAATTAGCCTTCTGTTGTTAAAGTCTGCAGGGACCCAGGGGAAATAGCTGTGACTTTCTGCTCATTTCCTTTTCAGCTCTGCCTAAGCCCACTGCTGCAGTTTATGATTCAGGTCACTAAATTACTTTCTGCATTTGCATGTATTTGAAATAATCTCACTTTATTAGCTGCCTTATGCCCTGGCCTGCTGGCAGAGTGGCTGCCCCCCGCACATGGTTCCTTCTTTCAGGTCTTCACTTCTGCTTCTTTGCATCTGACTGGCTCACTAAATACCCTGCTTGGCTCATGACCTGCAGGGAGAAGGCTCCCAGCACAAGTGGTCTTTGCCCCACTTGCCTGTGGTTTACTTGTGTCCTGAGATGGTCTCCTTGGATAATCCAGCTTGCTGCTGTTGTCCCCAGAAGGGCAACACAGCACCTGGTAACTGCAGGGCAAAGAAGCTCTGGGTGTACTCAGTAACTGGCAGGTTGCCACAGCTGCTTCTACACCCTGGGCAGCTCTTCGGCACTGGGCTTATACTGGTTGGGAGGTCTCACTGCACCAGCCCTTGCCACTGTCTTTAGGGGTCTATGCATACAGGGAAATTAGCTGGCATGGAGATTTAAGGACAAGAAAGTGCTCTAATCCTGACTCTCTCAGATGTAGTTACCCACACCCCAGCTGTGTTCACTGGCACGGGAAGGTTCTGCTCGGAGCTGAAGCAGCTCTTGGCAGCAAAGCCAAGCCCAGCTGGATCAGCTCTCTGAGCATCCACAGAGGAGTTTGGTGCTCTCAACAAATCTGCTCCAGAAACAAATTCAGACTGAGTTTCCTGAGAGCCAGGCTGTGTAAATGCATCACAAAGGGGACGTGCAAGAACTGCTCCATGCTAGCTGCCATTATGTAGAAGGCAGCACCCCCCACCCCCACATGGCAGGTTCAGCTCTCTCCTGCTCAGGCTGGATCCTTTCAACTCTGGTGGTAACCTGGACTGCTGGAGCAGGTCCAGAAGAGGCCATGAAGATGATCTGAGGGCTGGAGAACCTTCCCTACGGGGACAGGCTGAGACAGTTGGGCCTTTCAACCTGGAGAAGGCCCAAGGGAGACCTTAGAACAGCCTTCCGGTACCTGAATGAGGCCTACAAGAAAGCTGGGAAGGGACTTTTGACAAGGGCTTGTAGTGCTGAGAGGGAAGGCTTGAAGCTGGAAGAGGCAGACTTAGACTGGATGCTAAAGAAATTCTTTCCAGTGAGGGCAGTGAGACACTGGCACAGGTTGCCCAGGGAGGTTCCTCTTCACATGGAATCTCCTGGATTCCAGTTTGTGCCCATTGTCCCTTGTCCTGTCACTGTGCACAACTCAGAAGAGTCTGGCCCCAGCCTCTTGCCCCCCACCCTTTAGCTCTTGCTGAGCACTGCTCAGATCCCCTCTGGGGCTGCTCTTCTCCAGGCTCCACAGCCCCAGGGTTCTCAGCCTTTGGTCCTCGCAGAGATACTCCAGACCCCTCAGCAGCTTTGTGGTTCTCCAGTAGTTCCCTGTCTTGAACTGGGGACCCCAGAACTCCAGCTGTGGCTTCACTAGGGCAATGAAAAGGGTGAGAAGAACCTCCCTTGACACACTCTTAATGCACCCCAGGAGACCACTGGTGTGGATAGGCAGTGACTGTACCTGAGGAACCTCATGACAGTCAAACTAAACCAAATGGAGCTCCACCTCTTCACCGTGGTGCCCATCATGCAGAGCTCTGCAGAAGCAAAACTGAACACCTCCAGCCCTCTAGAGCAAGCTCTCTGTGAATGTCCATGAATGGGTCTGAGAAGTGGATAATTCTGAGTGCCTGTCATGCCTTGTGCTGTCCTGGCTGCTGCAGACTGAAGCCAAAGAGCTGCCTTCTCCTCAAGTGGAGAAGGGCTTGTGTCTGGAGCCAAAACTCCTGGACTCAATCCTCAGCATCTTGCTGGGGGTGACAGCTGTGACAGGGACACATTCTGGAAGACTCTGGGCGTTCTGGCACTCTTTCCCTGTCAGTTGTGTGCTTTGCAGTGGGCTGGTTGCAGAGAGCTGCTGGACTGCCTACAAGGCAGGGCAAGTCCCCTGTGTCTAGAGGTGTGGCTGAGAAGCAGATCTTGTTTCATGTTAATCGAAGAGTGGCTGGAAACTGTTTTGAAAGGTGTTGGGGTGGCAAAGTGCTCCCTGAACAAGGGCTTCATTTTGATGCAGGTAGCAAAGAGCTGTGGCTGTGGCTCTCTCATGACAAAGCTGGTAAATTGGGGACCCATGGAGATGGGGGACAAATAGACTGTACCCCCTGAAGCTCCACCAAGTACCTCACTTCAGCTTAATATCTCCCAGTGACCCAACTCCCTGTTTGTAGTACCACTGACTGCTGCCTAGAAGACCAAGCTTCCTAGAGAACTTGTACCATGCAAGGCAGACATAGGTTGGGATAAACTGATGTGACCAAAGTGATTTCCAGGGTTAAAGACAGGTCTCCTGAGATCTCATCACCACTTGCCACTGGCCCTTTTATTGGGTGTCTTAGGCTTCATTTCCTCCTGGAATTGCATGAGAAATGGCATTGCATATTCAGGTGAACAGAGTTGCCAGTTCACCTTAATTAAGCCAAAGTAATTTGCATTCACTCGTGGCTGGTGAGCTGCTGATATTTTCCTTAGGCTAAAGGAAAATACTCTGAGTCTGGACCTTCACTTCCAAATCCAAGCAACTCAAATATTCAGTCCCTGCTGCAGTCCAAGCTCCTGCCCTGCCTGTCTGTGCCTTGATAGCATCTCTGGGCTGTGATTCACCCAGGCCATTTGAGGTAGCCACATCACACTCCAAATGCCTTCCTTTTTGTCTCTGCTGACCATGAAGTTCAGATTCAGATCTCCACGTGGTAGTGCTGGAGATGGTGGGAAGGCATTTCAACCCTGAGGAAACCACAGAGTGGCATGTGAACTTGGATTCCTCAGGAACAGTTACGTTTGTGGTGATTCAGGTGACAAGAGAGGAACTAACACAGGAGGAGCTGTGGTGTCTCTTGTCAGCCACTGATACACTCACCTGCTCGGTACTTGGATAAGAAGATTCCACCTCCTTAGAGGGCTGGCCAGAGGTCAATGTGACTTTGAAATAAAGCTTTCTTCCAAAGCACACACACACCCACATGGGCCACAGGAACTGCTGGCCTTACATCCTCTGTGCCTCTAGCAGTAGCCTCACAGAGGAGGCACACAGCCATCTCTCTGGATCCTATGAACCTGCTGGAGCAGGGCAGAGGAGGCCACAACATGAAGGCTGGAACCCTTCTCCTGTGAGGCCAGGCTGAGAGAGTTGGGGGTAGCTCAGGTGGGGAAAAGAAAGCTCCAGAGAGACCTTCAGGTGGTCTTTCAGTACTTCAAGTACTTTCACAACCTGGTGTTTAAAGGTCATTTGGATATGGTGCTTGGGACTATGGTTTAGGGGTGACCTCTCAGAGTAGGGTTCTGGCTTGGACTTGGTGATCCTGAGGGTCTTTTCCAACCAGAATGTTTCTGTGATTCTGTGAAAGGGGCCTCCAAGAAAAGTGGGAACAGACTTCTAGCAGGGCCTGCTGTGACAGGACAAGGACTGATGGTTTGAACAAAGAGGGAGATTCAGACTGGAAAGAAGGAAGAAACTGTTGACACTAAAGGTGGTGAGACCCTGGCCCAGAGAGGTGGTAGATGCCCATCCTGGAACCATTCCAGGTCAGGCTGTTGGAGGCTCTGAGCATCCTGCTCTAGCTGCAGACATCCTTGCTGACTGCAGGGGGGTTAGATGACCTTGAAAGGGCCCTTCCAACCCAAACCATGATCCCCTCACAAGCAAAGCTGCTGGCTCATCTCACACCTGCAGCTCTTGGGGATTGCTCACCTGCCTAACCAAACCTGGCACTACAGTGTGGATGCAGTGCAACATTTTTGCTGAGCACATATGGGTTTATTTATACACAGTTCAGACCCTGTCATTTATCCATAGGCTCTTGCATGGCACATGCCACAGGGGAGCAGCTCAGAGGCTTCAAAGGCCGAGCCACCTTTGGTGGCATTATTCTCCCCGCAGAAGAGATGAGGAACTGAGGCAGAGAGCAAAGGCGTGACAAGGACGAACAGGGAAGCTGTGGCAGAGCTTGGCAAGGATCCCAGATCTTCTCATTCACAGTTCACCTAGCCTAACACAGGCCAGCCCTTCCTCTGAGGCAGCAGATCCCAGAGAATTAGTCATGATCCAGACAAGCAGGGCTGCAAACCCAACAAGATTTCAATTGCAGGAGAGTGAGCATGAGCTGCAAAACAGGGTGCCCAGTCAAAAGGTTGGGAGCAGCTGCTCCTGTGGCTTCTTTGCGTGGTTCTACCACCACAATCTCAGAGTCACAGAATGGTAGAGGTGGAAGGGACCTTGAAAGATAACAGAGTCCAACCCCTGCTTGCAGAGCAGGGTCACCTAGGGCAGGTCACACAGGAACACATCCAACAGGTTGTGAATGCCTCCAAGAAGGGACTCCACAACCTCTCTGGGCAGCCTGCTCCAGGGCTCTGCCACCCTCACAGGGAAAAAAGCTTTCCTTCTGAAACTGTGGCACCTCCTCTGCTCCAGCTTGCCCCAGTGCCCCTTGTGATGTCATTGGGCATCCCTGAGCAGAGCCTGGCTCCTTACTCTACACTGCCCTGACATCTTATCACCAGCAATGAGGGCACCCTCAGGCTCCCTGCTCCAACCCCAGCTCCTCAGCCTGGCCTCACAGGGAGATGCCCCTGCCTGCAGCAGCTTTGTGGCTCTGCACCAGATCTTCAGCAGTTTCCGAGGTCCTTCTGGAACTCAGGGGCCTGGAACTGGACACATATTCAGATGCAGCTTCACCTCAGGCTACAGGGGGAGGACAACTTCTCTTGACCTAACCACAGCCCTTCTAATCCACCCCAGGATGTAACTGGCCTTCATGGCCACAAGGGCACGTTGCTGGCTCATGGTTATCCTCTTGTGCACCATGACCTCCATGTCCCTTTCCCCCTACACTGCTCTCCAACAGGTCAGTCCCCAGCCTCCACTGCTCCATGGCATTGTCCTTCCCCAGATGCAAGACTTGGATGGCCACTCCTAGTGGACTGATGTATCACAGTATCACAGTATCACAAAGGTTGGAAGAGACCTCGAAGATCATCGAGTCCAACCTGTCACCACAGAGCCCATGACTAGACCATGGCACCAAGTGACACATCCAATCCTCTCTTGAACACCTCCAGGCATGGGGACTCCACCACCTCCCTGGGCAGCACAGCCCAATGGCCAACAACTCTCTCAGTGAAGAACTTTCTCCTCACCTCCAGCCTAACCTCCCCTGGCACAGCTGGAGACTGTGTCCCTTTGTTCTGTGCTGGTTGCTAGGAAGAAGAGGCCAACCCCTTCCTGGCTACAACCACCTTTCAGGTAGTTGTAGAGAGCAATGAGGTTGCCCCTGAGCCTCCTCTTCTGCAGGCTTAAACAACCCCAGCTCCCTCAGCCTCTCCTCCCAGGGCTGTGCTCCAGACCTCTCCCCAGCTTGTTGCCCTTCTCTGGACACCTTCAGTGTCTCGATGTCCTTCTTAAACTGAGGGGCCCAGAGCGGGACACAGGCCTCAAGGTGGCCTAACCAGTGCAGAGTACAGGGGCACAATGACCTCCCTGCTCCTGCTGGCCACACTCTTCCTAATGCAGGCCAGGATGCC
>JAAWVA010001073.1:0-14058 GCA_015227895.2 Colaptes auratus | reverse complement strand
TTAGTTTCATAGTTTCAGTCAGGGTTGGAAGGGACCACAAGGATCATCTAGTCCCAACCCCCTGCCATGGACAGGGACACTCTACACTAGATCAGGCTGGCCAGAGCTCATCCAGCCTGGTCTTAAACACCTCCAGGGAAGGGCCTCAACCACCTCCCTGGACAACCCATTCCAGGCCTTCACCACCTCATGGTGAAGAACCTCCTCCTCACATCCAGCCTGAATCCCCCACCTCCAGCTTCATTCCATTGCCCCTAGTCCTATCACTCCCTGATAGCCTGAAAAAGTCCCACCCAGCCTTCTTGTAGGCCCTTCAGATACTGCAAGGCCACAATGAGATCACCTCGGAGCCTTCTCTTCTCCAAACTGAACAGCCCCAACTCCTTCAGTCTGTCCTCAGAGGAGAGGTGCTCCAGCCCTCTGATCATCCTCGTGGCCTTCTCTGGACACCTCCAGCACCTCCAGATTCCTCTTGTAATAGGGGCTCCAGAAACTGGACGATACTCCAGGTGGGGTCTCACCAGAGCTGAGTAGAGGAGGAGAATCACCCCTTGACCCGCTGGCCACACTTCTCCTGATGCAGCCAGGATCTGATTGGCTTTCCGGGCTGCAAGTGCACATGAGAGCTCATGTTGAGCTTTCATCCACCAGCACCCCAAGTCTCTCTCCTCTGGGCTGCTCCCCAGCCAGTCCCTGCCAGCCTGGATTTGTGCTGGGATTGCCTCGACCCAGATGCAGGACCCTGCACTTGGTCTTGTTGAAAATCATGAGGTTGGCTTGTGCCCACCTCTCCAGCCTGTCCAGGTCCTCTGGGATGGCATCCCTTCCCTCCAGCGTGTCTGCTGCACCACACAGCTTGGTGTCATCAGAAACTTGCTGAGGGTGCACTCAATGCCACTGTCCATGTCACCCACCAAGATGTTGAACAAGCTGGTCCCAGACTGATCCCTGAGGGACTCCGCTTGTCACTGGCCTCCACTGGGACATGGACCCGTTGACAGCCACTCTTGGGTGCGGCCATCAAGCCAGTTCTTTATCCATCTGGTGGTCTATCCATCAAACCCGTGTGTCACCACTTGAGACCAGGTGTGGTGTGGGACGTGTCAAAGGCTTGCTCAGGTCCAGGTAAACGACATCAGTTGCTCGCCCCTCATCTATTAATATTGTCACTTGTTCATAGAAGGCCACCAGGTTTGTCAGGCAGGATTTGCCCTTGGCAAAGCTATGCTGACTGTTCCAAATCACCTCTTCACTATTCTTCTGAGTCAGTAGTGCCTCCAGGAGCATCTGTGCATTAGTATACATGCACTTCAGCTGGGCTCCTGGTTTCACCCCAGACTCCATCTTACCACCCTCAGACTCCTGTCTAGGGGGACTGGTTTCAGCCCCTTCCCCCTTTGAAGCTAGTTTAAAGCCCTGTCAATGAGACCTGCTAATTCCCTTCCCAGAATCTTTTTACCTTTGGGGGACAGGCCATTCTCATGTCCTCTGACCTTTCCCCTCCTCTGGGACAGATGTACTCCATCTGTTGCCAGCTGACCTGCTGCAGTAGAAAGTTGTTCAAGATCGAAAAACCCAAAGTCTTCAGACTACACCAGCCTCTAAGCCACTTGTTGACTACAGCTGCTGACCTGTTCCTTATGGTATTCCCTCCTGCAACTAAGGGTATAGACAAAAAAAATTATTTGTGCACCTGACCCCTCCACCAGATCCCCCAGGGCCTTGAAGTCATTCTTGATAGCCCTGGAAGTTCTGGTTGCAACATCATCATTCCCTAACTGCATAACTATTAAGGGATAGTAGTCAGAGGGCTGCACCAGACTAGGCAGCCTTCTGGTAACATCACTAACTTGAGCTCCTGGGAGGCAACAAAGTTCCCTGTGAGTAGGGTATGGCTGACATATGGGGCCTTCTGTTCCCCTCAGGAGGGAATCACCAATAACAGTTACCGTCCTCTTTTTTTTAAGGGAGCAAGTCTTGATTCCAGGGGGAAGGCTGTTTAACCATAGGCTCTTTCACCTTAGGCTGTTTTGCCTCAGGGAAAACCCCAGATGGTGTGTCCTCCGGCATCAGAATCACCTCCCCCTCAGCCTCCAGTGCCCCATACTTGTTTTCCAAGGGCAGTGGGGAAGGTGAGGGGAGGCAAAGAAGTTTTAATTTGTGTCTTTTGAGAGGAACCTGTGTCCATTCCCCTCTGCTTTTTGGATATCCAGTATCTGCTGGGGGAGCCTACAGAGCCTGGTTACTCAAGTTTGTCTCCCTTCTACAATCCCTGACATCTCTAGTCTAGTTACCTCATCCTTCCGTCTGGCCACCAGGTTAAGCAGATAGTCAATCTGCTCACTCCTGATGCAGGAGTTGTCCCCACTACCCTGCATCTCAAGTGCCAGGCTCCAGCACTCTCTGCAGCCATATGCCTGGACACCCACCTCTTGCTTATGGCACATGCCTACCTGCTTATATTCCCCCCTCAGTCTGAGTCGAGACTGATTTTTTGAAGGAGTAATTGCAGCGCGTTCCCACCATGCCTGCCCTGCCCGCCTGACCTGCGGGACAAGATTTAGAAAATGTGCGGCAGCAAACTAGACGCTTCCTCAACAATACTCTGGCTTTAGCACAGTTATTCTTTACTGGAAACATCTTCCTGTTCTGATCCAAGTGTGTTACAAAGAAGTTCAGGGAGGTCTGTGTAGATCCTTGATGTGAATGACTTTGTGGTTCATGAAGATAGAGTGTTGCATGCCAGAGTTCCCAGGAAGGATACTTATTGTTTCCATCCTGGTTTTCAAAACTGTTCCATGCAGACAAAAATTACATATCAGAGGGCATGTTGTGACCTGATAATGGAAAAGCTGCACACTTCACTGAGCTGTGAAAGCCTCCAAAATTTTCCTGGGAGGCTTCTGGGAGAAGCAGGAGATACATGGCACAGCGCCATGCAGTCAGCACCATTTTTCGATTTCCTTATTATGGCACATTCATGTCACAATTTCTGGACTACAAATGCAGTACCAAGGAAAGATTTCACGAAAGTTCTTAGTTTGTGAGGAAACCAAATATTTCCTTATAAAGTTTCTGTTAAGGGTTATGTCAAACCTCTCCATTTTGTGGACTTGCCAGTGACCCGCAAGCTCCCCTACCCGCCCCCTCTCCCGCTCCCTTCCAAATTAAGTTTCATTTCTAAATTTCTAAATTCTCCAATTCATCTAAACGGTTCAAATTGCCCATATATATTCATTCTGTAGGAATGGTTCTTCCAACTGAATACTGGTACCTGTAAATATCGACTGTAAATAATTTATTAATATCTCTGCCACTCATTGTGGTGGTGCGAGAAGTTCAGTGCCCCCCACACACAGAGAAACCATGGCTAACTCAGTCGGAGAAGCAACAATTGGAGGGCTATATTTTACAAGCAGGATGAAATGCAGTGAATACATACACAATATACAGTATTTACAATATAGACAGACAACAAAGAACATAACACAGAAAACCTTCCCTCCACCAGAGAGAAGGGTCCCCCCAAAACCCCGTTCTCTCCCTTCCTCCCTTTTTTCCCAAAAAAGGGTTAGAGAGAGAAGTAATTATTAATGGGGAAATTCTGTTAGTTCAAAGTGTGTGCTAAGGAAAGGTAAAAAGAAGAATTAGTTTCTTATCTTGTTAATGGAAGGTCAGCAGCCAAGCTCAGAAAGAGAAACAGCAGCTGTTCACAGTATCACAGTATCACCAAGGTTGGAAGAGACCTGAAAGATCATTGAGTCCAACCTGTCACCGCAGACCTCATGACTAGACCATGGCACCAAGTGCCACATCCAATCCCCTCTTGAACACCTCCAGGGAGGGTGACACCACCACCTCCCTGGGCAGCCCATTCCAATGACAAATGACTCTCTTAGTGAAGAACTTTCTCCTCACCTCAAGCCTAAACTTCCCCTGGTGCAGATTGAGACTGTGTCCTCTTGTTCTGGTGCTGGTTGCCAGAGAGAAGAGACCAACCCCTTCCTGGCTACAACTAGTTGTAGAGAGCAATGAGGTCTTCGCTGAGCCTCCCCTTCTCCAGGCTAAAGAGTCCCAGCCCCCTCAGCCTCCCCTCATAGGCCTTGTTGCCCTTCTCTGGACACGTTCAAGTGTCTCCATGTCCTTCTTAAACTGAGGGGCCCAGAACTGGACACAGGACTCAAGGGTGTGGCCTAACCAATGCAGAGTACAGGGGCACAATGACTTCCCTGCTTCTGCTGGCCACACTACTCCTAATGCAGGCCAGGATGCCATTGGCCTTCTTGGCCACCTGGGCACACTGCTGGCTCATGTTTAGGCGGCTGTCAATCAGCACCCCCAGGTCCCTCTCTGTTTGGGAGCTCTCCAGCCACTCCGACCCCAGCCTGTAGCTCTGCATAGGATTGCTGTGGCCAAAGTGCTACACCTGGCACTTGGATTTGTTGAATGCCATCATATTGAACTCAGCCCATCTGTCCAGTCGGTCGAGGTCCCTCTGCAGAGCCTTTCTGCCCCTCTAAAAGACCAACATCTGCTCCCAACTTGGTGTCATCTGCAAATTTGCTGATGACTGTCACAATCCCCGCATCCAGATCATCAATGAAGATATTAAAGAGGATGGGGCCCAGCACTGATCCTTGGGGGACTCCACTGGTGACTGGCCTCCAGCTGGAGGTGGCACCATTCACCACCACTCTCTGGGCTCGACCCTCCAGACAGTTCCTGACCCAGCACAGAGTGTTGCTGTCCAAGCCATGAGCTGACAGCTTAGCCAGCAGTTTGCTGTGGGGGATGGTGTCAAAGGCCTTGCTGAAGTCCAGCTAGATCACATCCACAAGGCCTCCCCACATCTACCAGGCAGGTCACCTGATCACAGAAGGAGATCAGGTTGGAGAGGCAGGATCTGCCCGTTCTAAATCTATGTTGGCTGGACCTGAGGCCTTGGCCATCCTGCAGGTGCGCAGTTATTGCTGCCAGGATAATCTGCTCCATCATTTTCCCTGGCACTGAGGTCAGGCTGACTGGCCTGGAGTTTCCGCGTTCCTCCATGCGACCCTTCTTGTGGATGGGGACCACACTGGCCAGTTTCCAGTCATCTGGGACCTCTCCGGTGAGCCAGGACTGGAGGAAAATGATGGAGAGCGGCTTGGCCAGCTCATCTGCCAGCTCTCTCAGGACCCTAGGGTGGATCCCATTCGGCCCCATGGACTTGTGAGTGTCCAAGTGGCTCAGCAGGTCCCGAACTAATTCCTCATGGATTTCCGGGGCATTACACTGCTCCCTGACCCCATCACCCAACTCAGGAGGCCACTCATCCTGAACTCCTCCTGCATTGCTGTTAAAAATTGAGGCAAAGAAGGTGTTCAGGATCTCAGCCTTTTCCTCAACTTCAGTCACCGTGTTCCCCTCCAGGTCCAATAAGGAGTACAGGTTCTTCTTGCCCTTCTTTTTGGCATTAACATATTTGTAAAAATGCTTTTTGTTATCCTTCACAGAGGTGGCCAGCTTCAGTTCTAACTGGGCCTTTGCCTCTCTAATTTTTTCCTACATAATCTAACAACTTCCTAAACATACCTTGAGAAGCCTTCCCCTCCTTCCAAAGGTGATACAGCCTCTTTTTTTCCCTTAGTTCCTCCAGGAGCTGCTTGCTCATCCAGGCCGGTCGCCTTCCCCGCCAGCTCATCTTTCAGCACATGGGAACTGCCAGTTCCTGTGCCTTCAAGAGCTCCTGTTTGAAGTAGCTCCAACCATCCTGGACCCCTCGGTTCTTGAGGGCTGATGCCCAGGGAACTTTGCAAATAGGTTTCTTAAACAGGATGAAGTTTGCCCTCCAGAAGTCCAAAGTGAAGGTGGTCCTCCCTATCTCCCTGCATATTGAAAACTTCACCATCTCATGGTTGCTGCACCCCAGGGAGCCTCCCACAGTCATATCTCCCACCAGCCCTTCTCTATTGGAGAACAGAAGGTCAAGCAGAGCCTGACTCCTGGTAGGCTCACTTAACAGCTGCATCAGGAAGCTGTCCTCTATGTGCTCCAGGAATCTTCTCTCTGCTGAGTTAAGTTCTCAGCAGATATCTGGCAGGTTAAAGTCACCCACAAAGACAAGATCTGATGATCTTGGGACAGCCTCCAATTGCTTATAGAATAATTCGTCCACCTCCTCATCCTGGTTAGGTGGTCTATAGCAGACTCCAACCAGGATGTCAGATTTGTTAGGCCTCCCTCTGATTTTAACCCACAGGCTCTCAGTCCCTTCATCCTCCACCTCTAGTTCTGTGGCAGGGAGTGACTCCCTAATATACAGAGCCACCCCTCCTCCTCTTCTCCCTCGCCTGTCTCTCCTAAAGAGCCTGTAACCTCAGTGTAGCACTCCAATCATGCATGTTGTGCCACCATGTTTCTGGGATGGCGACTATATCATAGTCACCCTGGTGGACCAGAACTTCCAGCTCATCTTGCTTATTGCCCATGCTGTGTGGTGTACATTCACTTCAGCTGGGCTCTCGACTTCTCAATTAACCCTAATTTGTGTCCCACTCTTTCCTCTTCAGAGGGACTAATTTCCTCACCCACCCCCTTCAGACCTAGTTTAAAGCCCTCTTAATGAGCCCT
Organism: Colaptes auratus; assembly: GCA_015227895.2. Lineage (NCBI taxonomy): Eukaryota > Metazoa > Chordata > Aves > Piciformes > Picidae > Colaptes > Colaptes auratus. The sequence goes on along the minus strand of JAAWVA010001073.1, from coordinate 7,446 downwards.
GCCAACTCTAGTGCTAGGACTCTCTTACCTTTTCTAGATAATTGCACCCTATCACGATCCAGCAAGTCAGGTGCAGTAAAAGTTGCCCCATGATCAAAGATCCCAAAATTCTGCTGCTGCCACCATCCCCTGAGCCAATTGTTGATGGTGTGTGTTCTCCCGTTCCTCTCAGTTTACACCCCTACCACTGGGGAAACTGAGCAGAACACCACTTGAGCTCCTGCCCCATCAATCAATTGTCCAAGGGCCTTGAATTCCTTTTTAATCACCCTGGTGCCCTTCTTGTCAATTTCATTGCTTCCAGCTTGTATTACCAGCAAAGGGTAATAGTCAGAGGGCTGGATCAGCTTTGGGAGTCTCCTTGTGACGTGCCTTACCCGTGCCCTGGGTAGGGAGCAGACTTCCCTGTGGGATGGGTTGGGACAACATATGGGTCCCTCAGTACCCCCCAGGAGAGAGTCCCCAACAACTATAACCCTTCTCTTTTTCTTTGTGGAGCTAGTCTTGATAGTTGGTGGGGACCGCTTGGCCTTAGGCTTCCCCCCAGATGGCTGTTCCTTGGCCCTTTCATCCACGTTGCCCTCAGCCTGCAGGGCCTCATACTTATTATGCAAGGGCAATGGAAGAGGAGGAGAGGGCCAGGATTGATCTCCCTTGCTACCCTTGACAGGGACCTGTATCCATGCCTCCCTGTTTCCAGGGACCCTTCCCTCAGCAGGGGAGATCTGCAGATATCTGCACATATCTAACTCCCTTTCGCTTTCCCTTATTGACCTGAGCCTACATACCTCATCCTTCAGCTCAGCTACTTCATCCTTCAGCTCTGCCACCAGACTGAGGAGAAAGTTCACCTGGTCACACCTGACATAGGTGTTCTCTCCTTTCCCTTCCATTGCAAGTGCCAGACTGAAGCACTCTCTGCAGCCAGCAGCCTGGACTCCTGCATGCTGATGCAGCAACTCTGGGTAGATACTGTTTTTCTAGCCTTCATCCAAGTGACAACCATGGTTCAGGGTTTGATAGAAAAAAATTTTTTTTTTTTTTTATGTGAGCAGCAGGAAGGCTCTCAAGCCAAAATGGCGTCGTATGTACAGCCTGGGCGGGATTTAAACCTCCCGCGGCTGATGTCACACTCCTGATCCTGAGCAGGCTCGCGAGAGCATGATCCTGCTGGATCTCCCTGCCAACCAGGGCATCCTCCTGACCCGCAAAGTCCTGAAAAGAAATGAAAAGCCAGGAAGAAAGCTCATGGTTCAAGTGGAGGGGTCCTGTATGCCGGTCCCAGTCAGCTCTGCAGCCAAAATGCAGACTCAGACTCCAAACAGACCAAGACTGACTGAGATTCAAAATGAACTAAAACTAAAAATTCTACCAATCTACCAATGAAATTCATTTAGAACATCCTTGTTTTCCTTTTCACACCAAAACATTCAGCCAGAGTGTTCCAGTAACTGTCCCTTTCTTAAAGACATAGCCTAAAACGGTCACACTCATTCATAACTAGAAGATTTTATAACAGGGGGATGAAGGGTTTGAGAGCATCCCTGATGAGAATGACTTGGGGCTACTGGTGGAGGAATGTCTGGGCATAGGCCAACAACGTGTGCTTGGTGCCCAGGAAGCCACCTGGGCTGCCTCAAAAGAACTGTGGCTGGAAAAATTGAAGTTTCCACTCTAGTGAGACCCCATCTAGAGTACTGCTGTGGAGTCCTCAGCACAGGAAGGACATGGACTTTCTGGACTGGGTCCAGAGAAAGGCAATGAAAATGATTCAAAGGATGGAACACCACTCCTATGAGGAAAGGGTGAGAGAGTAGGGGTTTGTGACTGTTTTAGGCTGTGCCTTTAAGAAAGGGACAGTTGCTGGAACAATCTGGCTGAATGTTTTGGGATAACAAAACCAAGATATTCTAAACTAATTTCATTGGTAGATTGGTAGAATGCAACTGTAAGTTTAAGATCAGTTTGAGTCAGTTCAGTCTGTTCTTCTCTGTTCCTGTGGGCTTGTCTGTTTCTCTCTCTCTGAAGCAACAACTGCTGGACGGAGTTCACCTTGATTAACACAGCTAACCAGATAAGAAAACTAATTATTGCACACACTTTGAGCTAACAGAATTTTCTTTTTAATTTTGCCTTTCTCTCTCTCTCTAACCCTTTTTGGGAAAAAAAAGGGAGGTAGGGAGGGAGAGGGGGTACAGGGGGAATCCCCCCTCTGGCTGGAGGGAAAAAGGTCTTCTGTATTAGGTTTATTGTGGTATATTTCTGTATATATTGTAAATACTGTATATTACATATATATCTATATCTATATCTATATCTAGATCTAGATCTAGATCTAGATATAGATATCTCCATCTGCATTCCATTCCTGCTTGTAAATACAGCTTATTTTATCTGCTTCTCCGACTGAGTTAGCTGTGGTTTCTTTGTGTGTGGGGGGAGAACTTTCTCACCCTGCCACAGGGTTGTTCAGACTGGAGAAGTAAAGGCTCTGGGGAGACCTTATTGCAGTCTTTCAAAACCTAAGAAAGATGGGGACAAACTTTTTAGTAGCAGCTTTTGTGGTGGGATGAGAAGTAATGGCTTTAAACTAAGAGGGTAGATATAGGCTAGATGTAAGGAAGAATATTTTTACTGTAGTGTGGTGAGTTGAAATTTCCCTCCAACATTAAATTTGCCACACCAGTTCAGTTGGAAGCAACTGGAAGCTGTATTTACAAGCAAAACTACAATCTACAATGGAATGCAATTAATATGTACAAAATATACAGTATTTACAATATTTACAGATATTTACAATTAACAAACAAGATGAGAATCCTCCTGGTCAGAGATGAGGAGAACTGTCTCTTTGTCCCCCCACCATACTGTAGAGGTGATGAAACACTGGAAAAGGTTCCCCAGAGAGGTGGGACAAGCCCTGGAAGCATTCAGAGTCAGGTTGGTCAAGTCAACCTGATCTAGTTACAGATGGTCCTGCTCACTGCATGGGGCTTGGACTAGATGACCTTTAAAGGTCCCTTCCAACCGGAATAATTTTATAAGTCTTTTTCTATGATTCTGTGATTTTTAGACAGATTAAATGCCTCCAGAAATATTTTTGAGTTCATAAACACCAAGTACAAATGAAAGGTGATAGGGGTTTTTGTCATTAAGAATTTTAATTTATTAAAATCATTAAGCTTAAGAAGTGTTCATTCACACAAAAAGCGTATTTTCTTCCTTTCAGTTGTTCCTTTAGTTTTTCCCTCTTAATAAATTTGCTGTCAAATTGCCTTATTTTAACTGAATGTGGTGGGGTGAGAAAGTTCCCTCCCCACACACAAAGAAAGAAACCACAGCTAGCTCAGTCAGAAAAGCAGATGAAAGCTATATTTACAGGCACAAATGGAATGCAATGAAAATGTACACAAATATACAATATTTACAATATATACAGAAATACACAGCAATGAACGTAATGCAGAAAAGCCTTTTCCCTCCAGCCGGCCAGGGGGGTTCCCTGAACCCCCCTCTCTCCCTCCCTACCTCCCCTTTTCCCAAAAAGGGTTAGGAGAGAGAAAGGCAATTAAGGAAGAAAAATTCTGTTTGGCTCGAAAGCACAGCAAGAATTAGTTTTCTTATCTGGTTAGCTGTTAACTCAAGGCCGTTCCTGCTTGCAGAAAGAGAGAATGTCGTCCAGCCCACAAGACAGAGAAGCACAGACTGCACCCAGACTGAACCCAGACCAGACTGAACTAACAGAACCCAAACTTAAAATGGCATTCTACAATCTACCAATTAAATTAGTTTAGACTATCTCTTTTTTTTGTTTAAATATCATAAACATTCAGCCAGAGTGTTCAGCAACTGTCTCTTTCTTAAAGACATAGCCTAAACCAGTCACACTGAACTAAAAATGATAGGATAATTTATTTTGCCACAGTAGATGCCAGTCAGTGAAGCCAAGAGAACATGTAACATAAAATCTTCATAACATATGTTTTACAATCAATATGATCTGTAAATTTTTTATGACATAATAATAGTACATGCAGCTTAGGTTCCCACATCTATGCAGATGTACAGCTGACTATTCAAACTGAAAATCCTTAGGGCAAATGCAGTGATTTTTGTTGGGTTATTTCCCTTCCCTTCCCTTCTCTTCCCTTCCCTTCCCTTCCCTTCCCTTCCCTTCCCTTCCCTTCCCTTCCCTTCCCTTCCCTTCCCTTCCCTTCCCTTCCCCTTCCCTTCCCTTCCTCCCTTCCCTTCCCTTCCCCTTCCCTTCCCTTCCCTTCCCTTCCCTTTCCCTTCCCCGTCCCCTTCCCTTCCATTCCCTTCCTTCCCTTCCCTTCCCTTCCCTTCCCTTCCTTCCCTTCCCTTTCTCTTTTATTTTCTTAAAATGTTCTGTATTTCTCATGTTTCTTCTAACTGCATTTATTTATGCATTTTTTGATACCTGCTTAGCCTTTTGACTTTTTTCTGTAGTAAGAGTTTAAAAACATTTTTTTATACCCTTTGCAATCTTTTGTATCTCTTCCCAAGATGCTAGTATTTTTGTGTTCTGTTTTTAACCTTTTTCTTATTTATATCCATTATATATGTTTTATATATATATATATGTATGTATGTATATAAAAAATCTGGCACTGCTTTGCTTCTTTCATTTATCTACCAGGCATACCTTCTTTCCATTAAACCTCTTTTTCTGTCTCATTGTCTTAATTTTTTGAGCTCAGCAGAATGATGGGGACAATATCTCTTGCTCCCTATAAAATTGTACTTTATGTAAAGCAAAGTACTGACTGTGCTTCCAGACAGTGGGCTGCCAAACAGGAAGAAATAAAGCTGATACATCTGCTAAATCTCTGCTCAAGACTGTTGAATTGTAAAAGCAAGAGGCTCAAATGACCAGCAGAGGGAGAGATTTGCACGGTTAAACCCCCTCTGTTAGGGATATCCTGATTCTAGCCCCAAAGAGAGCATCAATGCCAGCAGAAGCACAAGCAATAAAGCTTGTGAGATGTGTAACAGAAAGAGATGTCTAAAGCAAAATACATAAACTACTTATCTTGGAAAGGCTGCAATTCTTATTTAACTAATAAAAATATTGAGGCATTTAGGAGGTCATAATACAGAAAATAATGGTTAATTGACTAGAACTGTAAGATATTACAAATAGTTGTCATATTTATCTTCATGATTGTTATAAATCAACTATGGATGAAATGCAATTAAGTCTTTAATAAGGAAATACAAATCATTAGTTGAAATCATTAGGGGAGAGGAGAGAGGAGAGGAGAGGAGAGGAAAGGAGAGGAGAGGAGGGGAGGGGAGGGAGGGGAGGGGAGGTGAGGAGAGGAGAGGAGAGAGGAGAGGAGAGGAGAGGAGAGGAGAGGAGAGGAGAGGAGAGGAATGGGAGAGGAGAGGAGAGGAGAGGAGAGGAGAGGAAAGGGAGGAAGAGAGGAGAGGAGAGGAGAGGAGAGGAGAGGAGAGGAAGGAGAGGAGAGGGAGAGAGAGGAGGAAGAGGAAGGAGGGAGGAGAGGAGAGGAGAGGCGAGGAGAGGAGAGGAGAGGAAGAGGAGAGGAGAGGAGAGGAGAGGAGAGGAGAGGAATGGGAGAGGAGAGGAGAGGGAGAGAGAGGTAGGAGAGGCAGGTCCTGCTGACCAACCTGATCTCCTTCTAGGATCAGGTGACCCGCCTGGTGGATGTGGGGAGGCCTGTGGATGTCTACCGGGACCTCTGCAAGGCCTTGACCACCGGTCCCCCACAGCAAACTCCTGGCTAAGCTATCAGCCATGGCTTGGACAGGAGCACACTGTGTTGGGTTAGGAACTGGCTGGAGGGCCGAGCCGAGAGAGTGGTGGTGAATGGGCCACATCCAGCTGACGGCCTGTCACTAGTGGTGTGCCCCAGGGATCAGTGCTGGGCCCCCATGCTCTTCAACATCTTTATTGATGATCTGGATGAGGGCATGAGTCCATCATCAATACATTGTGGATGACACCAAGCTGGGGGCAGGAGTTGATCTGCTGGAGGGTAGAGAGGCTTTTGCAGAGGACCATCGCCAGGCTGGACAGATGGGCAGAATCCAACGGCATGAGATTGAAACACATCCAGTGTCGGGTTTCTGCACATTGGCCACAACAACCCCATGCAGTGCTACAGGCTGGGGTCAGAGTGGCTGGAGAGCGGCCAGGCAGAGGGGGACCTGGGGGTGCTGGTGGATGGGAGGCTGAACATGAGCCTGCAGTGTGCCCAGGGCAGCCAAGAAGGCCAATGGCATCCTGGCCTGCATCAGGAACAGTGTGGCCAGCAGGAGCAGGGAGGTCATTCTGCCCCTTACACTGCATGGTTAGGCTGCACTTCAAGTCCTGTGTCCAGTTCTGGGCCCTCAGTTTAGGAAGGATGTTGACTTGCTGGAACGTGTCCAGAGAAGGGCAGCGAAGTTGTTGAGGGGTTTGGAACACAAGCCTACGAGGAAAGGCTGAGGGAGCTGAGGTGGCTTAGCCGGAGGCCGAGCGGATGGGTGACCTTATTGCTCTCTACAACTACCTGAAGGGGGTTGTGGACAGGCAGAGTTTGGTCTCTTCTCCCAGGCAGCCAGCACCAGAACAAGAGGACACAGCTCAGGCTGCACCAGGGGAGGTTTAGGCTGATGTTAGGAAGAAGTTCTATACAGAGAGAGTGATTTTCCCTTGGAATGGGCATGCCCGTGGAGGTGGTGAGTGTCACCTTCCTTGAGGTGTTCAAGAAGAGGCTTGATGGGGTGCTTAGTGCATGGTCTAGTGTTTGGGTGGGTTGGATTGGTGATGGGTTGACGTGATGATATTGGAGGGCTCTTTCAACCTGGGTGTATTGTATTGTATTGTATTGTATTGTATTGTATTGTATTGTATTGTATTGTATGTTCAAGGCGTTCAAGAGGAAATTGGATGTGGCACTTGGTGCCATGGTTTAGTAGTCATGAGGTGTTGGGTTGGACTTGATGATCTTTGAGGTCTTTTCCAACCTTATTGATTCTATGATTTTATGATTCTATGATCTTGCTTGAAGTTGTCTCAAGTTGTCTCTTCTGGAGGGATAGTATTTCAACCACTGTCTCCCTGGGCAGCCTATTGCAATGCTTGACAACCCTTTCAGTGATGAAGTTTCTTCTAATATCCAATCTAAATCTCCCCTGGTGCAGTTTTCCTCTAATTCTATGACTTGATATGAAGGAGAAGAGACTCACACCCACCTCACTACAACCTCCTTTCAGGTAGTTGTAGAGAGCAGAGAGATCTCCCTTTAGCCTCTTCTCCAGAATAAACAACCCCAGTTTCTTCAGCCCATCCTCATAAGACTTGCTCTCTAACCCTTCATCAGCTTTGTTGCCCTTCTCTTGACACACACCAGCAAGTCAATGTCCTCCTTATAGTGAGGGGTCCAAAACTAGACACAGTACTCAAGGTGTGGCCTCAGCAGT
>JAAWVA010001072.1:0-14058 GCA_015227895.2 Colaptes auratus | reverse complement strand
CAAGATTAAACCATGTCCCAAAGTGCCATGGCCACAACGTTTCTCGAACACCTCCAGGGATGCTGACTGCAGCACCTTCCTGGGCAACCTGTTCCAGGGTCTCCCCACCCTCATGGGAAGAACATTCATAGAATCAACAAGGTTGGAAAAGACCTCAGAGATCATCAAGTCCAACCCACCACCTAACACCTCATGACCCCCCATCTGAATCTACCCATTTCTATGGCCTCCAGCCCACAATGGCTTCTTTGCTCTTCCAGGTTTCCTTGTACCATGGATTACCTAGAGGGGCTGGAGCAGGTCCAGAAAAGGGCAACCAAGCTGGTGAAGAGTCTGGAGATCAGGTCTGGTGAGGAGCAGCTGAGGGAACTGGGGTCACTGAGCCTGGGGAGGAGGAGGCTGAGGGGAGACTTTCTGGCTCTCCACAACTCCCTAAAGGATGTTGGAGTGAGTGGGGGTCTCTTCTCCCAGGGAACAAGAGACAGGACAGGAGGAAATGGCCTCAAGTTAAAACAGGGGAGGTTTAGGTTGGATATGAGGAAAAATTTCTTCCCCAAACAGTTGTCAAGGCCTGGCCCAGGCTGCCCAGGGCAGTGGTAGAGTCCCCATCCTTGCAGGGTTTTCAAAGCTGTGATGCTGAGGGCCATGGTTTAGTACTGTGCTCAGCACTGCTGAGGCCACACCTTGAGTCCTGTGTCCAGTTCTGGGCCCCTCAGTTGAGGAAAGATGTTGAGCTGCTGGAAGGTGTCCAGACAAGGGCAAGGCTGGAGGCGAGGAAGAAATTCTTCCCAGCCATAGAGCTGGCCCTGGATGTGCTTGCCACAGGAGGGGTGGTGGAGTCCCCATCCCTGGAGGTGTTTGGAGAAGCCTGGCTGAGGCACTTGGTGCCATGGTTGAGTTGCTCAGATGGTGCTGGGTGAGTGGTTGGACTTGGTGGCCTCTGAGGTCTTTTCCAACCAGGTTACTTCTATCCTTTCTTTCAGTGGTGACCTGGCAGTGCTGGGTTAATGATTGCCCTCGATTTGCAAGGTCCCTTCTAACCAAATGACTCCATGGTTCTGTGATTCCCTCCCCAAAGAATCAGAATCATAGAATGCCAGGTTGGAAGGGACCCAAGGGTCCTCTCTCCACGTTTCCACGTGCTGCTGCCCTCCGGGCAGGTGAGACCTCGCGGCAGGAGGAGCTCCTGCGTCGCTGCCAGGCTTGTGCACGGCTCTGTGATCAGCTTTCCCCCCCATGACTAAATTAACCATTGAGCATTAGAATGGTGCTCAAAAGCAGATGGATCATATTAATTAAATGTCACAGTTGGCTTCCTGTAGCCTGGTGGTCCCCAGCTCTGCGCTGCGTGCGGGAACCGAAGAGAGGCTTCCACAGGCCTCCCAGGGCCCCCACCCCAGCTGCTGGAGAAAGGGACTCAAACTGCACCAGGAGAGGTTTAGGCTGGATAGTAGGAACGAATTCTTTCCTGCAAGGGTGGGCAGGCATTGGGACAGGCTGCCCAGAGAGGTGGTGGAGTCACCATAGAATCACAGAGTCAATGTTGGTGAGGGGGCTGGAGCACAGCCCTGTGAGGAGAGGCTGAGGGAGCTGGGCTTGCTTAGCCTGCAGAAGAGGAGGCTCAGGGGAGACCTTCTTGCTCTCTCCAACTCCCTGCAGGGAGGGTGTAGCCAGGTGGGGGTTGGTCTCTTCTCCCAGGCAAGCAGCACCAGAACAAGAGGACACAGTCTCAAGCTGTGCCAGGGGAGGTTTAGCCTCAAGGTGAGGAAGAAATTCTTCCCAGCAAGAGAGATTGGCCCTTGGGATGTGCTGCCCAGGGAGGTGGTGGAGTCCCCATCCCTGGAGGTATTTAGGGGGAGAATTGATGGGGTGCGTGGTGCCATGTTGAGTTGCTCAGATGGTGTTGGGTGAGAGGTTGGGCTTGATGATCTTGAAGGTCTCTTCCAACCTGGTTAATTCTATTCTATTCTATTCTATTCTATTCTATTCTATTCTATTCTATTCTATTCTATCCCATCCCATCCTTCCATCCCACCCTATCCTCTCCTATCCTATCCTCTCGTATTCTATTCTATTCTATTCTATTCTATTCTATTCTATTCTATTCTATTCTATTCTATTCTATTCTATTCTATCCTATCCTACCCTACCCTACCCTATCCTAACTGGAGCACAGCCTCTACATTTCCAGCTGAAGGAACTGGGACTTTTTAGTATTAAGAAGAAGAGGCTTGAGGGGAGACCTCATTGCTCTCTACACCCCCCTGAAAGGAGGTTGAAGCCAGGTGGGACTTGGTCTCTTCTCCCTAGTCTCAAGTGACAGAACAAGAGGAAGTGGCCTGGAAATGTGCCAGGGGAGGTTTAGGTTGGACATGAGGAACAATTTCTTTCCTGCAAGAGTGGTCAGGCACTGGCACAGGCTGCCCAGGGAGGTGGTGGAGTCACCATGCCTGGAGGTGTTGAAGGAACCTGTGGCCATGGCACTTGGGGCCATGGCTTGGTGGCCACGGTGGTGTTGGGCTGGTGGTTGGACTCCATGACCTTAGAGGTGGTTTTTTTCCAGATGAAACCCTTCTATGGTCCCAGATTTCAGCCTTGGTAGTGCTTTTGCTTAGAAAGTGCTGAGCAGCCTGGCTCAGAGCTGCTGCTTGGAGGGAACAAAAACCAAAGGAGAAGTCAGAGCAATGAAATGAATTCAGGAAGTATGATCTTAGCACAGCTGCTGCCTGTGTCTTTGCACTAATTTGGTGGAAGACAGAACTGCTGTCATTTGTGTCAAAGCATTATTCCCCCTGCTAAAACAAGGTGCAGCGTGCCCTGGCTCTATGGCACAACAAAGGAGGATTGAAGGGGCTCTGTGTTGTTGTGCATCCAGCTACCTGCAGCTGCTGAGCGTGGCTGAGGCTGGGAAACAGCCCTCTGAGCAGAAGGGGCTCCTGTGCTGGCAGCAGAGGGGAGCCCTCGGAGGGGGCGCCAGGGCAAGGAGCTGCAGGTGCTGGAGCAGGGCTGAACCCTGGGGTGGAATAGAATCATGGAAGGGTTTTGGTTGGAAAAGAACTCTGAGGTCGAATTCAGCCTTCAACCCAACACCACCAGGGTCCCCAAGTGCATTGTCCACACACTTCTTGAGCACCTCCAGGGGTGGTGACTCCATCACCTCGCTGGGCAGCCTGTGCCAGTGCCTGACCACTCCTGCAGGGAAGAAATGGTTCCTCATGTCCAACCTAAACCTCCCCTGGCACCATTTAAGGCCATTTCCTCTTGCTTGGTGCCATGGTTTAGTTGTCTAGGTGGTGTTGGATTGGTTGATAGGTTGGATGTGATGATATTGAAGGTCTCTTCCAACCTGGTCTGGTCTGGTCTATTCTATTCTATTCTATGCTATGCTATACTATTCCATTCCATTCCATTCTATTCTATTCTATTCTATTCTATTCTATTCTATTCTATTCTATTCTATTCTATTCTATTCTATTCTATTCTATTTCCATTCCGTTCCGTTCCGTTCCATTCCATTCCATTCCATTCCATTCCATTCCATTCCATTCCATTCCATTCCATTCCATTCCACTCTGATACAAGGGAGAAGAGAAGACCAAGCCCTGCCTCACTCCTGTCTCCTCTTAGTTTAGAGAGCAATGAGGTCTCCCCTCGGCTCCTCTTCTCCAGGATGAACAAGCCCAGGCCCCCCAGCTGCCTCTCCTCACTACCCCTACTCTCCAGCCCCCTCACAAGCGTTGTCGCCCTTCTCTGGACGTGCTCCAGCACCTCAGCTGCCTCCTTCCCCTGGGGTGTTCACCAGGAGTCAGAGACCTTCTGCCACCCCTCAGGGTTAACCTTTTCAGACTAGTTGATGCACAGGGTGAGGAGCATGTAGGAAGCTGGACCAAAACCAGTAGCAAACGCTGTTTGTTCCTCTGTGGAGCTACACTGCTGGGAGCCACCAGACACACTGCTGCCTCCTCAGGTCTGGTCCCAGCCTGGCTCTGAGAGCCCTGAGATGCTCCCTGGCTGCTGGCTGCTGTGTAACAGCAACAGAAACCAGTTCCCATGGTGCCTGGGGTTGATTTCTCAGCTGCTGCAGTGCTGGTAGAAGCCAGCATTACTGCACTGATCTGCTCTCACTGTGCTTTATCCCAGCAGCTCTTTCCATGACTGGGGGACAAGGAGCAGCCCACTCTGTGCCTACCCCAGCCTGGGCAGCACCCAACCGTGCAGGGCACTGGTGAAATCCTAGAACTGTAGGATCATAGCATCATAGAATCAACCAGGTTGGAAAAGACCTCAGAGATCATCAGGTCTAACCTATTACCTAATACCTGACACCTCCTGACAACTAAACCCTGGCTCCAAGGGCCACCTCCAATCCCTTTCTGAGCACCTCCAGGGACAGCATCACCCTGGGCAGCACATCCCAAGGGCCAAGCTCTCTTGCTGGGAAGAACATTCTCCTCACCTCCAGCCTAAACCTCCCCTGGTGCAGCTTGAGACTGTGTCCTCTTGTTCTGGTGCTGCTTGCCTGGGAGAAGAGACCAACCCCCAGCTGGCTACAACCTCCCTGCAGGCAGTTGGAGAGAGCAAGAAGGTCTCCCCTGAGCCTCCTCTTCTGCAGGCTAAGCAAGCCCAGCTCCCTCAGCCTCTCCTCCCAGGGCTGTGCTCCAGACCCCTCCCCAGCTTTCTTGCCCTTCTCTGGACACCTTCCAGCAGCTCAACAGCTTTCCTAAGCTGAGGATCCCAGAACTGGACACAGGACTCAAGGGGTGGCCTCAGCAGTGCTGAGCACAGGGCAGAATGACTTCCCTGCTCCTGCTGGCCACACTCTTCCTGCTGCAGGCCAGGATGCCCTTGGCCTTCTTGGCCCCCTGGGCACACTGGTGGCATGGCATGGCATGGTTTGAGGGGGAAAGGACCTTTAAAGGTCCATCTGGTCTAACCCCCCTGCAGTCAGTAGGAACACCTACAACAAGAGCTGGTTGCTCAGAGCCCCAGACAACCTGAGCTGGAATGGTTCCAGGGATGGGACATCTCCCACCTCTCTGGGCAGCCTGCTCCAGGGCTCCAGCGTCCTCACTGCACAGAAGTTCCTCCTCATATGGAGGTGGAGATGGCTGTGTAGAAGTCTGTGTCTGTTGGCCCAGGTCCTCTCTCAGGACACCTCTGATTAGAGGCTGTCCCTTTCCCCTTGGCACAGGAGGATGAGGAAGCAGGACCCTGGCAGATGGAGGTTGCACTCCTGGCATTTCAAGCTGCAACCCTTTCAGCACTCCCATCAAGAAGGCTCACCTCAGGAGGAGCAGCATCAGTGCACTTAGGAAAACAAAAGCAGGGAGAGATGACTAAACCTCTGTCACTAATCAGTGTGAAACTGTTAATTTTAATTGAATTACAGCAAACTTGGAGCCGAGCAGATAAGTCCTAATCCTGTAATGCTTCAATTTGCTTCCTAATATTCCTCTAATATTCTGAACCACCCCCATTACTGACACTGCCTAATCAATTTCATGAGGAATTTGGGAAGCTTTGATAGCCTATTGTTGTTTTGAAGCAAATTAAGGGAGGGCAGATGCAGAGGCTTCTGGGGAAGGCAGCGGTGAAGCCCTGGGGAGGGATCGGTGCAGGAGAGGACACCTGGCATGGGGGTGTGATGGCACAGGCATGGAATGGTTTGGGTAGGAAGGGACCTCAAGGATCAGCCAGTCCCAACCCCTCTGCCATGCCCAGGGACACCTCACACTAGCCCAAGTAGCTCAAGGCCCCATCCAACTTTGTCTTCATCTCCTCCAAGAAGGGGACATAGAACCATAGAATTGTCAGGGCTGGAAGGGACCTCAAGGCTCAGCCAGTCCCAAGCCCCCTGCCATGGCCAGGGACACCTCACACCACAGCAGCTTGCTCACAGCCACAGCCAGCCTGGCTGCAAACACCTCCAGCCAGGAGGCTGCCACCACCTCCCTGGGCAGCCTGTGCCAGGCTCTCACCACCCTCCTGGGCAACAACTTCTTCCTCACAGCCAATCTCAATCTCCCCATTTCTAGTTTTGCTCCATCCCCCCCAGCCCTATCCCTCCCTGACACCCTCAAAAGTCCCTCCCTAGCTTGCTTGGAGCCCCCTGCAGATCCTGGAAGGCCACAATGAGGTCTCCTGGGAGCCTTCTCCTCTCCAGACTGAACAGCCCCAACTCCCTCAGTCTGTCCTCACAGCAGAGCAGCTCCAGCCCTCTGCTCCTCCTCGTGGCCCTTCTCTGGACACCTTCCAGCACCTCCAGATCCTTCCTGTGATAGAGGCTCCAGAACTGGACACAGTGCTCCAGGGCATGATACTGTGGAGCTGCAGGCAGAGGCTTCCAGGACTCCTCAGCCCTTTATTCTCCATTGCAGAACTGAATAGATTTATGGGAGAGGCAAAGCTTGCAAGAAGCAAAAGGACTCAGTTAACCCTCCCTCTTCCAATGCATTATGGAGCTGAAAACAGGAGTGTGCAGGACAACCAGGGCTGCACACAGAGAGGTGATTTATGGCCAGGTTTGGAGCAGCAAGTGCCTGAGGAAGAGCAGAGATCCATACTGGGTGAGTGATCTCTCAGGCAGCAGCAATGCCTGCAGCAGGCAGGGGGATTTAGCTTAATGAATTTGCTTCATGCACTGCTCATAACCCACCACCATTCCAGCCTCTAAAGCTGGCTCTGTCTGAACAAAGTTCAGACAAACAAGGGTTTAAAAGGTGTGCTGATAGACAGCAAAGTTCCCCAGGAGCCAGCAATGAGCCCTCCTGGCCAAGGACAATGTCTGCTGGGGTGCATGGAGAGAAGTGTGGCCAGCAGGTCAACAGAAGCCCTCCTTGCTCCCTACTCTACCCTGGTGAGGCCACCTCTGGAGTCTTGGGTGCAGTTCTGGGCTCCAGAGTTCAAGAGAGGCAGGGAACTGCTGCAGAGAGTCCAGGGGAGGCTTCAAAGATGCTGAGGGGCCTGGAGCAGCTCTGTGAGGAGCAAAGGCTGAGAGCCCTGGGGCTGTTGAGCCTGCAGAAGAGCAGCCCCAGAGGGGAGCTGAGCAATGCTCAGCAAGAGATAAAGGACCTGTGGGGGGGCAAGGGGTTGGGGTCAGACTCTGCTCAGTGGTGCCCAGGGACAGGACAGGGGGCAGTGAGCACAAACTGGAACCCAGGAGCTTCCATCTGAAAAGGTGAAGAAACTTCTCTGTTGTGAGGGTGCTGGAGCCCTGGAGCAGGCTGCCCTGAGGGGTTGTGGTGTCTCCTTCTCTGGAGAGCTTCCAAATGCCCCTGGACACCTTGGTACTGAGCAGCCTGCCGTGGTGGTCCCCATCAGCAGCACATTTGGAGGTGTGACTAGAGGGACACAGCTGGAAGAATGAGAGAGCTGAGTCTCCCTCCTCCGTGCCTCACCCTTTGCTAAGGACAAACATTTGCTTCCCAAAGTGCCTGACTAGGAGGTGCCTCTAGACATGCCCTGGAGAGGGAGGCACACATGGGAGATGAGTCTGACCAGGATTCATTCATGATCAAGCCCATGGCTGAGTACTGTGAGATATCTCAGGTAGGTTTGTGCACAGGATAAATACCAAGGCACTCAGATTTCCTCCCCCATGGCCTCCACGGACTGAGATGCTAAATTTAGTGACTAAATTATTCATGTTGTGATATTCTCCTGATCTTAATCTTTGACTCTCTTCTGCCAGGCAGCAGAACGCCCAGTGAAGACAAACACTGTGCAAGGCTGCTCTCTCCTGCAGACAGAAAATGTGCCTTCAGAGGCAGCCTAGGCCAGGAAAACAGCAGGGCTGGGAGGTGAGATCCCAGAGGAATCTACCCATGGTGGAGCTGCATTCTCCCTCCACACACAGGGGCTCAAGGCTGCTGTTGGTATCAGTTTGGTGTCCCAGGCCATTTGTGGGTCTCAAGTCCCATAAGAAACCTGCAGGCTGGGGACAGGGCAGCCAGGCAGAAAGAGACCTGGGGGGAGTGGGTGACAACAGCAGAATATGAGCCTGCAGTGTGCCCAGGTGGCCAAGAAGGCCAAGGGCATCCTGGCCTGCAGCAGGAAGAGTGTGGCCAGCAGGAGCAGGGAAGTCATTCTGCCCTGTGCTCAGCACTGCTGAGGCCACCCCTGGAGTCCTGTGTCCAGTTCTGGGCTCCTCAGTTCAGGAAAGATGTTGAGGTGCTGGAAGGTGTCCAGAGAAGGGCAAGAAAGCTGGGGAGGGGTCTGGAGCACAGCCCTGGGAGGAGAGGCTGAGGGAGCTGGGCTTGCTTAGCCTGCAGAAGAGGAGGCTCAGGGGGAGACCTTCTTGCTCTCTCCAACTCCCTGCAGGGAGGTTGTAGCCAGGTGGGGGTTGGTCTCTTCTCCCAGGCAAGCAGCACCAGAACAAGAGGACACAGTCTCAAGCTGTGCCAGGGGAAGTTGAGGCTGGAGGTGAGGAGAATGATCTTCCCAGCAAGAGAGACTGGCCATTGGGATGTGCTGCCCAGGGAGGTGGTGGAGTCACCGTCCCCAGAGGTGTCAGGGAGTGATAGGACTGGGGGGGATGGAGCAAAACCAGAAGTGGGGAGATTGAGATTGGATGTGAGGAAGAAGTTGTTGCCCATGAGGGTGGTGAGAGCCTGGCACAGGCTGCCCAGGGAGGTGGTGGAAGCCTCCTGCCTGGAGGCTTTTGCAGCCAGGCTGGCTGTGGCTGTGAGCAACCTGCTGCGGTGTGAGGTGTCCCTGGCCATGGCAGGGGGCTTGCAGCTGGCTGAGCCTTGAGGTCCCTTCCAGCCCTGACAATTCTCTGATTCAATGGCAGACCGAAGGTTTGGCTTCTCCCCTGACACGCTGCTGCTGTCATGCAGCCAGCTTGGTTGGGCTGGGTTGGTTGGTTTGCTTATTTTTCGTGCTGAAAGGCTCTGACAGAGCTCTGAGGGAGCCTCTGCACGCTGCAGCTCGGCGGCGCGCTGCTGGCCGGGGCTGCGGCGCAGCTCCGCCGGCGCGGCGCAAAGCATCTCCCCTTTGCTACATGGAGGGTTCGGTTGTGTGAGTCAACAGCTTCCATTTCTTGGGTAATAAACTGCTCTGGAGTGATGTCTGACTCATCCCTTGCCGCCTTTGGAAGCGGGGTGAGGACGCTGGGAGGCCCAGGCTGGCGGCGAGCTGGAGGGACCCCCCCGCCGCGCCGAGACCCTCGCCCCACGGAGCTTCACGTCACTCATCCTGAGGGGGATGTGGGGCCTGCAGCCGTGAGTCACCTTGCCCCACGGGCTGGGCCTGGGCAAAATCAGAGCAGCTGAAGCCTGGGGACGGTTTGTTCATCCCTCACATAGGGTCTGCTCAGATTTTCCCACGACTTGGACTCGCACAACATTTTAGTTTGGAAGACTCTGTTAGGTTGAGGACAGTGAGAGACCTGAACGTGTCCAGAGAGGGGCAAGGAGGCTGGGGAGGGGTCTGGGGCACAGCCCTGGGAGGAGAGGCTGAGGGAGCTGGGGTTGCTTAGCCTGCAGAAGAGGAGGCTCAGGGGAGACCTTCTTGCTCTCTCCAACTCCCTGAAGGGAGCTTGCAGCCAGCTGGGGGTTGGTCTCTTCTCCCAGGCACCCAGCACCCGAACAAGAGGACACAGTCTCAAGCTGTGCCAGGGGAAGTTTAGGCTGGAGGTGAGGAGAAAGTTCTTCCCAGCAAGAGAGATTGGCCATTGGGATGTGCTGCCCAGGGAGGTGGTGGAGTCCCCATCCCTGGAGCTGTTCAAGCAAGGCTTGGATGTGGCACCTGGAGCCAGGGTTTGGTTGTCAGGAGGTGTTGGGTATTCGGTCATAGGTTGGACTGGATGATCTCTGAGGTCTTTTCCAACCTGGTTGATTCTATGATTGTCTGATTCTGTGAGCTAAACCCATGCACTTAGATCAGCCTGCAGCACAGCTCCTTCTATAACCTTCTCATCCTCTTTCAAATGAAGAGGTCATTTTATTTCATAGAGCCACAGAACGGCTTAGGTTGGGAGAGACCTTGAAGATCAGGAGGGAGGGACAGGAGGGAGGGGACAGGCTCTGCTCACTTGCTCCCTGGGACAGGACAAGGAGCACTGGATGGAAGCTGCAGCACAGGAGGTTCCACCTCAACACAAGGAGGAACTTCTTTCCTGTGAGGCTGACAGAGCCCTGGAGCAGGCTGCCCAGAGAGGCTGTGGAGTTTCCTTCTGTGGAGCCTTTCCAGCCCCATCTGGATGTGTTCCTGTGTGAGCTGAGCTGGATTGTATGGTCCTGCTCTGGCAGGGGGGTTGGACTGGATGACCTCTTTGGGTCCCTTGCAACCCTTGGCATCCTGTGAGCCTGTGATCATCAAATCCAACCCTTAACCCAGCACTGCCAGGTCACCATTGAGCCATGTCCCTCAGCACCACATCTCCAGAAGAAATTGTTCCTCATATCCAACCTAAAGCTCCTCTGGTGCAACTTGAGGCTGTTGCCTCTTGTCCTGTCACTTGTTCTTTTGGGAGCAGAGACCAATACAGACCTGGCTCCAAGATTCAGGAGGAGACTTGCTGGGGTGCTTGGTGCCATTGGTTAGTTGTTTAGGTGGGTTGGGTTGGTTGATGGGTTGGATGTGATGATCTTGAAGGTCTCTTCCTACCTGGTGTATTGTATTGTGTTGTGTTATCTTTTCAGGGAGTTGTAGAGAACCAGAAGGTTTCTCCTCAGCCTCCTCTTCTCCAGGCTGAACAAGCCCCAGTTCCCTCAACTGCTCCTCACCAGCCCTGTTCTCCAGATCCTTCACCATCTTCACTGTCCATCTCTGGCCATGATCCAGCACCTCAATGTCCTTCTTGGAGTGAGACCCCAAAACTCAACCCAGGACTCCAGATGTGGCCTCACCAGTGCCCAGTAGAAGGGCACCATCACTGCCTCTGTCCTCCTGGTCACAGTCTTGCTGATCCAGGCCAGGATGCTGGTGGCTTTCTTGGCCACATGAGCACACTGCTGGGTCATGTTTAGCTGTCTGTCAACCAGATATGAAATGGTCATTGATGCAACAATCAGGAGGTTGCAACAGCAAGAAGAGACAGATGCAAGAGGATGAAAAGGCTCTCCAAGGACACGCAAGGAGAACTGGAAGTGGAAACTGCGATTCGGAAGCACATTCATAGAATAGTAGAATCAAGCAGGTTGGAAAAGACCTCAGAGATCAGCAAGTCCAACCTCTCACACAGCACCTCCTGACAACTAAACCCTGGCTCCAAGGGCCACATCTAATCCCTTTTTGAACACCTCCAGGGATGGGGACTCCACCACCTCCCTGGGCAGCACATCCCAAGGGCCAATCTCTCTTGCTGGGAAGAACTTTCTCCTCACCTCCAGCCTAAGCCTCCCCTGGCACAGCTTCAGACTGTGTCCTCTTGTTCTGCTGCTGCTGGGTGCCTGGGAGAAGAGACCAAGCCTCACCTGGCTACAACCTCCCTGCAGGGAGTTGTACACAGCAAGAAGGTCTCCCCTGAGCCTCCTCTTCTGCAGGCTAAGCAAGCCCAGCTCCCTCAGCCTCTCCTCCCAGGGCTGTGCTCCAGACCCCTCCCCACCTTCAAGAGTCTCAATATCCTTCCTAAACTGAGGGGCCCAGAACTGGACACAGGACTCAAGGTGTGGCCTAGCCAGTGCTGAGAACAGGCAGAATGACTTCCCTGCTCCTGCTGGCCACTCTGGTCCTGCTGCAGGCCAGGATGCCCTTGGCCTTCTTGGCCACCTGGACCAAGGTGCCCCTAACGTAGATCTGTTGCCTTGCAGGGTCTGGCCCCTCCTCAGAAACTTTTCATTTCAAGGTTCCTGGGCTAATCAGTGCTTAGGGCACTATGAACACATTTATCACCTCATTTATCATCTCCCACCTTCGAGAACACCCCAGAGAAGGCTCCACGCCGGGGGGGTTCTTCACGGCCGCCGTGGCCCGAGGCTGCAGGCACATGTCCGAGGCAGAGCTTCTGCAATGGGACCATCAATCCTCTCAATTATTCACCCTGGTGGTATTTACAGCACTGACACTTTTTAATGCTGCAACTTCTTCATCTCTGAGCAATTTGCAGCAGTGACACTTGGTAATATCATCACAGCTCCTTCTCCTGCGAGAGGCAGTGAGGCAGCTCTGGCCGGCCGGCCGCCGCCAGGCTCGCCGGGGCGCGATGGGGAGGGCTCAGCTCGCCTCACCGACCAAGGGATCCTCATGCAGGTGGCAGGGAGTGCAGCCTCAGCGAGTCTGCTGGTGACACCAAGCTGTGTGGTGCAGCAGACAGCTGGAGGGAAGGGATCCATCCAGAGGGACCTGGGCAGGCTGGAGAGGTGGGCACAAGCCAACCTCAGGAGCTTCAACAAGACCAAGGGCAGGGTCCTGCAGCTGGGTGGAGGCAATGCCAGGCACAAATCCAGGCTGGGCAGGGACTGGCTGGAGAGCAGCCCAGAGGAAAGAGCCTTGGGGGTGCTGGGGGAGGAGAAGCTCCCCAGGCGCTCTCAGGGTGCACTTGCAGCCCGGAAAGCCAATCAGAGCCTGGGCTGCAGCAGGAGAAGTGTGGCCAGCAGGGCAAGGGAGGGGATTCTGCCCCTCTGCTCAGCCCTGGTGAGACCCCACCTGGAGTACTGCCTCCAGTTCTGGAGCCCCTATTCCAAGAGGGATCTGGAGGTGCTGGAAGGTGTCCAGAGAAGGGCCAGGAGGATGATCAGAGGGCTGGAGCACCTCTGCTGTGAGGACAGACTGAAGGAGTTGGGGCTGTTCAGTCTGGAGAAGAGAAGGCTCCCAGGTGACCTCATTGTGGCCTTCCAGGATCTGAAGGGGGCTACAGGAAGGCTGGGGAGGGACTGCTCAGGCTCTCAGGGAGTGATAGGACTAGGGGGAATGGACTGAAGCTGGAGGTGGGGAGATTCAGGCTGGAGGTGAGGAGGAAGCTCTTCCCCAGGAGAGTGGTGAAGCCCTGGAATGGGTTGTGCAGGGAGGTGGTTGAGGCCCCATCCCTGGAGGTGTTTAAGCCCAGGCTGGATGAGGCTCTGGCCAGCCTGATCTAGTGTGGGGTGTCCCTGCCCATGGCAGGGGGGTTGGAACTGGCTGATCCTTGTGGTCCCTTCCAACCCTGACTGATACTATGATTCTATGATGCTATGCAGGGAGCCTCCCTGAGCAGATGATGAAGAAAGATGTTGGCTGCTTGTGCATGCATCTCCAGCAGCCCAGCTGACTCGCCCTCTGATCGAGAGCCCTGGGAGGGAAGGAGCAGCCTCCCAGTGAAGCGGAGGAGCACTTTGAATTAAAGCAGGAGAAGCAGCGTGACATGTTGGTCCCAGACCTGCTATTGACTCCACTAAGAACAGGATCAGAGTCATTATGTACCCAATTAACCAGACCAGGAGTCCATGCAGGGCAGAGGGAGGGGGTGGGAGCTGCCAGGTCTCCCCCGTGGGACTGGGGACCGCTGGCAAGGACGGCCCTGCAAGGTGACTGCTCCATGGTGGCTTGCCAAGGCTTTCCCTTGTCCTCCTGGGGAAGGCTGACTCTGGACCTCTTTTCACTTGTCCAGAATACAGAATTAACCAGCTAGCAAAAGACCTCAGAGATGACCTATCACCCAACACCACCTGAGCAACCACACCATGGCACCAAGGGCTTCTGAGGGTGTCAGGGAGGGATAGGACGGGGGGGATGCAGCAAAGCTAGAAATGGGTGGATTGAGATTGGATGTGAGGAAGAAGTTGTTGCCCAGGAGGGTGGTGAGAGCCTGGCACAGCTGCCCAGGGAGGTGGTGGCAGCCTCCTGCCTGGAGGTTTTGCAGCCAGGCTGGAGGTGGCTGTGAGCAACCTGCTGTAGTGTGAGGTGTCCCTGCCCATGGCAGGGGGTTGGGGCTGGCTGAGCCTTGAGGTCCCTTCCAACCCTAACAATTCTATGAGTCAGACTCATAGAAGAAGAAATTCCTTCCAGTGAGGGTGGGGAGACACTGGCACAGGTTTCCCAGGGAAGCTGTGGATGCCTCCTCCCTGGAGATGTTCAAGGCCAGGTTGGATGAGACCTTGAGGAACCTGTGCTAGTATGAGGCGTCCCTGATCATGGTAG
>JAAWVA010001071.1:0-14072 GCA_015227895.2 Colaptes auratus | reverse complement strand
CCAGGAGCTGCCAACCCATCACCAGGAGCTGCCAACCCACCAGCAGGAGCTGCCAACCAGGAGCTGCCAACCCCAACACCAGGAGCTGCCAACCCACCAGCAGGAGCTGCCAACCCCCCACCAGGAGCTGCCAACCAGGAGCTGCCAACCCATCACCAGGAGCTGCCAACCCACCTCCAGGAACTGCCAACCCAACACCAGAAGCTGCCAACCCATCTCCAGCTGCTGCCAACCCATCTCCAGGAGCTGCCAACCCATCACCAGGAGCTGCCAACCCATCTCCAGGAGCTGCCAACCAGGAGCTGCCAACCCACCACCAGGAGCTGCCAACCCAACACCAGAAGCTGCCAACCCATCTCCAGCTGCTGCCAACCCATCTCCAGGAGCTGCCAACCCACCACCAGAAGCTGCCAACCCACCACCAGGAGCTGCCAATCCACCACCAGGAGCTGCCAACCCATCTCCAGGAGC
This sequence comes from Colaptes auratus, assembly GCA_015227895.2. NCBI lineage: Eukaryota > Metazoa > Chordata > Aves > Piciformes > Picidae > Colaptes > Colaptes auratus. The sequence continues at coordinate 13,601 of JAAWVA010001071.1, read as the reverse complement.
TGCCAACCCACCACCAGGAGCTGCCAACCCCCCACCAGAAGCTGCCAACCCACCACCAGGAGCTGCCAACCCAACACCAGAAGCTGCCAACCCCCCACCAGGAGCTGCCAACCCCCCACCAGGAGCTGCCAACCCATCTCCAGCTGCTGCCAACCCATCTCCAGGAGCTGCCAACCCACCACCAGGAGCTGCCAACCCAACACCAGAAGCTGCCAACCCATCTCCAGCTGCTGCCAACCCATCTCCAGGAGCTGCCAACCCACCACCAGGAGCTGCCAACCCAACACCAGGAGCTGTCAACCCATCTCCAGCTGCTGCCAACCTATCTCCAGGAGCTGCCAACCAGAAGCTGCCAACCCACCACCAGGAGCTGCCAACCCAACACCAGAAGCTGCCAACCCACCACCAGGAGCTGCCAACCCATCTCCAGCTGCTGCCAACCCATCTCCAGGAGCTGTCAACTAGGAGCTGCCAACCCACCTCCAGGAGCTGCCAACCCCCCACCAGGAGCTGCCAACCCCCCACCAGGAGCTGCCAACCCATCTCCAGGAGCTGCCAACCCACCACCAGGAGCTGCCAACCCCCCTCCCACCACCTTCTCCCTCTTGGCTTACTGCCTGCTCCTGCTCTGGGCTGCTCCCTGGGCTGGGTGGCACAGCACCCACCCACTGCCCTCGGGCTGCCATGCCCACCCTGGTACCCCATCCTGGGGTGCCTTTTGCAGCCCTTCCCCCCTCACCTTCCCCCCCCACCCCCCGGCAAGGGTCCCCCCACCCCCAAGCAGAAGGATCTTTGCTGGGACAGCCTGAGCTGGCTCAACCAGTTCCCCACTGCTGCTCCCACTGGGCTGGGCACGGGGAGGGGACAGAGGTGGCACTGGGAGGGGACAGAGACGACACTGGGGCAGGGACAGAATTGGCACGAAGGGGAGTAGCAGCCTGAGGGCTGCAGGCAAAGAGGTTTGAGGTGCCCAAAAGGGACCCCCGGTGCCCAAAAGAAAGGGACCTGAGGTGCCCTAAAGGACCTGAGGTGCCCAAAGGGACCTGAGGTGCCCAAAAGAGACTAGAGGTGCCCAAAAGGGGCCTGAGGTGCCCTAAAGAGACCCCAGGTGCCCAAAAGAAAGGGACCTGAGGTGCCCTAAAGGATCTGAGGTGCCCAAAAGAAAGGGACCTGGGGTGCCCTTAAGGACCTGAGGTGCCCTAAAGAGACCCAGGTGCCCAAAAGAAAGGGACCTGAAGTGCCCCTAAAGGACCTGAGGTGCCCTAAAGGACCTGAGGTGCCCAAAGGGACCTGAGGTGCCCAAAAGAGACTAGAGGTGCCCAAAAGAAAGGGACCTGAGGTGCCCTAAAGGACCTGAGGTGCCCTAAAGAGACCCCAGGTGCCCAAAAGAAAGGGACCTGAGGTGCCCAAAAGAGACCCCAGGTGCCCAAAGGGGCCTGAGGTGCCCTAAAGGACCTGAGGTGCCCAAAAGAGACTAGAGGTGCCTAAAAGGGGCCTGAGGTGCCCTAAAGAGACCCCAGGTGCCCAAAAGAAAGGGACCTGAGGTGCCCTAAAGGACCTGAGGTGCCTAAAGGGACCTGAGGTGCCCAAAAGAAAGGGACCTGAGGTGCCCCAAAGGACCTGAGGTGCCCCAAAGAGACCTAAGGTGCACAAAGAGCAGGGAAGCAGGGATGCAGCAGAGGGGGGCAGGAATTGAGGTTCCCTTGGCTCCTCCAGCAGGGATGCAGCAGAGGGGTCAGGAATTGAGGCTCCCTTGGCTCCTCCAGCAGGGATGCAGCAGAGGGGTCAGGAATTGAGGCTCCCTTGGCTCCTCCAGCAGGGATGCAGCAGAGGGGGGCAGGAATTGAGGCTCCCTTGGCTCCTCCAGCAGGGATGCAGCAGAGGGGGGCAGGAATTGAGGCTCCCTTGGCTCCTCCAGCAGGGATGCAGCAGAGGGGGGCAGGAATTGAGGCTCCCTTGGCTCCTCCAGCAGGGATGCAGCAGAGGGGGGCAGGAATTGAGGCTCCCTTGGCTCCTCCAGCAGGGATGCAGCAGAGCTGAAGCCTGAGCCTTGCTCTCTCCCCTCAAAGTAGTGAATCCCTTTGGAATTTTTCGGGACCAAAGCGATTCCCAACCCCCCACCCCAACCCCTGGGGTTTTTTTATCCTCTCCCCTGAGACCCCTCCAGGTGCCACCAAAACTCCTCCTGCTCCTGGGCTGGGAGGAGGCTGCGGGAGGGACCTCTCCTTCCCGGGGTCCCTGCCCTCAGGCAGGGCTGGGCGCTGGTTCCCAGGAGCAGGCAGTGGGAATTCGATGTTCGTTTGCAGTCCAGGGCTGACCCCAGCGCTGCGAGGGGAATGAGTCAGCTCCCAGGGCAGGGCAGGAGCCTCTCCTCTCTCTCTCTTTCCTCTCTCTCTTTCCTCTCTCTCTCTCTCTTTCCATTTGGGCTCCACCAGGCACCGTCTGGAGGGCAACGAAAGCCTGGCACCAAACTGGCACTCGCTGGCCGGTGCCAGGCTGCAGCCCTCCTGGGCAAAGTGGGAAGCAACAGCTCCCAAAGGACCAAGACAAGGAGCAGGAGCTGCAGAAGCTGGGAGGACCAGGACCATGCCCACCCAGGAGCTGGGAGCACCAGGACCATGCCCCCCAGGAGCTGGGAGCACCAGGACCATGCCCCCCAGGAGCTGGGAGAACCAGGATCATGCCCCCCAGGAGCTTGGTTCTCCTGCAGCAGCCCCCTAAAGGGTTAAGAACCTCCTCTGGTGCTGCACGGAGCTGGCTCCTGGCTCCCAGGGGCAAAGCCTTCCCCCACCCCCTGATTGCTCTGCCCTGGGGATGCCCCAGGGCACAGGCAGCTCCTGCTCTGACGGCTGTCACTTTGTCACCCATCTCACACAGCTGCAGCAGGGAGTGAGGGACTCTGGAAGCAGCAGCAGCAGCAGCAGCCCTGAGCCTGCTCTTGGCATCTCTTCCCTGCTCAGCCCAGTCCCGGTGTGCCCCTCTGGAATCTGGCATCGTCCCCTGCCAGCCACGGGGCCATCAGCCACCCCCTCTCCAGGCTGAGAAGGGGCAGGGGACAGAGGGCAGAGTCCCCCCAGTCAGGCTGTGGCCATGGCTTGGTGCAGCAGTGCCAGAGGAAGGACTCCCGGCCGGGGTGGGGGGTGGTGGTGGTGCCCCCAAGCCATGGCACTGCCCCAGGCTCCTCCCAGCCCTCCCCTGGGAGCTGTGCGTGTGGGGCTGGGGGGGCAGCAGCAGCCAACCCTTCACAACCTGACAGGGCAAGAGGGGAAGGGCTCAGAGCAGCCTGGAACCTTCTGCTTGGAAGAGACCTTTCAGATCCTGGAGCCCAACCCTGGCCCAGCACTGCCCCATGGCCACCCCCCGACCCCGGCCCTCAGCACCACAGCTCCAGGGCTTGGAGACCCCCTCCAGGGATGGAGACTCCAGCACTGCCCTAAGCAGCCTGGGCCAGGGCTGGCCAAGCCTCGAGGGGCAGAAATTGTTCCTCATGGCCAAGCAGAACCTCCCCTGGGGCAACCTGAGGCCATCTCCTCTAGTCCTGGCCCTTGGCAGCAGAGCCCAACCCCCACCTAGCTCCAGCCTCCCCTCAGGGAGCTGCAGAGAGCCACAAGGTCTCCCTCAGCCTCCTCTTCTCCAGCCCCACCACTCCCAGCTCCCTCAGCTGCTCCTCTCCAGCCCCTTCCCCATCTCCACTGCCCTTCTGGATGTGCCCAGCCCCTCCCTGGCATCACCCAGCCCACCCCCAACCTTCAGCCCCCTCCCCAGCTCCCTCTTGGTGCCCACCACAGCCCAGGGCTGCCAAGCCAGCACCCAGCCCAGGCCCTGGCAGTAGGGCAGCAGCAGATCTGGGTGCAGCCATGCCCCCAAATCCCCTTCTGAACCCCTCTGAGGGGCTCTCCCCACAGGGTGGCAGCTTGGCTGGTGCCCACTAAGCGCTGCCAGCCTGCAGTGCCAGCCCAGGGTTTCCAAAGCAACAGCAGAAACACAACAAACAGCAGCAGCAGGAAGCAGACAGTCAGCAAACATTTCCCCCTCTGATTTTCCTCCTTGCTTTGTGCTTTTATTTGTCTCTCCCCTCCTCACCCCCCCAAACTCTTCCCACAGGGAAGAAGGCAACAACCAAGAGGATTCCAAAGCTCCTGGAGCTGCTGGGGAAAAGGAGGAAGGATGCTGAAGGGAAAGGAGGAAGGATGCTGAAGGGAAAGGAGGAAGGATGCTGAAGGGAAAATGAAGAAGGATGCTGAAGGGAAGGGAGGAAGGATGCTGAAGGGAAGGGAGGAAGGATGCTGAAGGGAAAGGAAGAAGGATGCTGCTGGAAAAGGAGGAAGGATGCTGAAGGGAAAGGAGGAAGGATGCTGCTGGGAAAGGAGGAAGGATGCTGAAGGGAAAGGAGGAAGGATGCTGCTGGGAAAAAGAAGCTTGGCAAAGACACCCCCCAAAAAAGTGGACCCAGAGGCAAACTGGAGCTGCTCAGCTCCCTCCTGGGGGTCTCTTCCATGTGCCATGGAATCCTTGGCTGTGCCCAAGCCAGGTTGGCCAAGCCAGGTCCTCCTGGGATGCCCCCACCTCCCCTCTCCCCCCCTCCCCACCTCCCTTCTCTCCCTTCCCCACCTACCCTCTCCCCCTTCCCCACCTCCCCTCTCCCCCTTCCCCACCTCCCCTCTCCCCCTTCCCCACCTCCCCTTTCCCCTTCCCCACTTTCCCTTTCCCCTTCTCCACCTCTCCCTTCCCCTCCCCAAGGCTGGGGAATCCCAAACCCAGCAGCCCCAGGGTGTGGAGCTGGAGGTGCTGGACCCCAGCAGAGAGCTGGGAGGTGAAGGAGAGGCTCTCACTGCAGGCAGGATGTGTGCAAGGTGCTGGATGGTGCAAAGCAATGGACAGAAGCCCAAATCTCTTTCTCCCTACCCCCAAACGACCCTTCCCAGGCTGTTTGGTCAGTTCAGGACCCGAATTCCCTCCCTGGGCCCTTTCCCTGCTGCCTCTCCCAGCCTCACACAGCCCCCACCAAGCACTGGGGCCAGCAGAGGACAGGCCAGGGGCTGTGTGTGTGCAGATGGACAAACTCCCTTCTCCTGCCCAGCTCAGCCCCACTTTAGCCCAGGCTGGGACTGGAGCCAGCCCTCTGCAGCCAGCCAGCAGCGCTGGCTGCTGTGGTCACATCCAGCACCTTAGGGGATGCTGGAGGGTGCTGCGATGCTGGAGGGTGCTGGGGAAAGCCCAGAGAGCCCTGAGCAGCACTGGCCCCGCTGCATTGTCCTAGCTTGCAATGACCTCTAGCGGAGCTGCCTCGGAAACTGATGTCGTTTCCCTGGCCCTGAGCAAAGCCTTTGACACTGTCCCACACCACATCCTGGTCTCCAGGCTGGTGACACACGGGTTTGATGGATGGACCACTAGATGGATACAGAACTGGCTTGATGGCCGCACCCAAAGAGTGGCTGTCCATGGGTCCATGTCCCAGAGGAGGCCAGGGACAAGCAGAGTCCCTCAGGGATCAGTCCTGGGACCAGTCTTGTTCAACATCTTTGTGGGTGCCAAGGGCAGTGGCAGTGAGTGCACCCTCAGCAAGGTTGTGATGACACCAAGCTGTGTGGTGCAGCAGACAGCTGGAGGGAAGGGATGCCATCCAGAGGGACCTGGGCAGGCTGCAGAGCTGGGCACCAGCCAACCTCAGGAGCTTCAACAAGACCAAGGGCAGGGTCCTGCAGCTGGGTCGAGGCAATCCCAGGCACAAATCCAGGCTTGGGGCAGGGACTGGCTGGGGAGCAGCCCTGAGGAGAGAGCCTTGGGGGTGCTGGGGCAGGAGAAGCTCCCCAGGAGCTCTCAGGGTGCACTTGCAGCCCGGAAAGCCAAGCAGAGCCTGGGCTGCAGCAGCAGAAGTGTGGCCAGCAGGGCCAGGGAGGGGATTCTCCCCCTCTGCTCAGCCCTGGGGAGACCCCACCTGCAGCACTGCCTCCAGCTCTGGAGCCCCTCTGACAAGAGGGATCTGGAGGGGCTGGAAGGTGTCCAGAGCAGGGCCAGGAGGAGGAGCAGAGGGCTGCAGCACCTCTGCTGTGGGGACAGCCTGAAGGAGTTGGGGCTGTGCAGGCTGGAGAAGAGAGGGCTCCGAGGTGACCTCACTGTGGCCTTCCAGGGTCTGCAGGGGGCTCCAAGAAGGCTGGGGAGGGGCTGCTCAGGCTCTCAGGGAGTGATAGGACTAGGGGGAATGGACTGAAGCTGTAGGTGGGGAGATTCAGGCTAGATGTGAGGAGGAAGTTCTTCCCCATGAGAGTGGTGAGGCCCTGGAATGGGTTGTTTAGGGAGGTGGTTGAGGCCCTGTCCCTGGAGGTGTTTCAGCCCAGGCTGGATGAGGCTCTGGGCAGCCTGATCTAGTGTAGAGTGTCCCTGCCCGTGGCAGGGGGGTTGGAACTAGCTGATCCTTGTGGTCCCTTCCAGCCCTGCCTGAAACTATGAAACTATGAAACTACAAAAGAGCTGAGCCCCAGCCCTCCGCAGCTCCAAGGATGAAATTTCTTCCTCCCAAAGGCAGAGTCAGGAGGCAGGAGTTCATGGGGGGGGTGTCAGCGATTTGGGGGGGGGGTGTCCCTTGAGGGGCCTGAAGGGGCCTTATGATTTCAGAGGGGGTCGTGGGGGAGAGTCAGGGTTTTGTGGGGGCCCTTGGGGGGGTCTGGATTGGATCCTCGCAGGGCAAAAAGTGACAGGTTGGGAGCTGCGCAGGCAGCAAGGCCACTGCGGGGTCCTGCAGCTCTTCTGGGGGTGAGAGTGCAGGAGAGAGTGGGGAGTGGACTGGGAAGGCAAGGAAGAAGCAGCTGCTGTCAGGGGCTGGGAAGAAGTCCCCACTCTGGCTACCTGCTGCAGAGGTTGTGAAGCTTGAGGGCAGGCAGGAGGAGTCCAAGGGGAAGCTCCTGCAGGTTGCCCTGGCAAGGCCCCAGTGGGGAGCTGCCTGGGACACTGCTGGGAATCCAACCTGAGCCTTGGGCTCTTGGCTGTGTCTGAAGGACCAACTCCAAAGCAAAGATCAATGGTGCAGTGCAGGAAAGCTTTTATTGAAGGGGCAGGGGAGGAGGGGGCAGGGCCATGAGCAGTGCCCTGAGCAAGGGCAGCTCACAGCAGTGCCCTGACTCCACGGTGGTGATCCAGCCCCCGGCCACGGTGGTCGCCTTCCCCGGGCCCATCCTCAGCAACTTCCCCCCAGCCCAGCGTGGTGGGCTCCTCAGGAGCCCCTGTGATGGGAGGCTTTGGAGGCCGTGGGGGCTCTGGGGGCCGTGGGGGCTACGGAGGCTTTGGAGGCTCTGGCAGCTGTGGTGGTTGGGGCTCTGGCAGCTGTGGCATCCGCTAAGCCCCACGCTGGATGCAGCCACAGCTGAAGGAGAGCTCCAGAGATGCTCCTGGCACCTGCTGACTCCCACCTCTGCAGGAATGTCTCTGGCACTGCTGGGCTCTGGAGCTGCTCCCCTCAGGGCCTGCCTGAGGCCCAGCTCTGCACTCCTCCTGCTCCTCCTCTCCATCCATTCCGAATTCCCTTCCCCTCAGCACGCAGCCCTGTGCTGCCTGCCTGCTGCTGTGGCTCAGCCCATGCCACCCTTGCTCTGCCCCATGCCAGCAGCTGTGAGCTGCCCTTGCTCAGGGCACTGCTCCTGGCCTTGCCCCCTCCTCCCCTGCCCCTTCAATAGAAGCTTTCCTGCACTGCACCATTGATCTTTGCTTGGAGTTGGTCCTTCAGCCACAGCCAAGAGCCCAAGGCTCAGGATGGATTCCCAGCAGTGCCCCAGGCAGCTCCCACCTCGCCTGCCAGGGTAACCTGCAGGAGCTTCTTCCTTGGCTCCTGCTGCCTACCCTCAAGCTTCACAACTTCTGCAGCAGGTAGCCAGAGTGGGGACTGCTTCCCAGCCCCTGACAGCAGCTGCTTCTTCCTTGCCCTCCTTTTCCACTCCCCACTCTCTCCTGCACTCTCAGCCCCAAGAAGAGCTGCAGGACCCCACAGTGGCCTTGCTGCTTGCCCCCTTCCCACCCCATTGCTTTTTGCCCTGCTAGGATCCAATTCAGACCCCCCAGCTCCTCCGCAGCTTTGGAGCAGGAGGTGGCTGTGGGACAGGAGCAGGAGGTGGCTACAGGGCAGGAGCAGGAGGTTGCTGCACGGCAGGAGGTGGCTGTGGGACAGGAGCAGGAGGTGGCTACAGGGCAGGAGCAGGAGGTGGCTACAGGGCAGGAGCAGGAGGTTGCTGCACGGCAGGAGGTGGCTGTGGGACAGGAGCAGGAGGCAGCTGCGGGACAGGATGTGTCTGCAGCGCCATCTGCTGGCTGTGCCCAGCAGCAGGTTGTGCAGCAGCACCCTCTGCAGGCACTCGCTTTCCATCTGCGCCTGCTGCTGGCTGCATTGGTTCTCTGTCTGTGAGCAGCCTCTACATCTATATTTGCCTTATCCTCCTCTTCTTCCTCATCAAACTCCTCTGCCTCTCCGTCCGTTGCCCTGTCCTTCCCCTGGGCAGCGGCAATGTGGAGCAGCGCAGGGGGAACACCCCCTGCAAGAGAGACCTCCTCCTGGACCTTGCCATGGGCTCTGCCAGGCTAATGCCAACCTGGGGACTGTTCCCCAGCGGGGGCCACAACCTGTGGCAGATGCCAGGCTGGTAGGAGGCTGCGGCCGGTGAGGGCACCCTCGCTTCGCCTCTTGCCGCTCGGGCTTGGCGCCACAGACTCAGTGGCAAGGTGCGGGAGGGAGCGAGGGACAAAGGGGGAGCAGAACCCTGCCGCTGCTCGCTGCGGCCACTGCCACCCCCGCCGGGCCGCGAGCAGCCCCTGAAGTCTGCACCTGTGCCGGCAGGGGGCTGTGAGGCTGATGCGGAGCCACTGGGGCTTGCAGGCAGCTCTGCCGCCGCAGCGCCGCTTGCACCCTGCCTGCCGCTCCCCCCCGGCAGCATCCAGGCTCACAGAGACCTCTCTGCCACCATCTATGGCAGGTGCAGGCTTGCCGCTTGCAGCTGCTGCCCATGCCAGACCGTGACATCGCCCACCCAACTCAGCCAGCCCAGCAGCCCCCTGGGGCCACCCCCCCCCAACCCAGTCCCCAGAGCAGCTCCCCGGGGCAAGCCTCACCCAACCCCGCCACAGCAGCCATCAGGGAGTCTCCATTGAGCCAAGCACCAATGTGAAGCCAAGTTGGGCTGGGCCCAGCAGAGCTCCAGTGGGCACAGGGCACAGGACAGAGGGTCCTGGGGAGAGGCAGCAGAAGGCTCTCAGCAGGAGCAGTTCCTCTGGTGGCCAAACATCTCCATTGCACTGAGCATGCTGTGGGTGGTCTGGGACAGCCCAAAGCCAGGTCAGCTCTCCTGGCTGGCTGGCTGCAAACACCTCACAGCCTCCAGACACTCTGAGGTGTGGGAGGAGAGGGAGAGAAGGAGGAAGGACCAAGACAAACCCAAGGTCAAGATTGCGATGCAAGAGAGATTTTATTGCAGCTGCAGGGCAGGAGGGGCTGGCAGAAGAGCTGGGCCAGGGGCAGGGCCATCCCTGTGTCCTGGCAGTGGGCAGGCTGAAAATGGCCATCAGCCATGCTGCAGGAGCAGACATCCAGGCCACCTCTCTGTCGTCAGGAGGCGAAGAGTCTCGAAGAGAAGCTCAGGCTGGGTAGCAGGGAGGCAGCGCTGGGCACAAGCGGGCACAGGGGATGCAAGCCGTGGAGCCCAGCTATGCCAAGGGGAATTGCCCCCAGCATTTGTATTTGGCCCCAGCCGCAGAGCCTGACAGGGAGCGGGATGCTTGGTTGTCAGAATGTGGAGCTGTTGGAAACCAAATTCCTCACCGTGAGTGGCTCGGAAATGAATTTCCTTTGGCAGCTGGGGGCAAGAATGTCACTGTGGTAAGGTGCTGCGACATGCCAGCCTTGGGGACTCTAAACACCTCCTCCCTTAAAGCTTGCATGGAGGAGATGAACTTCTGCGTTGGCCGCTCTGTGACTCTTGGTCTCCGTGGTTCTCCCGTTCTGCAAAGAGTTTGGCCGGACCAGATGCAGCAGGTTTGTAATACTTGATTTTGCTGCCAAATGCTGAGGATCCTGCGGCTCACCTGTGAGTATCTGTCGAGCAGAGTAGCACAGAGCTTTCCTTAGGTCTTTCCAAGTCCCGACGCTCGCCAAGGGTGAACGGCTTAGGGTGTGAGGTGATGAAAACCGAAGGGAATTTTCAGTGGCGGGGAGTAGCCTCCGCCCTGCTGAGACCCATCGGTGTGGTGTAGCTAAGATCTCCATCAGGGAATTCTTTCCCTCGGCGAAATCACTTTACAGTCAGTGGGTAGCAAGCAAGAAAAGCTGTCTGGATCTGGCTGATGTGGTGGCCAAAAGCAGTTGAGGTCTTGGCTGAGCCTGCTGCTTTGTGGTCAGAGCTATCACTGTGAAGATCATTGTGTGAAGAGCCTCCGTCATCGGTGTAGCTTTTATTTGTGGAGTCAAGCCTTTCATTCTTCTTGTTAAACGATGGAGAAAAAAACCAGCAGTGCCAGGGGATTTTAGCTGGGTTAAAGGTCACAGAATCATAGAACCAACCAGGTTGGAAAAGACCTCAGAGATCATCAAGTCCAACCTATTACCTAATACCTAACACCTCATGAGTACTAAACCATGGCTTCAAGTGCCACATCCAATCCTTTTTGAATACCTCCAGGGCCAGTGACTCCACCACTTCCCTGGGCTGCACATTCCAATTGCCAATAACTCTTCCTGGGAAGAACTTTCTCCTCACCTCGAGCCTAAACTTCCCCTGGTGCAGCTTGAGAGCGTCCTCCTGTTCTGTGGCTGGTTGCCTGGGAGAAGAAACCAACCCCCACCTGTCTACAACCTCCTTTGAGGTAGCTGTAGAGAGCAATAAGGTCTCCCCTGAACCTCCTCCAGGCTAAACAACCCCAGCTCCCTCAGCCTCTCTTCACAGGGCTTGTGCCCCAGATCCCTCCCCAGCCTCATTGCCCTTCTCTAAACATGTTCAAGTATCTTAATATTCTCCTTAAATTGAGGCGCCCAGAACTGGCCACATGCTCTCGCTTTCCCTGGCAAAAGTTTGTTCTCTTTCTCACTCACTCAAGGATTCAACAAATCAGTTGGTGAGGTGAAATAGATCAGAAGCACAATAATACAATACAATAATACAATACACCAGGTTGAAAGAGACCTTCAAAATCATCGCGTCCAACCCATCAACCAAACCAACGCCACCTAAACAACTAACCCATGGCACCAAGAACCCCTTCAAGTCTCCTCCTGAACACCTCCAGTGAAGGTGACTCCACCACCTCCACGGATAGCTGATTCCAATGGGCAATCACTCTCTCTGTGTAGAACTTCTTCCTAACATCCAGCCTAAACCTCCCCTGGCGCAGCCTGAGACTGTGTCCTCTTGTTGTGGTACTGGCTGCCTGGGAGAAGAGACCAACCTCTGCCTGCTACAACCCTCTTCAGGTAGTTGTAGAGAGCAAGAAGGTCACCCTCAGTCTCCTCCTCTCCAGGCTAAGCAAGCCCAGCTCCCTCAGCCTCTCCTCATAGGGCTTGTCTTCCAAACCCCTCACCAACTTTGTTGCCCTTCTCTGGACGCACTCCAGCAAGTCAACATTCTTCCTTGCACATATTAGAGCATCTTGTGTAAGTATCTTGAGTAGTGCTGAGAGGTTGGTGCTTGTTAGTGCAGAGAAAGAAGTGGTGGGTGTGTTGTGTTGCATCCTCTGTCCAGCTGTACTCTAAAATCTCTCTGGGACACTTGGAGACTTATGTTCCTAGAGGGAAAACTCAGCTGTCTTTCTGCTCTTTAAAAATCTAGAAAGTAGCTTTCGGGGTAGACTGTAGGGCACTGGAGCACCACAATAGGCTGCTTCGCTTCAAGAGGATCAAAGGATGCATGTGCCTGAGAGGCAGAGACAGCAGCATGGAACCTCCCTGCAACGTGCAATGTATGCCTCAAGGAGACCATCGCTGCCGACGGGTGCAACCAAACAGGGTGTGAGAGACGTGGTGCCGACCTCTGGCACGTTCCCCACCGTGGGACAGCCACCAGTCGGTGGCACAGGGGCCGGGTAGCTGCAGCTGTTTTGTGGGGGACCCTTCCCCCTCCCTCCCCCCCCCCCATCTTATTTCTCCAGCAGAGCTCCCCTTTTTGGGGAGGGGGGATGTGTACACATTTAACTACGAAAGGAATGAGCTGCTGCCTGTGCAGTTTTCTGTATTTTCTGCCTGTTTGGGTGAACCAAAAGGAGTGGGGGGGATTCTGGGTGGTCTGATGATGCCACATGGTGCAGGGGATGATGCAGCATAGGAGCAGGTGAGTGAGGGCTGGGGGCACATCCTCAAAATGCTGAAATTCTTGGAGAGGATCACAAAATATTACACATGTAAGTAGGGGTGTGAAGCAATGCGGAGGAAAAATAAAACTTTCATTTTCAGCTAGAGCCTGAAGAATTGTATTAATTTATGTGTAAAAATATTTTGTAATGATCCCCCCTCTCTCTTTTCTATTTTGTAAAGGCTTTTTAGAATATAAAAAATAAAGAAGGTCACGTAGGGGCTTGAAATACTGACAGAGCCTGTGTCTATACAAATGAAAAACAGTGGCTTTTACATCTCTGTGTGTTGTGGTTTTTCCTTTAAATGGGGAAAAAAATCTGAAGGGGGTGAAACTGAGCTGCTCCCCCTGCCAGGGACGTACTGAGTGCTGCCCTCACATGTGTAATGTTCGGCACTGCAGTTCCACACCAGCATGTGCTGCCCCGCGGGCCCTCAGTGCCGCCACCGCGTGTGTAACGGTCGGCACTGCAGTTGTGCGATGTCGTGTGCCGCACCATCGGTGCTCAGTGCTGCAGCCTAACTATGCTGAAGGCTTGAAATGCCTGAAAATTCTTAGAGGGGAAGAGGGAGAGAGCGGGAGATTGACTCGGGCGTTGTCATAAATTCAGTGCCTGCGCTCTAGCCTGTTGGCGCATGCACCAGCGTCGCGAGCGTTGCTATGGATTCAGCGGCTGCCCCGCAGCGCGGGTTGCTTCGCGCGCATGCACCAGCGTCGGAAAGTTGCTATGGATTCAGCGGCTGCACCGCAGCGCGGGCCGCTTCGCGCGCATGCGCCAGCGTCGCGAGCGTTGCTATGGATTCAGCGGCTGCCCCGCAGCGCGGGTCACTTCGCGCGCATGCGCCAGCGTCGGAAAGTTGCTATGGATTCAGCGGCTGCGCCGCTGCGCGGGCCGCTTCGCGCGCATGCGCCAGCGTCGGAAAGTTGCTATGGATTCAGCGCGCTGCGCCGCAGCGCGGTTTGTCTGCGCGCATGCGCTGGTGGCTTTAAAAGGGCGCCCAGTGGACCGTTGTGGCAGTTGGGGTTCGTGGTTCCTCTGGCGTTTCTCAGTAATTGTGTGCTTCTGGTCTATTTTGGGGTTTTCCTGTAGTACCTTCTGGACTTTCTTTGGGTTCTGTTTGTGGGGGTTGATGGGTGCTTGGAGGTGGAGACAGATTCATGGAGCGCAGCGGCTCCCCGTCCCGGTCCGCCTTCTCCGCGGCGAGCCGCCGTGGCGGCGCGGCGGCGGCTCCCCGTCCCCGTCCCGGTCCGCCTTCTCCGCGGCGAGCCGCCGTGGCGGCG
>JAAWVA010001070.1:0-14084 GCA_015227895.2 Colaptes auratus | reverse complement strand
CTTTACCTCTCTACTTCCAAGCCGACTCCAAATTACTGTTTGGTGGATTTGCTCCTTCCTTTTCTCTCCTCTCTGTTGCGGGGGGGGGGGGAGAGAGATTCTCAGCCTTGCCCCCACATGAGCTCTTAACTTCCAGTTAAGGCTCAAACCACCACACTTAGCCTGGAGAGGAGGAGACTCAGGGGTGACCTTCTTGCTCTCTACAACTCCCTGAAGGGAGGTTGTAGACAGGCAGAGGTTGGTCTCTTCTCCCAGGCAGACAGCACCAGAACAAGAGGACACAGTCTCAGGCTGTGCCAGGGGAGGTTTAGGCTGGATGTTAGGAAGAAGTTCTATACAGAGGGAGTGATTGCCCATTGGAATGGGCTGCCTGGGGAGGTGGTGGAGTCACCATCATTGGAGGTGTTCAGGAGGAGACTTGATGGGGTGCTTGGTGCCATGGTTTAGTTGTTTAGGTGGGTTGGATTGGTTGATGGGTTGGATGCAATGATCTTGAAGGTCTCTTCCAACCTGGTCTATTCTATTCTATTCTATTCTATTCTATTCTATTCTATTCTATTCTATTCTATTCTAATCACAGCCATTAGAGTTAGGAAGCCTCCCTCCATCCCAGCTCTGCACAGCCAGTATAAACAGCGATTACACTTTCTAAACAGGCACTTTTGCAGAAAATGGCTTTTATTTAATAAAAGTGTGGTTAAATGTAATTTTCTTCTTTCAAGTAAACTGTTCTCTAAAAAAAAAAATAAAAGGAAAAGATACAATTACAAAATCACAACTCAATCTGCAAAGAAGCAATGTTCAACAGGCTCCAAGAAGTAGACTCTAGATTATCTTTTGGGTTCTTCAAAGCGTGCTTTCAAGCTACACTGCTTAATAACAACAGGGAGTTGTATTCTTTGTACATAAATTTAGTCCTTTAAGAGTTCCTTTGGTGCAGTATAAGATAGTAATCTCAGCCTGCTTTGTTGCCAGCAGAAAGAAGGAGATGGAGCGAATTGCTTTGTGGCTGCTCCTGTCTCTCCACTGACTGCAGATAAACCTCAGACAACAATCTCTGACTGGCCACTGCATTTGCTATCTTTCAGGAAAGGCAGTTTTGTAAGGACAAATCTGTTTGTAAAGTTACCAGCCTCTGATGCATCCTGAGAGGATTCCAGCTGTTCCTCCAATACTTACAAAACTCCAGAGCCTCTGCAGCTGATTTCTTACTTTAATGAAAGAAGACCTTTGTCCAGTCTTGTGGAGTTGGTCAATCCCTCCTCGGTTCACATGTTTCTTAGCTAAAGGTCAGCACAACTCACTGTGAAATTAATGGGAAGTTTCTCTCTGATTTCACAAGGCTCTGAACTAAGCTTTCTGCTTGAACCATGACCCTGTAGGATTTCCCTGTATTATTTTCCTAGCCTTCCCTCTTGTCTCTCCAACTCTAAACTGGATGATCAGCTTCTGGTTCAAACAGCTGTCAAATACCCTGCTAGGTACCAAGTAACTCCATTGATTCCACACTGGGTATGGAATGCACCTACAGCACATAGAATCATAGAATCGACCAGGTTGGAAAAGACCTCAGACATCACCAAGTCCAACCTCTTACCTAATGCCTAACACCTAGTGACATCTAAACCATGGCTCCAAGTACCACAGTATCACAGTAGCAGCAAGGTTGGAAGAGACCTCAAAGATCATCGAGTCCAACCTGTCACCACAGACCTCATGACTAAACCATGGCCCCAAGTGCCACGTCCAATCCCCTCTTGAACACCTCCAGGGATGGGGACTCCACCACCTCCCTGGGCAGCACATTCCAATGGTGAACGATTCTCTCAGTGAAGAACTTTCTCCTCACCTCCAGCCTAAACTTCCCCTGGTGCAGCTTGAGACTGTGTCCTTTTGTTCTGGTGCTGGTTGCTAGAGAGAAGAGGCCACCCCTTCCTGGCTACAACCACCTTTCAGGTAGTTGTAGAGAGCAATGAGGTCTCCCCTGAGCCTCCTCTTCTCCAGGCTAAACAACCCCAGCTCCCTCAGCCTCTCCTCACAGGGCTTGTGTTCGAGACCTCTCCCCAGCCTCGTTGCCCTTCTCTGGACACATTCAAGTGTCTCAATGTCTTAAATTGAGGAGCCCAGAACTGGACACAGGACTCAAGGTGTAGCCTAACCAGTGCTGAGTACAGGGGCACAGTGACCTCCCTGCTCCTGCTGGCCACACTATTCCTGATGCAGGCCAGGTTGCCATTGGCCTCCGTGGCCACCTGGGCACACTTCTGGCCATGAATTTCATTCACATGAAATTCAAAATCTTAAGTGTACTAGGTGGAGGGAGACATTCACTCTAAGTTCACAGTTTCCTTTGCAGAATAGATTGAGTTTATAGCTAGAGCAAATCTCTCCTCTTTATCTTTTTGCTGTAGGCTTTGTTTCTCCCCTAGTCCATTAAGAGCAGCTGAGCATGTTGCTGTTGCTTACAAATATGCTTTCTGCTTCAAAATGCTTTCATTAGTTGTTTCTTTTTACCCACATATTCTTGTTAACAAGAGTGTGTGAGAGAGTGGGAAGGAAAGGGCACTACCAGGCATGAGCTCTGCCTTTGCTAGCAAGAGCAGATGAGGGGGTCTCATCCAAGTGCAGATAATTGCCTGCAAATTCTCACTGGAGCTTGGTTTAGCTCCTTGAGAGCCCAGATCTGTTTTCTGCAATGACTGCCTGTCATATCTCAGGAGGCTACAACAGGAAGCTGTTACCTCCTTCATGAAGCACCTGGTCACTCTGCAGTGTAGCCAGTGCCAAACGTTTCCAAGTTCACTTCTCTGCAGCTTTCATGACAGATGGTATGCAGCTGCCCAGTGGCCACAGCTGAAAGCAGTTGTGGGGAGCTGTGATTCCACTGTAAAGATTTTCCAGTGCTGCAGCTCAGAAAAGACTCCAGTGAGAGGAATTAACCATTACAAATTCTGTTATGTACTGTGGTGGGTTGAAATTTCCACCCCCCCCCCACGCCCACCCCCCCAACATTAAGTTTGCCAGACTAGCTCAGTTGCAAACAAATGAAAGCTGCATTTACAGGCAAAATTACAACTTACAATGGAATGCAATGAATATGTGCAAAATATCCAGGACTGGAGACCTTAGTGATGTCTACAACTACCTGAAGGGAGGTTGTAGCCAAGTGGGGATTGGTCTCTTCTCCCAGGCAGCCAGCACCAGAACAAGAGGACACAGTCTCAAGCTGTGCCAGGGGAAGTTTAGGCTGGAGGTGAGGAGAAAGTTCTTCACTGAGAGAGTCGTTAGCCATTGGAATGTGCTGCCCAGGGAGGTGGTGGAGTCACCGTCCCTGGAGGTGTTCAAGAGGGGATTGGATGTGACACTTGGTGCCATAGTTTAGTCCTGAGGTCTGTGGTGACAGGTTGGACTTGATGATCTTTGAGGTCTCTTCCAACCTTGGTGATTCTGTGGTTTACAATTAATAAACAGCACAAGAATCCCCCTGGCCAAAGACCAAGGGAAGCTCCTAGCTTGTCCCTCTCTGCCTTCCCCTTACCTCCCTGTACAAAAGAGAAGAGAGAAAGGAGCAGAGGGATGTTAGACTGAACCAAAACAATGCAGCCATGGTCAAGCAGAAGTGAGTTCATATCTCTCCCAGAGCAAACAAGTGAGAAGAGAGAAGAGATTGTTTTGGTACAAGTAGTTGCAGTCTCTTATCTCTTCCAATGGGATAGTTTAGAATTATCTTTATTTTCTTTTTTACACCCAATAGTGATTCATTTACATTTTACTACTTTCTGTTAGAGATCTGTGAAAAATCTTCAGAGGCATAGCCTAAAACTACCACGTGCAGATAAGAGCATTTATTCATTGCACACTGTGCCTGCTAGGGACAATTTGCATCACCAAAGTGTCATGAATTTCTGTTGCATCAAAACTGACCTGGGACATCCTCCTAGAAGCTATGCTGAGGCTCATGGAGGTCACAGAGGTGACTTTACACAGCCAAGGTGGTATGAGGAACAGCTATCATTGTAGTCCCTGGTTTGACCAGTTGGGTTGTTTGGTTGTCTTTAACAGTGATGGGCACCAGGAGCACATATGCATGATCAGCTGGTGTCATGGGTTTATCCAGTTGAATCTGTTTCTGAGTTTTTGATACCATGCTGCCATCATGCAGGGCCATGAGGATGATCAGAGGGCTGGAGCACCTCTCTTATGAGGAAAGACTGAGGGAGTTGGGGTTGTTCAGTCTGGAGAAGAGAAGGCAGCTCGGAGGAGGCCTTGTGGCCTTCCAGAATCTGAAGGGGGCTACAAGAAAGCTGGGGAGAGACTTTTAAGGGTGTCATGGAGTGACAGGATTGGGGGTGTGGTGGTGAGAGAAAGTTCTCCCCCACACACAAAGAAACCACGGCTAACTCAGTGGGAGAAGCAGATGAATGTGCTATATGTACAAGCAGAATGAAATGCAGATGGATATGTGTGTCCAGAGAAGGGCAACAAGGTTGGTGAGGGGTTTGGAACACAAGCCCTATGAGGAGAGGCTGAGGGAGCTGAGGGAGCTGGGGTTGCTTAGCCTGGAGAAGAGGAGACTCAGGGGTGACCTTCTTGCTCTCTACAACTACCTGAAGGGAGGTTGTAGACAGGCAGAGGTTGGTCTCTTCTCCCAGGCAGGCAGCACCAGAACAAGAGGGCACAGTCTCAAGCTGCACCAGGGGAGGTTTAGACTGGATGTTAGTAGGAAGTTCTATACAGAGAGAGTGATTGCCCATTGGAATGGGCTGCCCAGGGAGGTGGTGGAGTCACCTTCATTGGAGGTGTTCAGGAGGAGACTTGATGGGGTGCTTGGTGCCATGGTTTAGTTGTTTAGGTGGGTTGGATTGGGTGATAGGTTGGACGCGATGATCTTGAAGGTCTCTTCCAACGTGGTTTATTGTATTATTGTATTATTATTGTATGTACACAATATACAGTATTTACAATATATACAGAAATACACAGCAAAGAACGTAATACAGAAGACCTTTCCCTCCTCCAGCCAGGAGAGTCCCCCCACCCTCTACCCCCTCTCTCCCCCTACCTCCCTTTTTTCCCAAAAGGGTTAGAGAGAAAGAAAAAGATAATTATTAAGGAGGAAATTCTGTGAGCTCAAAGCATATGCAAGAATTAGTTTTCTTATCTGGTTAGTTCAGTTAATTCAAGGTTGACTCCATTAACACAGGGGAAAGGAGGAAAGGCAGCAGCTGTTCATGCAGTGATGGAACAGAGAGAACTGACTGAGATTCAAACTGAACTAAAGCTAAAATTTAAAGTTGCATTCTACCAATCTACCAATGAAATTCGTTTAGAATATCTTGTTTTCATTTTAATACCAAAGCATTCAGCCAGAGTGTTCCAGCAACTGTCCCTTTCTTAAAGGCACAGCCTAAAACGGTCACAGGGGGGAAGGGGAAAAAGTAGAAATAGGTAGATTCAGACTGGATGTTAAGAAGTTCTTCCCCATGAGGGTGCTGAGAGACTGGCACAGGTTGCCCAGGGAGGTGATGGAAGCCTCATGCCTGGAGGTTTTGAAGGCCAGGCTGGATGTGGCTGTGAGCAACCTGAAGCAGTGTGAGGTGTCCCTGCCCATGGCAGGGGGGTTGGAACTGGCTGATCCTTGAGGTCCCTTCCAACCCTGACAATTCTCTGATTCTATGTGCAGTCTGTGCTGTTTGTTTATAAAGGGGAGATGCAGGCGTGACGGGAATGAAATAACAAAAGACTCCGTTGTCCAGGGTCCACTTCCCTGGCAATCTATTCCCTTCTGGAGGACTGTAGGGAACTCTATGGTTATTAAGGCATCCTGTCTTAAACCCATATCAACCCTCAATAGCAGGGGCTGACAGTTATTTGACAGTTAACTGACAGTTATCTGTGCAGATAACACAACCAGAAGGCAACCTTTGGCATTTGCATTGGAGCATCTGTGACAGCTTCAGCTAGTACCTAGCTCTGACACAAAGGCCTTTGAGTAAAAGATAAATAAAATTAGGGACTGGAGACAGAATAATAATAATAATAACAACTGATAAGTTAAAATCATTCCATTGGTGTGTTGAGAAGCTTATCTTTTGTATCACAGATAGCTCTTTCTCTTGCTTTCCTGTCACTTCTGCTTGCAACTTCTCTCTCCCTCTGACCTTGCTGGGATAATTTTGCCTTGACTACACTGCTAGGCTGCATAAAATCTCCTTGGGGGTGGGGGAGTGGGGAGGGGGCAAGAGCTGAATTTGTATAAGGGAGTGTTTTCTGATCGCAGTATCACCAAGGTTGGAAGAGACCTCAAAGATCACCAAGTCCAACCTGTCACCACAGACCCCATGACTAGACCATGGCACCAAGTGCCACGTCCAATCCCCTCTTGAACACCTCCAGGGGTGGTGACTCCACCACCTCCCTGGGCAGCACATTCCAATGGTGAAGGACTCTCTCAGTGAAGAATTTTCTCCTCACCTCCAGCTTAAACTTCCCCTGGCACAGCTTGAGTCTGTGTCCTCTTGGTCTGGTGCTGGTTGCCTGGGAGAAGAGACCAACTCCCTCCTGGCTACAACCTCCCTTCAGGTAGTTGTAGAGAGCAATGATGGTTGTTGAGTTGTAAATGTATGTAAATATAATAATATCATAGTATCAGTCAAGGTTGGAAGGGACCACAAGGATCATCTAGTTCCAACCCCCCTGCCATGGGTAGGGACACTACACACTAGAACAGGCTGGCCAGAGCCTCATCCAGCCTGGTCTTAAACACCTCAAAGGGACGGGGCCTCAACCACCTCCCTGGACAACCCATTCCAGGGCTTCACCACTCTCATGGGGAAGAACTTCCTCCTCACATCCAGTCTGAATCTCCCCACCTCCAGCTTCATTCCATTCCCCCTAGTCCAATCACTACCTGAGATCCTGAAAAGTCCCTCCCCAGCCTTCTTGTAGGCCCCCTTCAGATCCTGGAAGGCCACAATGAGGTCACCTGGGAGCCTTCTCTTCTCCAGACTGAACAGCCCCAACTCCTTCAGTCTGTCCTCATAGGAGAGGTGCTCCAGCCCTCTGCTCATCCTCGTGGCCCTTCTCTGGACACCTTCCAGCACCTCCAGATCCCTCTTGGAATAGGGGCTCCAGAAGTGGAGGCAGTACTCCAGGTGGGGTCTCAGCAGAGCTGAGTAGAGGGGGAGAATCCCCTCCCTTGCCCTGCTGGCCACACTTCTCCTGATGCAGCCCAGGCTCTGATTGGCTTTCCGGGCTGCAAGTGCACATTGAGAGCTCCTGTTGAGCTTCTCCTCCACCAGCACCCCCAAGTCTCTCTCCTCAGGGCTGCTCTCCAGCCAGTCACTGCCCAGCCTGGATTTGTGCCTGGGATTGCCTCGACCCGGATGCAGGACCATTATATTTTGTCTATGTCTTAGCACCTTATATCATTTCATATATAGCTCACTTTTTTTATTTTTTTTGCAAATATAGCTTCATTTTGCTTCCAAAACTTTCCTGAGCTAGTCTGCTGCTTTATCCTGGAGATAACCCTCTGTTCTTGGGGGGAGTAGACTCTCTCAAATCCTAATCCTGTCTACAGCATCTTACAGCTGCTGACTTTTCGGCTAGAAACCCGCATGGACTCTCCTCCCTCTCCACTCTGGCTCTAGCTGGCATTTCTTTTTTTTCCTCTGCCCATTTTCTTCACTTCTATGATTTCTCAATCTGAGGCATTATGATGGCTTGTTGTCAGTGAGCACACTGGATAAGGTGTCTGCCTCTAAATTGCTTTCAAACGGATAACTCTTTCTAACAAGCTGTGAGACAGTGCTCAGCATGCTTAACGTTTCTATTATATTTCAACTGAACTAAAAACCCTTGCCAAGACTTGTTTCTTGTTTAAATCATTCCACCCCCTCAGTCAGCTGGGAGAGAGAGAGGGCTCACACTACAGGTGCATCATTCTGAGCACAGGTGTGGTGCAGCTTGAGACTGTGTCCTCTTGTTCTGGTGCTGGTTGCATGAGAGAAGAAACCAACTCCCTCCTGGCTACAACCTCCCTTCAGGTAGTTGTAGAGAGCAATGATGGTTGTTGAGTTGTAAATGTATGTAAATATAATAATATCATAGTATCAGTCAAGGTTGGAAGGGACCACAAGGATCATCTAGTTCCAACCCCCCTGCCATGGGTAGGGACACTACACACTAGAACAGGCTGGCCAGAGCCTCATCCAGCCTGGTCTTAAACACCTCAAGGGACGGGGCCTCAACCACCTCCCTGGACAACCCATTCCAGGGCTTCACCACTCTCATGGGGAAGAACTTCCTCCTCACATCCAGTCTGAATCTCCCCACCTCCAGCTTCATTCCATTCCCCCTAGTCCAATCACTACCTGAGATCCTGAAAAGTCCCTCCCCAGCCTTCTTGTAGGCCCCCTTCAGATCCTGGAAGGCCACAATGAGGTCACCTGGGAGCCTTCTCTTCTCCAGACTGAACAGCCCCAACTCCTTCAGTCTGTCCTCATAGGAGAGGTGCTCCAGCCCTCTGCTCATCCTCGTGGCCCTTCTCTGGACACCTTCCAGCACCTCCAGATCCCTCTTGGAATAGGGGCTCCAGAAGTGGAGGCAGTACTCCAGGTGGGGTCTCAGCAGAGCTGAGTAGAGGGGGAGAATCCCCTCCCTTGCCCTGCTGGCCACACTTCTCCTGATGCAGCCCAGGCTCTGATTGGCTTTCCGGGCTGCAAGTGCACATTGAGAGCTCCTGTTGAGCTTCTCCTCCACCAGCACCCCCAAGTCTCTCTCCTCAGGGCTGCTCTCCAGCCAGTCACTGCCCAGCCTGGATTTGTGCCTGGGATTGCCTCGACCCGGATGCAGGACCATTATATTTTTGTCTATGTCTTAGCACCTTATATCATTTCATATATAGCTCACTTTTTTTATTTTTTTTGCAAATATAGCTTCATTTTGCTTCCAAAACTTTCCTGAGCTAGTCTGCTGCTTTATCCTGGAGATAACCCTCTGTTCTTGGGGGGAGTAGACTCTCTCAAATCCTAATCCTGTCTACAGCATCTTACAGCTGCTGACTTTTCGGCTAGAAACCCGCATGGACTCTCCTCCCTCTCCACTCTGTCTCTAGCTGGCATTTCTTTTTTTTCCTCTGCCCATTTTCTTCACTTCTATGATTTCTCAATCTGAGGCATTATGATGGCTTGTTGTCAGTGAGCACACTGGATAAGGTGTCTGCCTCTAAATTGCTTTCAAACGGATAACTCTTTCTAACAAGCTGTGAGACAGTGCTCAGCATGCTTAACGTTTCTATTATATTTCAACTGAACTAAAAACCCTTGCCAAGACTTGTTTCTTGTTTAAATCATTCCACCCCCTCAGTCAGCTGGAGAGAGAGAGGGCTCACACTACAGGTGCATCATTCTGAGCACAGGTGTGGTGCAGCTTGAGACTGTGTCCTCTTGTTCTGGTGCTGGTTGCATGAGAGAAGAAACCAACTCCCTCCTGGCTACAACCTCCCTTCAGGTAGTTGTAGAGAGCAAGAAGGTCTCTCCTGAGCCTCCTCTTCTCCAGGCTAAGCAACCCCAGCTCCCTCAGCCTCTCCTCACAGGGCTGTGCTCGAGGCCTCTCCCCAGCCTCACTGCCCTTCTCTGGACACCTTCAAGTGTCTCGATGTCCTTCCTAAACTAAGGGGCCCAGAACTGGACACAGGACTCAAAGTGTGGCCTGACCAGTGCAGAATACAGGGGCACAATGACTTCCCTGCTTTTGTACATGTACATTGCATTCCATGTAGATTGTAGTTTTGCCTGTAAATACAGCATTCATTTGCTTCTAACCAAGCTGTTCTGGCAAAGTTTATGTTGAGGTGGGGGAATTTCAACCTACCACAACAGGACTCACACTACAGGTGCATAATTCTGAGCACAGGTGTGGTAGTTTTAGGCTATGCCTTAATTTTTTTTTCACAGCTCTTGAGCAGAAAAGTGATAAAATGTAAATAAATCACTCTTGGCTGTAAAAAGGAAAATAGAGACAATTCTAAACAATTTCACTGGAGAGATATCTAACTCAAGATTGGATTTACCAAAACAATTCCATCTTCTTGTTTCTTCTCTTCTTGCTTTGTGGCTCTGGAGAGATCATAGTACCATAATATCAGTCAGGGTTGGAAGGATCATCTAGTTCCAACCCCCCTGTCATGGGCAGGGACACCCCACACTGGAACCGGCTGGCCAGAGCCTCATCCAGCCTGGGCTTAAACACCCCCAGGGACAGGGCCTCAACCGCCTCCCTGGACAATCCATTCCAGGGCTTCACCACTCTCATGGGGAAGAACCTCCTGAATCTTCCCACCTCCAGCTTCACTCCATTCCTCCTAATCCTATCACTCCCTGAGATTCTGAGAAGTCCCTCCCCAGCCTTCTTGTAGGCCCCCTTCAGATACTGGAAGGCCACAATGAGGTCACCTCGGAGCCTTCTCTTCTCCAGACTGAACAGCCCCAACTCCTTCAGTCTGCCTCATAGCAGAGGTGCTCCAGCCCTCTGATCATCCTCGTGGCCCTTCTCTGGACACCTTCCAGCACCTCCAGATCCCTCTTGTAATAGGGGCTCCAGAACTGCAGGCAGTACTCCAGGTGGGGTCTCACCAGAGCTGAGGAGAGGGGGAGAATCCCCTCCCTTGACCTGCTGGCCACACTTCTGCTGCAGCCCAGGCTCTGATTGGCTTTCCGGGCTGCAAGTGCACATTGAGAGCTCCTGTTGAGCTTCTCTTCCACCAGCACCCCCAAGTCTCTCTCCTCAGGGCTGATACTAACTTGTTTCTGCTGGTGATGGTTTAGCTCACTCACAAGCAAAATGGACAAGCTGTGTTTACAAGCACTAATGGAATGCAATGAATATGTACAAAATATACAGTATTTACAATATTATACAGGTGTTTACAAAGATAAACAACAGCACAGAAATCCTCCTTGGGCAGGAGGATTCTGCCCCCACTTCTCCCCTCACCTCTTCCTCCCCTTTTTCCTCTGGTTAGTTAGAAGAAAAGAGAAAAGGAGAAATGTTAGAAATAGGTTCCAATTAGCTCAAAACTGTTGTGAGAAAAGTTAGTAAGGCTTATCTCAAAGTTAGCAGATAAGGGTCCTCTTTCCAGCCTTGAAGACATGCATGCCAGCAGAGAAAACGGAATGAAAAAAGAAGGTGAGATCAGTGAGGAACATCTAGGGAACATCTCACTTGTCCCCCAGGGATCAGTGCTGGGCCCCACCCTGTTCAATATCTTTATTGATGATCTGGAGGAGGGGATTGAGTCCATCATCAGTAAGTTTACAGATGACACCAAGCTGGGGGCAGGTGTTGATCTTTTAGAGGGTAAGAGAGCTCTGCAGAGGGACCTTGACAGGCTGGACAGATGGGCAGAGTCCAAGGGCATGAGATTGAACACATCTAAGTGCCAGGGTCTACACCTTGGCCACAGCAACCCCATGCAGTGCTACAGGCTGGGGTCAGAGTGGCTGGAGAGCAGCCAGGCAGAAAGGGATCTGGGGGTACTGGTTGATATTAGGCTGAACATGAGCCTGCAGTGTACCAGGGTGGCACAGATTGGACTTGATGATCTTTGAGGTCTATGATTCATAATTCTAGCAACAAGAAGGGAAAACAACTTCACAGCCTGATGTTGCTGTGGTTTGGCTTCCAAAGGGACTTATGTAGGCTGTTGCTGGCAGCAGTTTTCATGAGCTCAGGGCTCCTTTCTGGAAAGGCAGAGTGGAGCTGTCAGGTACAGATGTCCAGTTGTGCAAACAGGACTCACTTGTACACTGCCCTGCTGAGCAGCCCTCCTGGATCTCTCCCATCTGCTTTCCTCTTGTCATTAAGAGTTCCCTTTTAAAATTTTCAAGGATATTACCTTGACAAAACAAACAAAGAACCCCCCTCCACACACACACACACACACAACCCCCCCCACAAACAGTAAAACCCCCACAAACCCAAAACCCCCACACCTTAATTTCTGTCTAATTCTTTATCTCACTAAGCCATATAATTTATTACTTTCCTCCCTTCTGGCTGTGCATCTCTCTGAAGTAAACACTGCCTTTCCTCTCGTTCCTTACAAATGAGACAATAATAACAGGCTGCCCAGTGGGGTTGTGGGGTCTCCCTCTCTCAAGATATTTAAGATATTCTCTGTCTGTGGAGATATTCAAGATTTAGGTTGGATGTTAGGAAGAAGTCCTTTCCCATGAGGGTGGTGGAACACTGGAACAGGCTGACCTGGGTGGTTGTTGAGGTTCCTTCCATGGAGTATTCAAAGTGAGGCTGGACAGGGCTCTGGACAACCTGATCTAGTTGGGGATATCCCTGCTGACTGTGGGGAGGTCGGAGTGGTCCTGCCCCCAGCTTGGTGTCATCCGCAAATTTACTGATGATGGACTCAATGCCCTCATCCAGATCATCAATAAAGATATTGAACAGGGTGGGGCCCAGCACTGATCCTTGGGGCACACCACTAGTGCCTGGCTGCCAGCTGGATGTGGCACCATTCACCACCACTCTCTGGGCTCAGCCCTCCAGCCAGTTACAATACAATACAATACAATACAATACAACAGGTTGGAAGAGACCTTCAAGATCATCACGTCCAACCCATCAACCAATCCAACCCACCTAAATACAATACAGTACCATACAGTACAATACAGTACAAAAGAGTACAATACAGTACAATACAGTACAATACAACCCACCTAAACAACAAAAAACTAAATCCTATAAGTCATGCCTAGGGACCAGCGTACTGCTGTGTCATGGTTTGGAGCTGGTGTCCTAATTACAAACGAGAGCAGGAAAATTCCAGAGTGGAAAAGTAGTGGAAGATAAGTACATCAGAAAAATATTGATAAGGTCTATAGACAACCCCATGTGTTTACTAATTAGGGGAAAAGCTGCACAAACATTTCTGCCTCTTTTCACTTCTTTCTCTTTGCAGCTTGCAATGCTTGCTCCCTTATCTCTCTCTTTCCTGACCTTCTGCTGGTGTATCCTGTGTCTGTGAGGTACTGAGAAGGGAAGGAGAAGGAGGGGCAGGAGGGGAGGTTGTGAGCAGCCCTCCTAGACTCTCCAGAAGGGTCTGGGACCAATTCAGGGGGATTCTTGTGTTGTTTCTTAGTTGTAAAATACATGTGTCTATATATTTTGTACATATTCATTGCACTTTGTAGTTCTGGATTTTGCTTGCTTTGTAAATCTCCCTTCACTCTGCTTTCAAACCAACTGAGCTGGTTTATTTTGGGGGTAATCCTCCAAAATTTGTTGTTGTTGTTGGGGGGCATGACTTTAATCCACTATACTCTGTTATCTCCCTCCTACATCTCTGCTATCTACCTCACTTTTCTCAGTATCTCTGTACTAAGTGGAAATGTTTCAGTGCAGTTAGCCTTTGGACTGGAAAACCAGACTTTTGGACACGAGAGATAAGCTGTCAGAGCTCAGTAACATTTGCTCTCTTGATACCTTATGTCCCAAAGATGTGGGGTTTTTCACTATGTAGTCCAAAATTCCAGCATGCCTAGTCCCACCCTCACCCCTAGTCCATACGTGAGAGTCTCAAGGCTCAGGTGGGTTTGGTCTCTTCTCCCAGGCAACCAGCACCAGAACAAGAGGACACAGTCTCAAGCTGCACCAGGGGAGGTTTAGGCTGGATGTTAGGAAGAAGTTCTTCCCAGAAAGAGAGATTGGCCATTGGAATGTGCTGCCCAGGGAGGTGGTGGAGTCACCATCACTGGAAGGGTTTAAAGAGAGCCTGGATGAGGCACTTATTGCCATGGTTTAGCTGGTTAGATGGTGTTGGGTGGTAGGTTGGACTAGATGATCTCAAAGGACTTTTCCTACCTGGTTATTTCTGTTCTGTTCTCTCCAGAATATAAGACCTTGTTTGTTATTTGATTCTCAGTCCCTTCTGAGAAGAGAGCTTTATTCAGTCAGTGGAAGACAGGATCACTACCATATCCTGACCATGCTTCCTACAGCAATATACTATGTCAGAAGTTGGAATGAAGCTGGAGGTGGGGAGATTCAGGCTGGACATGAGG
>JAAWVA010000107.1:0-56127 GCA_015227895.2 Colaptes auratus | reverse complement strand
CAGGAAGCCGCCTCCACTAACCCGCCACATGCTGAAATTGCCTCCCCCTGGGGCTCCCGGCTGGCCCACAGCTGTGAACATAAAGCGAGGCAGGGGCCTGTGGGGACCTGCTGCCCTGCAGCCACCCAAACCCGGGCACCGAGTCACTACCAAGCCCACGCAGACCAAGACAAACAGCGCCTCCGCAGAGAGCCCCAAAGCTCACTGAGAAGGGCAACAAAGTTTGGGCAAGGGTCGGCTAACAGCCTCATGAGGAGTGGCTGAAGAGCACCTGAGGGAATTAGGGTGTGCTCGGGGCTTCAGCTCTCAGCTATCTCCATGTTGAACGAGGACAGCTTGTACTCACAGAAGTCACTGCTGGTGCACGCGAGGGTCCTGTAGAGCTCAGCTCTCTCAGCCTTCTTTACACCTGGCTTACCCCAAATCAGGACAGTTGCACTGACTGGGCGGGGGGGGGGGAAATAAAAACATCAAAGAAAAGATTCAGAAAGGCTGTGCCTCAACAAAAGAAAGGTTAACAGCTGCACAGCCTTCTCAGGCCGTGGCAGTCTTGCACACAGCTACTGCCAGCACCACTCCTGCAGGCCTCGGCTGCAGACTGGGGGGTTTCAAGCACAGGCACCTCAGGAGCACTCCAAAAAAACTCACCTTGCAGCTGGGCCCAGAGCTCCTCTTGGAAAAACTGTCGCTGCCAGGACCCACAACACCCAACATCCTCTTCGCAAACTGGGGGCAAGAGCTGAGAAGCGTCAACAGAAACTGGAATTGGATGGCCCAAGAAGATCATGCCAGGGGAATGCACCAGACCTGGAAGGCACAGAGAAACTCTGGTAACAACTTTTGTGTGTGTGTGTGGTGTGTGTCTGTGTGTGTGTCATAGCTTTAGGAGTAACACAGCAGAACCCAATTCCAAAAGGTTTCCACTCACTCCAGGGCACTTGAAGGATTGCTCTGGCTGTAGTTAATACCTAGAAATTCTATCCAAACCTTTGCAGCACAATAGAGAAAAAAAAAAAAAAAAACACCACCAGGAATCACCCCCCACAGCAGCAGCAGCAGCAGGAGAAGGAGCAGCACAGGAGGAGCAGCAGCAGCAGCAGCAGCGCAGCAGCAGCAGCAGCAGCAGCAGCAGCAGCCGCCGCCGCCGCCATTTCAGAGGGTTTGTTTCCTCAGCAATACTGACTGGTAAACCTTCTATTTACCACCTAAGCAGCAGCTATCTGAACAGACATGCTGGGGCAAGGAAGCAATTTCATCGGCCTTCTCTCCCAGGATGGAGGACCAGAGCCCCACGGAGGCCAAAGAGGCCATCATTGCTCAATCGCCCCGTGAGCGTTTTCTGCCGCGCTGCAAACCTTGGCACGCTGGGCCAGGGAACGCTGCTGTCTGCAGCCACTCCAGACGCCGGCGTTACGTGGAAGCCTTGTCTTCTCTTCTCACAGTTAGTGTGGAAGTGGGCAAGCATTTGACGAGAAAAGGAAAAGCAACAAGGCCGTACTTCTTTCCTGCACGGCAAAGCAACTGAAGAGGGGGCAGATGTTTGAAAGGAGACTGAGGAAACAGTGTGCAGAAGGCAGACAAAAGGACGGGGAAAATAACAAAGATTGAAATGCTGCAAAGTACAAAGATTACTAATGGTATTAAGCAGGAACTGGGAAGCCTACAGGAGTTGTGGGCTTTCTGTGACAAAATATCCTGTTCTTTTTTGCAGTGAGGACTTTGGTTTAACAGCTGCACATCCTGACCCCAAAGCATCCCCTCCCTGTCAGGCCCTGCGGCTGAGGCCGGACACAAGCCTGCAACTTGTCCTCAGGCAAAGCAGTGAAGCTCCCTGAAAAAAAAGGAAAGAAAACAAGAGTGAGACAACCCTAAAAACAAGACCTAAACAACAGCCCAAAGCAATTCCCTTCCCTGGGGCTCCCAGCTGGCCCACAGCTGTGGAACATAAAGCGAGGCAGGGGCCTGTGGGGACCTGCTGCCCTGCAGCCACCCAAACCGGGAGCACCGAGTCACTACCAAGCCCACGCAGACCCAAGACACAACAGCGACTCCGCAGAGAGCCCAAAGCCTCACTGAGAAGGGCAACAAAGTTGGGCAAGGGTCTGGCTAACAAGCCTCATGAGGAGTGGCTGAAGAGGCACCTGAGGGAATTAGGGTGTGCTCTGGCTTCAGCTCTCAGCTATCTCCCTGTTGAACGAGGACAGCTGTAATCACAGAAGTCACTTGCTGGGTGGCACGCGAGGGTCCTGTAGAGCTCAGCTCTCTCAGCCTTCTTTACACCTGTGCTTACCCCAAATCAGACAGTTGCACATGACCCTGGGGGGAAAAAAAAAATAAAACATCAAAGAAAAGAATTCAGAAAGGCTGTGCCTCAACAAAACAAAAAGGTTTAACAGCTGCACAGCCTTCTCAGGCCGTGGCAGTCTTGCACACAGCTACTGCCAGCACCACTCTGCAGGGCCTCGGCTGCAGACTGGGGGGTTTCAAAGCACAGGCACCTCAGGAGCATCCAAACAACTCATTGCAGCTGGCCTCAGAGCTCCTCTTGGAAACTGTCGCTGCCAGGACCACAAACCCAACATCCTCTGTCAGCAAACTGGGGGCAAGAGCTGAGAAGCGTCAACAGAAACTGGAATTGGATGGCCAGGAAGATCTGCCAGGCTGAACGCACCAGACAATCATAATACAATACAATACAATAATACAATACACCAGGTTGGAAGAGACCTTCAAGATCATCACGTCCAACCCATCAACCCATCCAACCACCTAAATACAACACAGTGCAATACAGTGCAATACAGTACAATACAACCCACCTAAACAACTAAAAAACTAAAACCCTGGCACCAAGCACCCCATCAAGCCTCTTCTTGAACACCTCCAATGAAGGTGACCCACCACTTCCACGGGCAGCTGATTCCAGTGGGCAATCACTCTCTCGGTATAGAACTTCTTCCTAAGATCCAGTCTAAACCTGCCCTGGCGCAGCCTGAGACTGTGTCTCTTGTTCTGGTACTGGCTGCCTGGGAAGAAGAGACCAACCTCTGCCTGGCTACAACCTCCCTTCAGGTGTTGCAGAGAGCAAGGAAGGTCACCCCTGAGTCTCCTCTTCTCCAGGCTAAGCAACCCCAGCTCCCTCAGCCTCTCCTCATAGGGCTTGTCTTCCAAACCCCTCACCAACTTTGTTGCCCTTCTCTGGACACGCTCCAGTAAGACAACATCTTTCCTAAACTGAGGGCCCAGACCTGGACACAGACCTGGAATGCACAGAGAAACCTGTTCACAACTTTGTGTGTGTGTTGTGTGTGTTCATGGCTTTAGGAGTAACACAGCAGAACCAATTCCCAAAAGGTTTCCACTGCACTCCCAGGGCACTGAAGGATTGCTCTGGCTGCAGTTAATAACTAGAAATTCCTATCCAAACCTTGCAGCACAATAAAAAAAAAACCCCAACAAATAAAAACCCCAACCAAACAACCAAACCAAACTGCTTGATATTCTTAAGTAGGGACTGGGAATCCTACAGGAATTGTGGTCTTTTCACACAAATTATTCCTTTTCTTTTGCCCTTCTTTGGTGTCATCCAAGCTACAGAGTCACCCCCTAACTGAATGGCACAGTTGTGACTCAAAGAAGCAAGACAAAGTTTATCAGGTGGGGGAAAAAAAATAGAGAGCTCAGCGGTCATGACAATGTCCCTGCGTCATCACCACTGCGGCAGCACGAAACGAATCCACAGGCAAACCACAGCGAGACCCCCCGGCTCCCGCGGCAGCCTGCAGAGAGCTCCCAAGGGTCGCTCGCAGGGGCCCAGCTGCCTCTGCACGAGCCTTGAGCCTTTTAGATGAGCCCACGAGAACTTTAGCTCTCCCAGAGCCTTTGAGGTGCCCCCAGACCTCCTCTCTCACCCCCAAAAGCCGCGCGGATGCCACCAGATCACCTGCAGACGCCGGAAGGAAGACACCGGGGAGTTCCGGGCTGCAGCGACAGCGGAAAAACAGCAGGCAAGCTCCCCGAATGCGCCGGGACCCCTTCCCCCGCCAAAGGATGGCGGCTCGCAGGCACCGTGGGGCACAGAACGGCGTCAGGCGCCGAATCGAGGGCTCTCCGTGACCATTCCTGGCCAGAGCTGCAACCGCGGGCGGCCGCTGCGCGCCATCAAGCACGGCACAGCCCGCGAGGAGGCCGGCCGCGGGGCGCGCGCGCGGTATCCATGGCGACGATCGCGACACTGGCGCAAAGAGAGCGGGCTAGGGCGCATGCGCGGTATCCATAGCGACGCTCCCGCGACGCTACGCAGTGGCGCGAACAGAGCAGGGCTAGGGGCATGCGCTGTATCCATAGCGACGCTCGCGACGCTACCGCACGGGGCGGCACCGCCCCGCCGCCTGCACTGCCGGCCATTGCACACAGGGTGGCAGCCCGGAGCCCCTCCTGGGCCCGGGCAGCAGCCGGGCCCCGAGCTGGCTGGTTTTGTTCTTTTCAATTCTAAAAAGCCTTTTGAGAAACAGAGAGGGCAGCCGGGGGGCGTTTCCAAAGCTCTCCTACGCAGCCCTAACCAATTCTCCCCTCGGGCTGCAAACCACAGCTTTGGCCCCGCCTCTCGCCTCACGCCCCCACTTACACTTTTAAATAGTTTTCTGGCCCCCTCTGAGAATTTGCAGCACTTTAGGGGGGTTGCCCCCAGCCCTCGCTCACCTGCTCCTCGCTGCAGCATGCCCCTGCCCCACCTGCCAGAACCAGTCCACCCACCAGCCCCCACGCCCTTTGCTTCACCCCCCACAAAGGCACAAACAAAGCAAACTGCCCCGCAGCAGCTCCCCTTTTCCCACAAATCACCCAACCTTAGACCTTGGGCAAGACTATCAGCCCAAAGGAAGGCCTGGCCCCCGACGAACTGGAGCAAGCGAACTAGCTCCACCACCACAAGCCTGGGAAGGCTGCAAAGGAGTAGCGGAGGGAACGTGAGGCAAGAATGCCAAAGTCACCGCTGCTCAAGCTTACCCACAGCAGCGGAGGCAGCTTTGCATGCCGCTTAAATAACGCAAAGACGGACAGAAGAGAAAAGCTCAGAGGGGAAAAACAACTCTACCTAGGAAACACATCAAGACTCTCTAGGGGGCTGGGGCATTTAGTCACTAGTAATAGAGAAAGACAGCAAAAAGCGATGGGCTAAACCAACAGGGGAAATTAGAATACAGACCAGAGAAAAATGGAAGAGTAGTGAAGAGGTGTGGGAGCAATCAGCATGGCTTTGCCAAGGGCAAATCCTGCCTGACAACTGGTGGCCTCTATGAACAGGTGACAGCATTAATAGATGAGGGGCGAGCAACTGATGTCGTTTACCTGGACCTGAGCAAAGCCTTTGACACTGTCCCACACCACAGCCTGGTCTCCAAGCTGGTGACACACGGGTTTGATGGTGGACCACCAGATGGATAAGGAACTGGCTTGATGGCGCACCCAAAGAAGGGTGTCAATGGGTCCATGGCCCAGTGGAGGCCAGGGACAAGCGGAGTCCCTCAGGGATCAGTCCGGGACCAGGCTTGTTCAACATCTTTGTGGGTGACATGGACAGTGGCACTGAGTGCACCCTCAGCAGTTGCTGATGACACCAGCTGTGTGGTGCAGCAGACACGCTGGAGGGAAGGGATGCCATCCAGAGGGACCTGGACAGGCTGGAGAGGGGGGCACAGGCCAACCTCATGAGCTTCAACAAGACCAAGTGCAGGGTCCTGCATCTGGGTCGAGGCAATCCAGGCACAAATACAGGGTGGGCAGGACTGGCTGGGGAGCAGCCCAGAGGAGAGAGACTTGGGGGTGCTGGTGGACGAGAAGCTCAACAGGAGCTCTCAATGTGCACTTGCAGCCCAGAAAGCCAATCAGATCCTGGGCTGCATCAGGAGAAGTGTGGCCAGCAGGTCAAGGGAGGGGATTCTCCCCCTCTACTCAGCTCTGGTGAGACCCCACCTGGAGTACTGCCTCCAGTTCTAGAGCCTATTACAAGAGGGATCTGGAGGTGCTGGAGCGTGTCCAGAGAAGGCCACGAGATGAGCAGAGGGCTGGAGCACCTCTCCTGTGAGGACAGACTGAAGGAGTGGGGCTGTGCAGTCTGGAGAAGAGAAGCTCCGAGGTGACCTCATTGTGGCTTTCCAGTATCTGAAGGGGGCTTCAGGAAGGCTGGGAGGGACTTTTCAGACGATATCAGGGAGTGATAGGACGAGGGGGAATGGGATGAAGCTGGAGGTGGGGAGATCAGGCTAGATGGAGGAGGAAGTTCTTCACCGTGAGGGTGGTGAAGGCCTGGAAGGGGTTGTCCAGGGAGTGGTTGAGGCCCGTCCTTGCGGTGTTTAAGCCCAGGCTGGACAAGGCTCTGTCAGCCTGATCTAGGGTAGAGTGTCCCTGCCCATGGCAGGGGGGTTGGAACTAGCTGACCTTGTGTCCCTTCAAACCCCACTGAACTATGAAACCTATGAAAACTAAGCTTCACTACAGGTTTTTATCCAGGACTCCAATCAGATCCCTTTAATGCAGACTTGACTGAGTTCATACAAGCCACTTCTTCCCCAGCTCAGCGACAACAGCCACCTGTCTAGACTTGTGGCTCAGGTAGTAGGGCAGGAGACCTCTGACTGCTGACGGATGGGTTTCGAATCCTCCAGTCGCCCAGACCCAATGCAACAATTCCTTTCTTAGCTGCTTACCTGTTCACTCAAACGCCCTTCCTGCCTCACAAAACACAGCGGCCAGCCCCACAGCACACCAGCACACACTGCACCCAGCCTCAACCCACACACACACAGACTCAACTAACACAACCCAAACTTCAAACTCCACTCTACAATCTACCAATTCAATTACTTTACACTAGTTGCTTTTCTTCAAATATCAAAAACATTCAGCAAGACGTTCAGCAACTCTCTCTTTCTTAAAGACACAGCCTCAACCGGTCACACTAGGCAAGGCCTCAGGATACTTTCAGCACATCCACACACATTCAAAGGGCTGCACACATCCAGGAATTTAAACACACCAGGAATCACCCCCACAGACAGCGCCGCAGCAGCAGCAGCAGCAGCAGCAGCAGCAGCAGCCAGCCGCCGCCGCCGCCGCCATTTCAGAGGGTGTTTCCTCAGCCAATACTGACTGGTAAACTTCTATTACCACCTAAGCAGCAGCTATCTGAACAGACATGCTGGGGCAAGGAAGCATTTCATCGGCCTTCTCTCCCAGGATGGAGGACCAGAGCCCACGGAGGCCAAGAGGCCATCATTGCTCAATCGCCCGTGAGCGTTTCTGCCGCGCTGCAAACCTTGGCACGCCTGGGCCAGGGAACGCTGCTGTCTGCAGCCACTCCAGACGCCGGCGTTACGTGCTAAGCTTGTCTTCTCTTCTCATAGTTAGTGTGGAATGGCAAGCATTTGACGAGAAAGCAAAGCAACAAGGCCTACTTCTTTCCCCTGCACGGCAAAGCAACTGAAGAGGGGGCAGATGTTTGAAAAGAGACTGAAGGAAACAGTGTGCAGAGGCAGACAAAAGGACGGGAAAATAACAAAGATTGAAATGCTGCAAAGTACAAAGATTACTAATAGTATTAAGCAGGAACTGGGAAGCCTACAGGAGTTGTGGGCTTTCTGTGACAAATTTCTGTTCTTTTTTGCAGTGAGGACTTTGGTTTCCAACAGCTGCACATCCTGACCCCAAAGCATCCCCCTCCCTGTCAGCCCTGCGGCTGAGGCCGAAACCAAGCCTGCAACTGTCCTCAGGCAAAGCAAAGCAGTGAAGCTCCCTGAAAAAAAGGAAGAAAACAAGAGTGAGACAAACCCTAAAAACAAGACCTAAACAACACCCAAAGCCATTCTTCAGGAAGCGCCTCCACTAACCCG
Source organism: Colaptes auratus (assembly GCA_015227895.2). NCBI lineage: Eukaryota > Metazoa > Chordata > Aves > Piciformes > Picidae > Colaptes > Colaptes auratus. The sequence goes on along the minus strand of JAAWVA010000107.1, from coordinate 48,238 downwards.
CCACATGCTGAATTGCCTCCCCCTGGGGCTCCCGCTGGCCCACAAGCTGTGGAACATAAAGCGAGGCAGGGGCCTGTGGGGACCTGCTGCCCTGCAGCACCCAAACCGGAGCACCGAGTCACTACCAAGCCCACGCAGAACCCAAGACACAACAGCGACTCCGCAGAGAGCCCAAAGCCTCACTGAGAAGGGCACAAAGTTGGCAAGGGTCTGGCTAACAAGCCTCATGAGGAGTGGCTGAAGAGGCACCTGAGGGAATTAGGGTGTGCTCTGGCTTCAGCTCTCAGCTATCTCCCTGTTGAACGAGGACAGCTTGTACTCACAGAAGTCACTTGCTGGGTGGCACGCGAGGGTCCTGTAGAGCTCAGCTCTCTCAGCCTTCTTTACACCTGTGCTTACCCAAATCAGACAGTTGCACATGACCCTGGGCGGGGGGGAAATAAAAACATCAAAGAAAAGAATTCAGAAAGGCTGTGCCTCAACAAAGAAAAGGTTTAACAGCTGCACAGCCTTCTCAGGCCGTGGCAGTCTTGCACACAGCTACTGCCAGCACCACTCTGCAGGGCCTCGGCTGCAGACTGGGGGGTTTCAAGCACAGGCACCTCAGGAGCATCCAAAACAACTCACCTTGCAGCTGGCCTCAGAGCTCCTCTTGGAAAACTGTCGCTGCCAGGACCCACAAACCCAACATCCTCTGTCAGCAAACTGGGGGCAAGAGCTGAGAAGCGTCAACAGAAACTGGAATTGGATGGCCCAGAAGATCCTGCCAGGCTGAATGCACCAGACCTGGAAGGCACAGAGAAACTCTGGTAACAACTTTGTTGTGTGTGAGTGTGTGTGTGTCTGTGTGTGTGTTCATAGCTTTAGGAGTAACACAGCAGAACCAATTCCCAAAAGGTTTCCACTGCACTCCCAGGGCACTTGAAGGATTGCTCTGGCTGTAGTTAATACCTAGAAATTCCTATCCAAACCTTTGCAGCACAATAAGAGAAAGAAAAAAAAAAACACCACCCAGGAATCACCCCCACAGCAGCAGCAGCAGGAGCAGGAGCAGCAGCAGCAGCAGCAGCAAGCAGCAGCAGCAGCAGCAGCAGCAGCAGCAGCAGCCGCCGCCGCCATTTCAGAGGGTTTGTTTCCTCAGCCAATACTGACTGGTAAACCTTCTATTTACCACCTAAGCAGCAGCTATCTGAACAGACATGCTGGGGCAAGGAAGCAATTTCATCGGCCTTCTCTCCCAGGATGGAGGACCAGGCCCCACGGAGGCCAAGAGGCCATCATTGCTCAATCGCCCCGTGAGCGTTTCTGCCGCGCTGCAAACCTTGGCACGCCTGGGCCAGGGAACGCTGCTGTCTGCAGCCACTCCAGACGCCGGCGTTACGTGGCTAAGCCTTGTCTTCTCTTCTCACAGTTAGTGTGGAACTGGGCAAGCATTTGACGAGAAAGGAAAGCAACAAGGCCTACTTCTTTCCCCTGCACGGCAAAGCAACTGAAGAGGGGGCAGATGTTTGAAAGGAGACTGAAGGAAACAGTGTGCAGAAGGCAGACAAAAGGGACTGGGAAAATAACAAAGATTGAAATGCTGCAAAGTACAAAGATTACTAATGGTATTAAGCAGGAACTGGGAAGCCTACAGGAGTTGTGGGCTTTCTGTGACAAATTATCCTGTTCTTTTTTGCAGTGAGGATTTGGTTTCCAACAGCTGCACATCCTGACCCCAAAGCATCCCCCTCCCTGTCAGCCCTGCGGTGAGGCCGGACACAAGCCTGCAACTTGTCCTCAGGCAAAGCAGTGAAGCTCCCTGAAAAAAAGGAAAGAAAACAAGAGTGAGACAACCCTAAAAACAAGACCTAAACAACAGCCCAAAGCAATTCCCTTCCCCTGGGGCTCCCAGCTGGCCCACAGCTGTGGAACATAAAGCGAGGCAGGGCCTGTGGGGACCTGCTGCCCTGCAGCCACCCAAACCGGAGCACCGAGTCACTACCAAGCCCACGCAGACCCAAGACACAACAGCGACTCCGCAGAGCCCAAAGCCTCACTGAGAAGGGCAACAAAGTTGGGCAAGGGTCTGGCTAACAAGCCTCATGAGGAGTGGCTGAAGAGGCACCTGAGGGAATTAGGGTGTGCTCTGGCTTCAGCTCTCAGCTATCTCCCTGTTGAACGAGGACAGCTGTACTCACAGAAGTCACTTGCTGGGTGGCACGCGAGGGTCCTGTAGAGCTCAGCTCTCTCAGCTTCTTTACACCTGTGCTTACCCCAAATCAGACAGTTGCACATGACCCTGGGGGGAAAAAAATAAAAACATCAAAGAAAGAATTCAGAAAGGCTGTGCCTCAACAAAAGAAAAGGTTTAACAGCTGCACAGCCTTCTCAGGCCGTGGCAGTCTTGCACACAGCTACTGCCAGCACCACTCTGCAGGGCCTCGGCTGCAGACTGGGGGGTTTCAAGCACAGGCACCTCAGGAGCATCCAAAACAACTCACCTTGCAGCTGGCCTCAGAGCTCCTCTTGGAAAACTGTCGCTGCCAGGACCCACAAACCAACATCCTCTGTCAGCAAACTGGGGGCAAGAGCTGAGAAGCGTCAACAGAAACTGGAATTGGATGGCCAGGAAGATCCTGCCAGGCTGAACGCACCAGACAATCATAATACAATACAATACAATAATACAATACACCAGGTTGGAAGAGACCTTCAAGATCATCACGTCCAACCCATCAACCAATCCAACCCACCTAAATACAACACAGTGCAATACAGTACAATACAGTACAATACAACCCACCTAAACAACTAAAAAACTAAACCTGGCACCAAGCACCCCATCAAGCCTCTTCTTGAACACCTCCAATGAAGGTGACTCCACCACTTCCACGGGCAGCTGATTCCAGTGGGCAATCACTCTCGGTATATAGAACTTCTTCCTAAGATCCAGTCTAAACCTGCCCTGGCGCAGCCTGAGACTGTGTCCTCTTGTTCTGGTACTGGCTGCCTGGGAGAAGAGACCAACCTCTGCCTGGCTACAACCTCCCTTCAGGTAGTTGCAGAGAGCAAGAAGGTCACCCCTGAGTCTCCTCTTCTCCAGGCTAAGCAACCCCAGCTCCCTCAGCCTCTCCTCATAGGGCTTGTCTTCCAAACCCCTCACCAACTTTGTTGCCCTTCTCTGGACACGCTCCAGTAAGACAACATCTTTCCTAAACTGAGGGCCCAGACCTGGACACAGACCTGGAATGCACAGAGAAACTCTGTTCACAACTTTGTGTGTGTGTGTGTGTTCATGGCTTTAGGAGTAACACAGCAGAACCAATTCCCAAAAGGTTTCCACTGCACTCCCAGGGCACCTGAAGGATTGCTCTGGCTGCAGTTAATACCTAGAAATTCCTATCCAAACCTTTGCAGCACAATAAGAAAAAAAACCCCAACAAATAAAACCCCAACCAAACAACCAACCACAAACTGCTTGATATTCTTAAGTAGGGACTGGGAATCCTACAGGAATTGTGGGCTTTTCATCACAAATTATTCCTTTTCTTTTGCCCTTCTTGGTGTCATCCAAGCTACAGAGTCACCCCCTAACTGAATGGCACAGTTGTGACTCAAAGACAAGCAAGACAAAGTTTATCAAGGTGGGGGAAAAAAAATAGAGAGCTCAGCGGTCATGACAATGTCCCTGCGTCATCACCACTGCGTGCAGCACGAATCCAAAGGCAAACCCACAGCGAGACCCCCCCGGCTCCCGCGGCAGCCTGCAGAGAGCTCCCAAAGGGTCGCTCGCAGGGGCCCAGCTGCCTCTGCACGAGCCTTGAGCCTTTTAGAGGAGCCCACGAGAACTTTAGCTCTCCCCAGAGCCTTTGAGGTGCCCCCAGACCTCCTCTCTCACCCCCAAAAGCCGCGCGGATGCCCCCAGATCACCTGCAGACGCCGGAAGGAAGACACCGGGAGTTCCGGGCTTGCAGCGACAGCGGAAACCGCAGGGCAAGCTCCCCGAATGCGCCGGGACCACTTCCCCCGCCAAAGGATGGCGGCTCGCAGGCACCGTGGGGCACAGAACGGCGTCAGGCGCCGAATCGAGGGCTCTCCGTGACCATTCCTGGGCCAGAGCTGCACACCGCGGCGGCCGCCTGCGCGCCATCAAAGCACGGCACAGCCCGCGAGGAGGCCGGCCGCGGGGGCGCGCGCGGTATCCATGGCGACGATCGCGACACTGGCGCAAAGAGAGCCGGGCTAGGGCGCATGCGCGGTATCCATAGCGACGCTCGCGACGCTCCCGCAGTGGCGCGAACAGAGCCGGGCTAGGGCGCATGCGCGGTATCCATAGCGACGCTCGCGACGCTCCCGCACGGGGCGGCACCCGCCGCCGCACGCCTGCACTGCCGGCCATTGCACACAGGGTGGCAGCCCGGAGCCCCTCCCTGGGCCCGGGCAGCAGCCGGGCCCCGAGCTGGCTGGTTTTGTTCTTTTCAATTCTAAAAGCCTTTTGAGAACAGAGAGGGCAGCCGGGGGGGCGTTTCCAAAGCTCTCCTACGCAGCCCTCAACCCAATTCCTCCCTCTCCGGCTGCAAACCACAGCTTTGGCCCCGCCTCTCGCCTCACGCCCCCACTTACACTTTTAAATAGTTTCTGGCCCCCTCTGAGAATTTGCAGCACTTTAGGGCGGGTGCCCCCAGCCCTCGCTCACCTGCTCCTCTGCTGCAGCATGCCCCTGCCCCACCTGCCAGAACCAGTCCACCCACCAGCCCCCCACTCCCTTTGCTTCACCCCCCACAAAGGCACAAAACAAAGCAAACTGCCCCGCCAGCAGCTCCTTCCTTTCCCACAAATCACCCAACCTTAGACCTTGGGCCAAGACTATCAGCCCAAAGGAAGGCCTGGCCCCCGACGAACTGGAGGCAAGCGAACTAGCTCCCACCACCACAAGCCTGGGAAGGCTGCAAAGGAGTAGCGGAGGGAACGTGAGGCAAGAATGCCAAAGTTCACCGCTGCTCAAGCTTTACCCACAGCAGCGGAGGCAGCTTTGCCGCTTAAATAACGCAAAGACGGACAGAAGAGAAAAGCTCAGAGGGAAAAACAACTCTACCTAGGAAACACATCAAGAACTCTTAGGGGGCTGGGGGCATTTAGTCCACTAGTAATAGAGAAAGACAGCATAAAAAGCGATGGGCTAAACCAACAGGGGAAGATTAGAATACAGACCAGAGAAAAATGGAAGAGTAGTGAAGAGGTGATTGGGAGCAATCAGCATGGCTTTGCCAAGGGCAAATCCTGCCTGACAAACCTGGTGGCCTTCTATGAACAGGTGACAGCATTAATAGATGAGGGGCGAGCAACTGATGTCGTTTACCTGGACCTGAGCAAAGCCTTTGACACTGTCCCACACCACAGCCTGGTCTCCAAGCTGGTGACACACGGGTTTGATGGGTGGACCACCAGATGGATAAGGAACTGGCTTGATGGCCGCACCCAAAGAGTGGCTGTCAATGGGTCCATGGCCCAGTGGAGGCCAGGGACAAGCGGAGTCCCTCAGGGATCAGTCCTGGGACCAGGCTTGTTCAACATCTTTGTGGGTGACATGGACAGTGGCACTGAGTGCACCCTCAGCAAGTTTGCTGATGACACCAAGCTGTGTGGTGCAGCAGACACGCTGGAGGGAAGGGATGCCATCCAGAGGGACCTGGACAGGCTGGAGAGGTGGGCACAGGCCAACCTCATGAGCTTCAACAAGACCAAGTGCAGGGTCCTGCATCTGGGTCGAGGCAATCCCAGGCACAAATACAGGCTGGGCAGGGACTGGCTGGGGAGCAGCCCAGAGGAGAGAGACTTGGGGGTGCTGGTGGACGAGAAGCTCAACAGGAGCTCTCAATGTGCACTTGCAGCCCAGAAAGCCAATCAGATCCTGGGCTGCATCAGGAGAAGTGTGGCCAGCAGGTCAAGGGAGGGGATTCTCCCCTCTACTCAGCTCTGGTGAGACCCCACCTGGAGTACTGCCTCCAGTTCTAGAGCCCCTATTACAAGAGGGATCTGGAGGTGCTGGAGCGTGTCCAGAGAAGGGCCACGAGGATGAGCAGAGGGCTGGAGCACCTCTCCTGTGAGGACAGACTGAAGGAGTTGGGGCTGTGCAGTCTGGAGAAGAGAAGGCTCCGAGGTGACCTCATTGTGGCCTTCCAGTATCTGAAGGGGGCTTACAGGAAGGCTGGGGAGGGACTTTTCAGACTATCAGGGAGTGATAGGACTAGGGGGAATGGGATGAAGCTGGAGGTGGGGAGATTCAGGCTAGATGTGAGGAGGAAGTTCTTCACCGTGAGGGTGGTGAAGGCCTGGAATGGGTTGTCCAGGGAGGTGGTTGAGGCCCCGTCCCTTGCGGTGTTTAAGCCCAGGCTGGACAAGGCTCTGTCCAGCCTGATCTAGGGTAGAGTGTCCCTGCCCATGGCAGGGGGGTTGGAACTAGCTGATCCTTGTGGTCCCTTCCAACCCTAACTGAAACTGAAACTATGAAACTAAGCTTCCACTACAGGTTTTTATCCAGGACTCCAATCAGATCCCTTTAATGACAGACCTTGACTGAGTTCATACAAGCCACTTCTTCCCCAGCTCAGCGACACACAGCCACCTGTCTAGACTCTGTGGCTCAGGTAGTAGGGCAGGAGACTCTGACTGCTGACGGCATGGGTTCGAATCCTCCAGTCGCCAACAGACCCATGCAACAATTCCTTTTCTTAGCTGCTTACCTGTTCACTCAACGCCCTTCCTGCCTCACAAAGACACAAGCCGGCCAGCCCACAGCACACAGCAGCACACACTGCACCCAGCCTCAACCCACACCACACACAGACTCAACTAACACAACCCAAACTTCAAACTCCACTCTACAATCTACCAATTCAATTACTTTACACTAGCTTGCTTTTCTTCAAATATCAAAAACATTCAGCCAGAGCGTTCAGCAACTCTCTCTTTCTTAAAGACACAGCCTCAACCGGTCACACTAGGCAAGGCCTCAGGATACTTTCAGCACATCCACACACATTCAAAGGGCTGCTCACACATCCAGGAATTTTAAACACCACCCAGGAATCACCCCCACAGCAGCAGCAGCAGCAGCAGCAGCAGCAGCAGCCGCCGCCGCCGCCATTTCAGAGGGTTTGTTTCCTCAGCCAATACTGACTGGTAAACCTTCTATTTACCACCTAAGCAGCAGCTATCTGAACAGACATGCTGGGGCAAGGAAGCAATTTCATCGGCCTTCTCTCCCAGGATGGAGGACCAGAGCCCCACGGAGGCCAAGAGGCCATCATTGCTCAATCGCCCCGTGAGCGTTTCTGCCGCGCTGCAAACCTTGGCACGCCTGGGCCAGGGAACGCTGCTGTCTGCAGCCACTCCAGACGCCGGCGTTACGTGGCTAAGCCTTGTCTTCTCTTCTCATAGTTAGTGTGGAACTGGGCAAGCATTTGACGAGAAAGGAAAAGCAACAAGGCCTACTTCTTTCCCCTGCACGGCAAAGCAACTGAAGAGGGGGCAGATGTTTGAAAGGAGACTGAAGGAAACAGTGTGCAGAAGGCAGACAAAAGGGACGGGGAAAATAACAAAGATTGAAATGCTGCAAAGTACAAAGATTACTAATAGTATTAAGCAGGAACTGGGAAGCCTACAGGAGTTGTGGGCTTTCTGTGACAAATTATTCCTGTTCTTTTTTGCAGTGAGGACTTTGGTTTCCAACAGCTGCACATCCTGACCCCAAAGCATCCCCCTCCCTGTCAGGCCCTGCGGCTGAGGCCGAACACAAGCCTGCAACTTGTCCTCAGGCAAAGCAGTGAAGCTCCCTGAAAAAAAAGGAAAGAAAACAAGAGTGAGACAACCCTAAAAACAAGACCTAAACAACACCCAAAGCCATTCTTCAGGAAGCCGCCTCCACTAACCCGCCACATGCTGAAATTGCCTCCCCCTGGGGCTCCCGGCTGGCCCACAGCTGTGGAACATAAAGCGAGGCAGGGGCCTGTGGGGACCTGCTGCCCTGCAGCCACCCAAACCGGAGCACCGAGTCACTACCAAGCCCACGCAGACCCAAGACACAACAGCGACTCCGCAGAGAGCCCAAAGCCTCACTGAGAAGGGCAACAAAGTTGGGCAAGGGTCTGGCTAACAAGCCTCATGAGGAGTGGCTGAAGAGGCACCTGAGGGAATTAGGGTGTGCTCTGGCTTCAGCTCTCAGCTATCTCCCTGTTGAACGAGGACAGCTTGTACTCACAGAAGTCACTTGCTGGGTGGCACGCGAGGGTCCTGTAGAGCTCAGCTCTCTCAGCCTTCTTTACACCTGTGCTTACCCCAAATCAGACAGTTGCACATGACCCTGGGCGGGGGGGAAATAAAAACATCAAAGAAAAGAATTCAGAAAGGCTGTGCCTCAACAAAAGAAAAGGTTTAACAGCTGCACAGCCTTCTCAGGCCGTGGCAGTCTTGCACACAGCTACTGCCAGCACCACTCTGCAGGGCCTCGGCTGCAGACTGGGGGGTTTCAAGCACAGGCACCTCAGGAGCATCCAAAACAACTCACCTTGCAGCTGGCCTCAGAGCTCCTCTTTGGAAAACTGTCGCTGCCAGGACCCACAAACCCAACATCCTCTGTCAGCAAACTGGGGGCAAGAGCTGAGAAGCGTCAACAGAAACTGGAATTGGATGGCCCAGGAAGATCCTGCCAGGCTGAATGCACCAGACCTGGAAGGCACAGAGAAACTCTGGTAACAACTTTGTGTGTGTGTGTGTGTGTGTGTGTGTGTGTGTTCATAGCTTTAGGAGTAACACAGCAGAACCAATTCCCAAAAGGTTTCCACTGCACTCCCAGGGCACTTGAAGGATTGCTCTGGCTGTAGTTAATACCTAGAAATTCCTATCCAAACCTTTGCAGCACAATAAGAGAAAAGAAAAAAAAACACCACCCAGGAATCACCCACAGCAGCAGCAGCAGGAGCAGGAGCAGCAGCAGCAGCAGCAGCAGCAGCAGCAGCAGCAGCAGCAGCAGCAGCAGCAGCAGCCGCCGCCGCCATTTCAGAGGGTTTGTTTCCTCAGCCAATACTGACTGGTAAACCTTCTATTTACCACCTAAGCAGCAGCTATCTGAACAGACATGCTGGGGCAAGGAAGCAATTTCATCGGCCTTCTCTCCCAGGATGGAGGACCAGAGCCCCACGGAGGCCAAGAGGCCATCATTGCTCAATCGCCCCGTGAGCGTTTCTGCCGCGCTGCAAACCTTGGCACGCCTGGGCCAGGGAACGCTGCTGTCTGCAGCCACTCCAGACGCCGGCGTTACGTGGCTAAGCCTTGTCTTCTCTTCTCACAGTTAGTGTGGAACTGGGCAAGCATTTGACGAGAAAGGAAAAGCAACAAGGCCTACTTCTTTCCCCTGCACGGCAAAGCAACTGAAGAGGGGGCAGATGTTTGAAAGGAGACTGAAGGAAACAGTGTGCAGAAGGCAGACAAAAGGGACGGGGAAAATAACAAAGATTGAAATGCTGCAAAGTACAAAGATTACTAATGGTATTAAGCAGGAACTGGGAAGCCTACAGGAGTTGTGGGCTTTCTGTGACAAATTAATCCTGTTCTTTTTTGCAGTGAGGAATTTGGTTTCCAACAGCTGCACATCCTGACCCCAAAGCATCCCCCTCCCTGTCAGGCCCTGCGGCTGAGGCCGGACACAAGCCTGCAACTTGTCCTCAGGCAAAGCAGTGAAGCTCCCTGAAAAAAAAGGAAAGAAAACAAGAGTGAGACAACCCTAAAAACAAGACCTAAACAACAGCCCAAAGCAATTCCCTTCCCCTGGGGCTCCCAGCTGGCCCACAGCTGTGGAACATAAAGCGAGGCAGGGGCCTGTGGGGACCTGCTGCCCTGCAGCCACCCAAACCGGAGCACCGAGTCACTACCAAGCCCACGCAGACCCAAGACACAACAGCGACTCCGCAGAGAGCCCAAAGCCTCACTGAGAAGGGCAACAAAGTTGGGCAAGGGTCTGGCTAACAAGCCTCATGAGGAGTGGCTGAAGAGGCACCTGAGGGAATTAGGGTGTGCTCTGGCTTCAGCTCTCAGCTATCTCCCTGTTGAACGAGGACAGCCTGTACTCACAGAAGTCACTTGCTGGGTGGCACGCGAGGGTCCTGTAGAGCTCAGCTCTCTCAGCCTTCTTTACACCTGTGCTTACCCCAAATCAGACAGTTGCACATGACCCTGGGGGGAAAAAAAATAAAAACATCAAAGAAAAGAATTCAGAAAGGCTGTGCCTCAACAAAAGAAAAGGTTTAACAGCTGCACAGCCTTCTCAGGCCGTGGCAGTCTTGCACACAGCTACTGCCAGCACCACTCTGCAGGGCCTCGGCTGCAGACTGGGGGGTTTCAAGCACAGGCACCTCAGGAGCATCCAAAACAACTCACCTTGCAGCTGGCCTCAGAGCTCTTTGGAAAACTGTCGCTGCCAGGACCCACAAACCCAACATCCTCTGTCAGCAAACTGGGGGCAAGAGCTGAGAAGCGTCAACAGAAACTGGAATTGGATGGCCCAGGAAGATCCTGCCAGGCTGAACGCACCAGACAATCATAATACAATACAATACAATAATACAATACACCAGGTTGGAAGAGACCTTCAAGATCATCACGTCCAACCCATCAACCAATCCAACCCACCTAAATACAACACAGTGCAATACAGTACAATACAGTACAATACAACCCACCTAAACAACTAAAAAACTAAACCCTGGCACCAAGCACCCCATCAAGCCTCTTCTTGAACACCTCCAATGAAGGTGACTCCACCACTTCCACGGGCAGCTGATTCCAGTGGGCAATCACTCTCTCGGTATAGAACTTCTTCCTAAGATCCAGTCTAAACCTGCCCTGGCGCAGCCTGAGACTGTGTCCTCTTGTTCTGGTACTGGCTGCCTGGGAGAAGAGACCAACCTCTGCCTGGCTACAACCTCCCTTCAGGTAGTTGCAGAGAGCAAGAAGGTCACCCCTGAGTCTCCTCTTCTCCAGGCTAAGCAACCCCAGCTCCCTCAGCCTCTCCTCATAGGGCTTGTCTTCCAAACCCTCACCAACTTTGTTGCCCTTCTCTGGACACGCTCCAGTAAGACAACATCTTTCCTAAACTGAGGGGCCCAGACCTGGACACAGACCTGGAATGCACAGAGAAACTCTGTTCACAACTTTGTGTGTGTGTGTGTTCATGGCTTTAGGAGTAACACAGCAGAACCAATTCCCAAAAGGTTTCCACTGCACTCCCAGGGCACCTGAAGGATTGCTCTGGCTGCAGTTAATACCTAGAAATTCCTATCCAAACCTTTGCAGCACAATAAGAAAAAAAACCCAACAAATAAAAACCCCAACCAAACAACCAAACCACAAACTGCTTGATATTCTTAAGTAGGGACTGGGAATCCTACAGGAATTGTGGGCTTTTCATCACAAATTATTCCTTTTCTTTTGCCCTTCTTTGGTGTCATCCAAGCTACAGAGTCACCCCCTAACTGAATGGCACAGTTGTGACTCAAAGACAAGCAAGACAAAGTTTATCAAGGTGGGGGAAAAAAAATAGAGAGCTCAGCGGTCATGACAATGTCCCTGCGTCATCACCACTGTGTGCAGCACGAATCCAAAGGCAAACCCACAGCGAGACCCCCCCGGCTCCCGCGGCAGCCTGCAGAGAGCTCCCAAAGGGTCGCTCGCAGGGGCCCAGCTGCCTCTGCACGAGCCTTGAGCCTTTTAGATGAGCCCACGAGAACTTTAGCTCTCCCCAGAGCCTTTGAGGTGCCCCCAGACCTCCTCTCTCACCCCCAAAAGCCGCGCGGATGCCCCCAGATCACCTGCAGACGCCGGAAGGAAGACACCGGGGAGTTCCGGGCTTGCAGCGACAGCGGAAACCGCAGGGCAAGCTCCCCGAATGCGCCGGGACCACTTCCCCCGCCAAAGGATGGCGGCTCGCAGGCACCGTGGGGCACAGAACGGCGTCAGGCGCCGAATCGAGGGCTCTCCGTGACCATTCCTGGGCCAGAGCTGCACACCGCGGCGGCCGCCTGCGCGCCATCAAAGCACGGCACAGCCCGCGAGGAGGCCGGCCGCGGGGCGCGCGCGGTATCCATGGCGACGATCGCGACACTGGCGCAAAGAGAGCCGGGCTAGGGCGCATGCGCGGTATCCATAGCGACGCTCGCGACGCTCCCGCAGTGGCGCGAACAGAGCCGGGCTAGGGCGCATGCGCTGTATCCATAGCGACGCTCGCGACGCTACCGCACGGGGCGGCACCCGCCGCCGCACGCCTGCACTGCCGGCCATTGCACACAGGGTGGCAGCCCGGAGCCCCTCCCTGGGCCCGGGCAGCAGCCGGGCCCCGAGCTGGCTGGTTTTGTTCTTTTCAATTCTAAAAGCCTTTTGAGAACAGAGAGGGCAGCCGGGGGGGCGTTTCCAAAGCTCTCCTACGCAGCCCTCAACCCAATTCCTCCCTCTCCGGCTGCAAACCACAGCTTTGGCCCCGCCTCTCGCCTCACGCCCCCACTTACACTTTTAAATAGTTTCTGGCCCCCTCTGAGAATTTGCAGCACTTTAGGGCGGGTGCCCCCAGCCCTCGCTCACCTGCTCCTCTGCTGCAGCATGCCCCTGCCCCACCTGCCAGAACCAGTCCACCCACCAGCCCCCCACTCCCTTTGCTTCACCCCCCACAAAGGCACAAAACAAAGCAAACTGCCCCGCCAGCAGCTCCTTCCTTTCCCACAAATCACCCAACCTTAGACCTTTGGCCAAGACTATCAGCCCAAAGGAAGGCCTGGCCCCCGACGAACTGGAGGCAAGCGAACTAGCTCACACCACCACAAGCCTGGGAAGGCTGCAAAGGAGTAGCGGAGGGAACGTGAGGCAAGAATGCCAAAGTTCACCGCTGCTCAAGCTTTACCCACAGCAGCGGAGGCAGCTTTGCCGCTTAAATAACGCAAAGACGGACAGAAGAGAAAAGCTCAGAGGGAAGAACAACTCTACCTAGGAAACACATCAAGAACTCTTAGGGGGCTGGGGGCATTTAGTCCACTAGTAATAGAGAAAGACAGCATAAAAAGCGATGGGCTAAACCAACAGGGGAAGATTAGAATACAGACCAGAGAAAAATGGAAGAGTAGTGAAGAGGTGATTGGGAGCAATCAGCATGGCTTTGCCAAGGGCAAATCCTGCCTGACAAACCTGGTGGCCTTCTATGAACAGGTGACAGCATTAATAGATGAGGGGCGAGCAACTGATGTCGTTTACCTGGACCTGAGCAAAGCCTTTGACACTGTCCCACACCACAGCCTGGTCTCCAAGCTGGTGACACACGGGTTTGATGGGTGGACCACCAGATGGATAAGGAACTGGCTTGATGGCCGCACCCAAAGAGTGGCTGTCAATGGGTCCATGGCCCAGTGGAGGCCAGGGACAAGCGGAGTCCCTCAGGGATCAGTCCTGGGACCAGGCTTGTTCAACATCTTTGTGGGTGACATGGACAGTGGCACTGAGTGCACCCTCAGCAAGTTTGCTGATGACACCAAGCTGTGTGGTGCAGCAGACACGCTGGAGGGAAGGGATGCCATCCAGAGGGACCTGGACAGGCTGGAGAGGTGGGCACAGGCCAACCTCATGAGCTTCAACAAGACCAAGTGCAGGGTCCTGCATCTGGGTCGAGGCAATCCCAGGCACAAATACAGGCTGGGCAGGGACTGGCTGGGGAGCAGCCCAGAGGAGAGAGACTTGGGGGTGCTGGTGGACGAGAAGCTCAACAGGAGCTCTCAATGTGCACTTGCAGCCCAGAAAGCCAATCAGATCCTGGGCTGCATCAGGAGAAGTGTGGCCAGCAGGTCAAGGGAGGGGATTCTCCCCCTCTACTCAGCTCTGGTGAGACCCCACCTGGAGTACTGCCTCCAGTTCTAGAGCCCCTATTACAAGAGGGATCTGGAGGTGCTGGAGCGTGTCCAGAGAAGGGCCACGAGGATGAGCAGAGGGCTGGAGCACCTCTCCTGTGAGGACAGACTGAAGGAGTTGGGGCTGTGCAGTCTGGAGAAGAGAAGGCTCCGAGGTGACCTCATTGTGGCCTTCCAGTATCTGAAGGGGGCTTACAGGAAGGCTGGGGAGGGACTTTTCAGACTATCAGGGAGTGATAGGACTAGGGGGAATGGGATGAAGCTGGAGGTGGGGAGATTCAGGCTAGATGTGAGGAGGAAGTTCTTCACCGTGAGGGTGGTGAAGGCCTGGAATGGGTTGTCCAGGGAGGTGGTTGAGGCCCCGTCCCTTGCGGTGTTTAAGCCCAGGCTGGACAAGGCTCTGTCCAGCCTGATCTAGGGTAGAGTGTCCCTGCCCATGGCAGGGGGGTTGGAACTAGCTGATCCTTGTGGTCCCTTCCAACCCTAACTGAAACTATGAAACTATGAAACTAAGCTTCCACTACAGGTTTTTATCCAGGACTCCAATCAGATCCCTTTAATGACAGACCTTGACTGAGTTCATACAAGCCACTTCTTCCCCAGCTCAGCGACACACAGCCACCTGTCTAGACTCTGTGGCTCAGGTAGTAGGGCAGGAGACTCTGACTGCTGACGGCATGGGTTCGAATCCTCCAGTCGCCCACAGACCCATGCAACAATTCCTTTTCTTAGCTGCTTACCTGTTCACTCAACGCCCTTCCTGCCTCACAAAGACACAAGCCGGCCAGCCCACAGCACACAGCAGCACACACTGCACCCAGCCTCAACCCACACCACACACACACTCAACTAACACAACCCAAACTTCAAACTCCACTCTACAATCTACCAATTCAATTACTTTACACTAGCTTGCTTTTCTTCAAATATCAAAAACATTCAGCCAGAGCGTTCAGCAACTCTCTCTTTCTTAAAGACACAGCCTCAACCGGTCACACTAGGCAAGGCCTCAGGATACTTTCAGCACATCCACACACATTCAAAGGGCTGCTCACACATCCAGGAATTTTAAACACCACCCAGGAATCACCCACAGCAGCAGCAGCAGCAGCAGCAGCAGCAGCCGCCGCCGCCGCCGCCATTTCAGAGGGTTTGTTTCCTCAGCCAATACTGACTGGTAAACCTTCTATTTACCACCTAAGCAGCAGCTATCTGAACAGACATGCTGGGGCAAGGAAGCAATTTCATCGGCCTTCTCTCCCAGGATGGAGGACCAGAGCCCCACGGAGGCCAAGAGGCCATCATTGCTCAATCGCCCCGTGAGCGTTTCTGCCGCGCTGCAAACCTTGGCACGCCTGGGCCAGGGAACGCTGCTGTCTGCAGCCACTCCAGACGCCGGCGTTACGTGGCTAAGCCTTGTCTTCTCTTCTCATAGTTAGTGTGGAACTGGGCAAGCATTTGACGAGAAAGGAAAAGCAACAAGGCCTACTTCTTTCCCCTGCACGGCAAAGCAACTGAAGAGGGGGCAGATGTTTGAAAGGAGACTGAAGGAAACAGTGTGCAGAAGGCAGACAAAAGGGACGGGGAAAATAACAAAGATTGAAATGCTGCAAAGTACAAAGATTACTAATAGTATTAAGCAGGAACTGGGAAGCCTACAGGAGTTGTGGGCTTTCTGTGACAAATTATTCCTGTTCTTTTTTGCAGTGAGGACTTTGGTTTCCAACAGCTGCACATCCTGACCCCAAAGCATCCCCCTCCCTGTCAGGCCCTGCGGCTGAGGCCGAACACAAGCCTGCAACTTGTCCTCAGGCAAAGCAGTGAAGCTCCCTGAAAAAAAAGGAAAGAAAACAAGAGTGAGACAACCCTAAAAACAAGACCTAAACAACACCCCAAAGCCATTCTTCAGGAAGCCGCCTCCACTAACCCGCCACATGCTGAAATTGCCTCCCCCTGGGGCTCCCGGCTGGCCCACAGCTGTGGAACATAAAGCGAGGCAGGGGCCTGTGGGGACCTGCTGCCCTGCAGCCACCCAAACCGGAGCACCGAGTCACTACCAAGCCCACGCAGACCCAAGACACAACAGCGACTCCGCAGAGAGCCCAAAGCCTCACTGAGAAGGGCAACAAAGTTGGGCAAGGGTCTGGCTAACAAGCCTCATGAGGAGTGGCTGAAGAGGCACCTGAGGGAATTAGGGTGTGCTCTGGCTTCAGCTCTCAGCTATCTCCCTGTTGAACGAGGACAGCTTGTACTCACAGAAGTCACTTGCTGGGTGGCACGCGAGGGTCCTGTAGAGCTCAGCTCTCTCAGCCTTCTTTACACCTGTGCTTACCCCAAATCAGACAGTTGCACATGACCCTGGGCGGGGGGGAAATAAAAACATCAAAGAAAAGAATTCAGAAAGGCTGTGCCTCAACAAAAGAAAAGGTTTAACAGCTGCACAGCCTTCTCAGGCCGTGGCAGTCTTGCACACAGCTACTGCCAGCACCACTCTGCAGGGCCTCGGCTGCAGACTGGGGGGTTTCAAGCACAGGCACCTCAGGAGCATCCAAAACAACTCACCTTGCAGCTGGCCTCAGAGCTCCTCTTTGGAAAACTGTCGCTGCCAGGACCCACAAACCCAACATCCTCTGTCAGCAAACTGGGGGCAAGAGCTGAGAAGCGTCAACAGAAACTGGAATTGGATGGCCCAGGAAGATCCTGCCAGGCTGAATGCACCAGACCTGGAAGGCACAGAGAAACTCTGGTAACAACTTTGTGTGTGTGTGTGTGTGTGTGTGTGTGTGTGTTCATAGCTTTAGGAGTAACACAGCAGAACCAATTCCCAAAAGGTTTCCACTGCACTCCCAGGGCACTTGAAGGATTGCTCTGGCTGTAGTTAATACCTAGAAATTCCTATCCAAACCTTTGCAGCACAATAAGAGAAAAGAAAAAAAAAACACCACCCAGGAATCACCCCACAGCAGCAGCAGCAGGAGCAGGAGCAGCAGCAGCAGCAGCAGCAGCAGCAGCAGCAGCAGCAGCAGCAGCAGCCGCCGCCGCCATTTCAGAGGGTTTGTTTCCTCAGCCAATACTGACTGGTAAACCTTCTATTTACCACCTAAGCAGCAGCTATCTGAACAGACATGCTGGGGCAAGGAAGCAATTTCATCGGCCTTCTCTCCCAGGATGGAGGACCAGAGCCCCACGGAGGCCAAGAGGCCATCATTGCTCAATCGCCCCGTGAGCGTTTCTGCCGCGCTGCAAACCTTGGCACGCCTGGGCCAGGGAACGCTGCTGTCTGCAGCCACTCCAGACGCCGGCGTTACGTGGCTAAGCCTTGTCTTCTCTTCTCACAGTTAGTGTGGAACTGGGCAAGCATTTGACGAGAAAGGAAAAGCAACAAGGCCTACTTCTTTCCCCTGCACGGCAAAGCAACTGAAGAGGGGGCAGATGTTTGAAAGGAGACTGAAGGAAACAGTGTGCAGAAGGCAGACAAAAGGGACGGGGAAAATAACAAAGATTGAAATGCTGCAAAGTACAAAGATTACTAATGGTATTAAGCAGGAACTGGGAAGCCTACAGGAGTTGTGGGCTTTCTGTGACAAATTAATCCTGTTCTTTTTTGCAGTGAGGAATTTGGTTTCCAACAGCTGCACATCCTGACCCCAAAGCATCCCCCTCCCTGTCAGGCCCTGCGGCTGAGGCCGGACACAAGCCTGCAACTTGTCCTCAGGCAAAGCAGTGAAGCTCCCTGAAAAAAAAGGAAAGAAAACAAGAGTGAGACAACCCTAAAAACAAGACCTAAACAACAGCCCAAAGCAATTCCCTTCCCCTGGGGCTCCCAGCTGGCCCACAGCTGTGGAACATAAAGCGAGGCAGGGGCCTGTGGGGACCTGCTGCCCTGCAGCCACCCAAACCGGAGCACCGAGTCACTACCAAGCCCACGCAGACCCAAGACACAACAGCGACTCCGCAGAGAGCCCAAAGCCTCACTGAGAAGGGCAACAAAGTTGGGCAAGGGTCTGGCTAACAAGCCTCATGAGGAGTGGCTGAAGAGGCACCTGAGGGAATTAGGGTGTGCTCTGGCTTCAGCTCTCAGCTATCTCCCTGTTGAACGAGGACAGCCTGTACTCACAGAAGTCACTTGCTGGGTGGCACGCGAGGGTCCTGTAGAGCTCAGCTCTCTCAGCCTTCTTTACACCTGTGCTTACCCCAAATCAGACAGTTGCACATGACCCTGGGGGAAAAAAAATAAAAACATCAAAGAAAAGAATTCAGAAAGGCTGTGCCTCAACAAAAGAAAAGGTTTA
Source organism: Colaptes auratus (assembly GCA_015227895.2). Classification (NCBI taxonomy): domain Eukaryota; kingdom Metazoa; phylum Chordata; class Aves; order Piciformes; family Picidae; genus Colaptes; species Colaptes auratus. Next base: position 30,024 of record JAAWVA010000107.1, on the reverse strand, counting down.
ACAGCTGCACAGCCTTCTCAGGCCGTGGCAGTCTTGCACACAGCTACTGCCAGCACCACTCTGCAGGGCCTCGGCTGCAGACTGGGGGGTTTCAAGCACAGGCACCTCAGGAGCATCCAAAACAACTCACCTTGCAGCTGGCCTCAGAGCTCCTCTTTGGAAAACTGTCGCTGCCAGGACCCACAAACCCAACATCCTCTGTCAGCAAACTGGGGGCAAGAGCTGAGAAGCGTCAACAGAAACTGGAATTGGATGGCCCAGGAAGATCCTGCCAGGCTGAACGCACCAGACAATCATAATACAATACAATACAATAATACAATACACCAGGTTGGAAGAGACCTTCAAGATCATCACGTCCAACCCATCAACCAATCCAACCCACCTAAATACAACACAGTGCAATACAGTACAATACAGTACAATACAACCCACCTAAACAACTAAAAAACTAAACCCTGGCACCAAGCACCCCATCAAGCCTCTTCTTGAACACCTCCAATGAAGGTGACTCCACCACTTCCACGGGCAGCTGATTCCAGTGGGCAATCACTCTCTCGGTATAGAACTTCTTCCTAAGATCCAGTCTAAACCTGCCCTGGCGCAGCCTGAGACTGTGTCCTCTTGTTCTGGTACTGGCTGCCTGGGAGAAGAGACCAACCTCTGCCTGGCTACAACCTCCCTTCAGGTAGTTGCAGAGAGCAAGAAGGTCACCCTGAGTCTCCTCTTCTCCAGGCTAAGCAACCCCAGCTCCCTCAGCCTCTCCTCATAGGGCTTGTCTTCCAAACCCCTCACCAACTTTGTTGCCCTTCTCTGGACACGCTCCAGTAAGACAACATCTTTCCTAAACTGAGGGGCCCAGACCTGGACACAGACCTGGAATGCACAGAGAAACTCTGTTCACAACTTTGTGTGTGTGTGTGTGTTCATGGCTTTAGGAGTAACACAGCAGAACCAATTCCCAAAAGGTTTCCACTGCACTCCCAGGGCACCTGAAGGATTGCTCTGGCTGCAGTTAATACCTAGAAATTCCTATCCAAACCTTTGCAGCACAATAAGAAAAAAACCCCAACAAATAAAAACCCCAACCAAACAACCAAACCACAAACTGCTTGATATTCTTAAGTAGGGACTGGGAATCCTACAGGAATTGTGGGCTTTTCATCACAAATTATTCCTTTTCTTTTGCCCTTCTTTGGTGTCATCCAAGCTACAGAGTCACCCCCTAACTGAATGGCACAGTTGTGACTCAAAGACAAGCAAGACAAAGTTTATCAAGGTGGGGGAAAAAAAATAGAGAGCTCAGCGGTCATGAAAATGTCCCTGCGTCATCACCACTGTGTGCAGCACGAATCCAAAGGCAAACCCACAGCGAGACCCCCCCGGCTCCCGCGGCAGCCTGCAGAGAGCTCCCAAAGGGTCGCTCGCAGGGGCCCAGCTGCCTCTGCACGAGCCTTGAGCCTTTTAGATGAGCCCACGAGAACTTTAGCTCTCCCCAGAGCCTTTGAGGTGCCCCCAGACCTCCTCTCTCACCCCCAAAAGCCGCGCGGATGCCCCCAGATCACCTGCAGACGCCGGAAGGAAGACACCGGGGAGTTCCGGGCTTGCAGCGACAGCGGAAACCGCAGGGCAAGCTCCCCGAATGCGCCGGGACCACTTCCCCCGCCAAAGGATGGCGGCTCGCAGGCACCGTGGGGCACAGAACGGCGTCAGGCGCCGAATCGAGGGCTCTCCGTGACCATTCCTGGGCCAGAGCTGCACACCGCGGCGGCCGCCTGCGCGCCATCAAAGCACGGCACAGCCCGCGAGGAGGCCGGCCGCGGGGCGCGCGCGGTATCCATGGCGACGATCGCGACACTGGCGCAAAGAGAGCCGGGCTAGGGCGCATGCGCGGTATCCATAGCGACGCTCGCGACGCTCCCGCAGTGGCGCGAACAGAGCCGGGCTAGGGCGCATGCGCTGTATCCATAGCGACGCTCGCGACGCTACCGCACGGGGCGGCACCCGCCGCCGCACGCCTGCACTGCCGGCCATTGCACACAGGGTGGCAGCCCGGAGCCCCTCCCTGGGCCCGGGCAGCAGCCGGGCCCCGAGCTGGCTGGTTTTGTTCTTTTCAATTCTAAAAGCCTTTTGAGAACAGAGAGGGCAGCCGGGGGGCGTTTCCAAAGCTCTCCTACGCAGCCCTCAACCCAATTCCTCCCTCTCCGGCTGCAAACCACAGCTTTGGCCCCGCCTCTCGCCTCACGCCCCCACTTACACTTTTAAATAGTTTCTGGCCCCCTCTGAGAATTTGCAGCACTTTAGGGCGGGTGCCCCCAGCCCTCGCTCACCTGCTCCTCTGCTGCAGCATGCCCCTGCCCCACCTGCCAGAACCAGTCCACCCACCAGCCCCCCACTCCCTTTGCTTCACCCCCCACAAAGGCACAAAACAAAGCAAACTGCCCCGCCAGCAGCTCCTTCCTTTCCCACAAATCACCCAACCTTAGACCTTGGGCCAAGACTATCAGCCCAAAGGAAGGCCTGGCCCCCGACGAACTGGAGGCAAGCGAACTAGCTCCCACCACCACAAGCCTGGGAAGGCTGCAAAGGAGTAGCGGAGGGAACGTGAGGCAAGAATGCCAAAGTTCACCGCTGCTCAAGCTTTACCCACAGCAGCGGAGGCAGCTTTGCCGCTTAAATAACGCAAAGACGGACAGAAGAGAAAAGCTCAGAGGGAAAAACAACTCTACCTAGGAAACACATCAAGAACTCTTAGGGGGCTGGGGGCATTTAGTCCACTAGTAATAGAGAAAGACAGCATAAAAAGCGATGGGCTAAACCAACAGGGGAAGATTAGAATACAGACCAGAGAAAAATGGAAGAGTAGTGAAGAGGTGATTGGGAGCAATCAGCATGGCTTTGCCAAGGGCAAATCCTGCCTGACAAACCTGGTGGCCTTCTATGAACAGGTGACAGCATTAATAGATGAGGGGCGAGCAACTGATGTCGTTTACCTGGACCTGAGCAAAGCCTTTGACACTGTCCCACACCACAGCCTGGTCTCCAAGCTGGTGACACACGGGTTTGATGGGTGGACCACCAGATGGATAAGGAACTGGCTTGATGGCCGCACCCAAAGAGTGGCTGTCAATGGGTCCATGGCCCAGTGGAGGCCAGGGACAAGCGGAGTCCCTCAGGGATCAGTCCTGGGACCAGGCTTGTTCAACATCTTTGTGGGTGACATGGACAGTGGCACTGAGTGCACCCTCAGCAAGTTTGCTGATGACACCAAGCTGTGTGGTGCAGCAGACACGCTGGAGGGAAGGGATGCCATCCAGAGGGACCTGGACAGGCTGGAGAGGTGGGCACAGGCCAACCTCATGAGCTTCAACAAGACCAAGTGCAGGGTCCTGCATCTGGGTCGAGGCAATCCCAGGCACAAATACAGGCTGGGCAGGGACTGGCTGGGGAGCAGCCCAGAGGAGAGAGACTTGGGGGTGCTGGTGGACGAGAAGCTCAACAGGAGCTCTCAATGTGCACTTGCAGCCCAGAAAGCCAATCAGATCCTGGGCTGCATCAGGAGAAGTGTGGCCAGCAGGTCAAGGGAGGGGATTCTCCCCCTCTACTCAGCTCTGGTGAGACCCCACCTGGAGTACTGCCTCCAGTTCTAGAGCCCCTATTACAAGAGGGATCTGGAGGTGCTGGAGCGTGTCCAGAGAAGGGCCACGAGGATGAGCAGAGGGCTGGAGCACCTCTCCTGTGAGGACAGACTGAAGGAGTTGGGGCTGTGCAGTCTGGAGAAGAGAAGGCTCCGAGGTGACCTCATTGTGGCCTTCCAGTATCTGAAGGGGGCTTACAGGAAGGCTGGGGAGGGACTTTTCAGACTATCAGGGAGTGATAGGACTAGGGGGAATGGGATGAAGCTGGAGGTGGGGAGATTCAGGCTAGATGTGAGGAGGAAGTTCTTCACCGTGAGGGTGGTGAAGGCCTGGAATGGGTTGTCCAGGGAGGTGGTTGAGGCCCCGTCCCTTGCGGTGTTTAAGCCCAGGCTGGACAAGGCTCTGTCCAGCCTGATCTAGGGTAGAGTGTCCCTGCCCATGGCAGGGGGGTTGGAACTAGCTGATCCTTGTGGTCCCTTCCAACCCTAACTGAAACTATGAAACTAAGCTTCCACTACAGGTTTTTATCCAGGACTCCAATCAGATCCCTTTAATGACAGACCTTGACTGAGTTCATACAAGCCACTTCTTCCCCAGCTCAGCGACACACAGCCACCTGTCTAGACTCTGTGGCTCAGGTAGTAGGGCAGGAGACTCTGACTGCTGACGGCATGGGTTCGAATCCTCCAGTCGCCCACAGACCCATGCAACAATTCCTTTTCTTAGCTGCTTACCTGTTCACTCAACGCCCTTCCTGCCTCACAAAGACACAAGCCGTCCAGCCCACAGCACACAGCAGCACACACTGCACCCAGCCTCAACCCACACCACACACAGACTCAACTAACACAACCCAAACTTCAAACTCCACTCTACAATCTACCAATTCAATTACTTTACACTAGCTTGCTTTTCTTCAAATATCAAAAACATTCAGCCAGAGCGTTCAGCAACTCTCTCTTTCTTAAAGACACAGCCTCAACCGGTCACACTAGGCAAGGCCTCAGGATACTTTCAGCACATCCACACACATTCAAAGGGCTGCTCACACATCCAGGAATTTTAAACACCACCCAGGAATCACCCCCACAGCAGCAGCAGCAGCAGCAGCAGCAGCAGCAGCAGCCGCCGCCGCCGCCATTTCAGAGGGTTTGTTTCCTCAGCCAATACTGACTGGTAAACCTTCTATTTACCACCTAAGCAGCAGCTATCTGAACAGACATGCTGGGGCAAGGAAGCAATTTCATCGGCCTTCTCTCCCAGGATGGAGGACCAGAGCCCCACGGAGGCCAAGAGGCCATCATTGCTCAATCGCCCCGTGAGCGTTTCTGCCGCGCTGCAAACCTTGGCACGCCTGGGCCAGGGAACGCTGCTGTCTGCAGCCACTCCAGACGCCGGCGTTACGTGGCTAAGCCTTGTCTTCTCTTCTCATAGTTAGTGTGGAACTGGGCAAGCATTTGACGAGAAAGGAAAAGCAACAAGGCCTACTTCTTTCCCCTGCACGGCAAAGCAACTGAAGAGGGGGCAGATGTTTGAAAGGAGACTGAAGGAAACAGTGTGCAGAAGGCAGACAAAAGGGACGGGGAAAATAACAAAGATTGAAATGCTGCAAAGTACAAAGATTACTAATAGTATTAAGCAGGAACTGGGAAGCCTACAGGAGTTGTGGGCTTTCTGTGACAAATTATTCCTGTTCTTTTTTGCAGTGAGGACTTTGGTTTCCAACAGCTGCACATCCTGACCCCAAAGCATCCCCCTCCCTGTCAGGCCCTGCGGCTGAGGCCGAACACAAGCCTGCAACTTGTCCTCAGGCAAAGCAGTGAAGCTCCCTGAAAAAAAAGGAAAGAAAACAAGAGTGAGACAACCCTAAAAACAAGACCTAAACAACAGCCCAAAGCCATTCTTCAGGAAGCCGCCTCCACTAACCCGCCACATGCTGAAATTGCCTCCCCCTGGGGCTCCCGGCTGGCCCACAGCTGTGGAACATAAAGCGAGGCAGGGGCCTGTGGGGACCTGCTGCCCTGCAGCCACCCAAACCGGAGCACCGAGTCACTACCAAGCCCACGCAGACCCAAGACACAACAGCGACTCCGCAGAGAGCCCAAAGCCTCACTGAGAAGGGCAACAAAGTTGGGCAAGGGTCTGGCTAACAAGCCTCATGAGGAGTGGCTGAAGAGGCACCTGAGGGAATTAGGGTGTGCTCTGGCTTCAGCTCTCAGCTATCTCCCTGTTGAACGAGGACAGCTTGTACTCACAGAAGTCACTTGCTGGGTGGCACGCGAGGGTCCTGTAGAGCTCAGCTCTCTCAGCCTTCTTTACACCTGTGCTTACCCCAAATCAGACAGTTGCACATGACCCTGGGCGGGGGGGAAATAAAAACATCAAAGAAAAGAATTCAGAAAGGCTGTGCCTCAACAAAAGAAAAGGTTTAACAGCTGCACAGCCTTCTCAGGCCGTGGCAGTCTTGCACACAGCTACTGCCAGCACCACTCTGCAGGGCCTCGGCTGCAGACTGGGGGGTTTCAAGCACAGGCACCTCAGGAGCATCCAAAACAACTCACCTTGCAGCTGGCCTCAGAGCTCCTCTTTGGAAAACTGTCGCTGCCAGGACCCACAAACCCAACATCCTCTGTCAGCAAACTGGGGGCAAGAGCTGAGAAGCGTCAACAGAAACTGGAATTGGATGGCCCAGGAAGATCCTGCCAGGCTGAACGCACCAGACCTGGAAGGCACAGAGAAACTCTGTTAACAACTTTGTCTGTGTGTGAGTGTGTGTGTGTGTGTGTTCATGGCTTTAGGAGTAACACAGCAGAACCAATTCCCAAAAGGTTTCCACTGCACTCCCAGGGCACTTGAAGGATTGCTCTGGCTGCAGTTAATACCTAGAAATTCCTATCCAAACCTTTGCAGCGCAGGAAGAGAAAAGGAAAAAAGAAAAAACAACCAAACCACAAACTGCTTGATATTCTTAAGTAGGAGCTGGGAATCCTACAGGAATTGTGGGCTTTTAAGGCAAATGGCTTAGGATCTCACAGAGGGTACCACAAGAACTGAGGGTACTGCAATGTTGGCAGCTTCAACTTTCCTTCTCTGCTGCTTCATTTTTCAGATCTATTTCATTCAAAAGGATGGCTGGATAACAGAATGGGATGGATGACTGGGCCCCGAGAGCAGGGGGAAGAGAGTTAAACCCAGCCGGTGGCCGGCAGGGCACAAGTGGTGGTCCCCAGGACATGGAGGCGATAGAGCGTGCCCAGAGAAGGGCAACAAATCAGGGGAAGGGTCTGGATAACAAGCCTCATGAGGAGTGGCTGAGGAGGAAGCTGAGGGAATTAGGGTGTGCTCTGGCTTCAGCTCTCAGCTATTTCCCTGTTGAACAAGGACAGCCTGTACTCACAGAAGGCACTGGGGGCTTGAGGTCAAGGTTGCTGTAAAGCTCAGGGTATCTCTCTTCATTAGGGAGGTCATCCTGTCACCTAGGCAGAGAGAAGAAAATGCAGCTATGAAATCAGACCGCTTGAATCGTGAGACTCATTCTGTGTGAGACCCAGGAGAATCCAAACCTAACCTTGCAGCTGGCCTCAGAGCTCCTCTTTGGAAAACTGTCGCTGCCAGGACCCACAAACCCAACATCCTCTGTCAGCAAACTGGGGGCAAGAGCTGAGAAGCGTCAACAGAAACTGGAATTGGATGGCCCAGGAAGATCCTGCCAGGCTGAACGCACCAGACCTGGAATGCACAGAGAAACTCTGTTAACAACTTTGTGTGTGTGTGTGTGTGTGTGTGTGTTCATAGCTTTAGGAGTAACACAGCAGAACCAATTCCCAAAAGGTTTCCACTGCACTCCCAGGGCACTTGAAGGATTGCTCTGGCTGTAGTTAATACCTAGAAATTCCTATCCAAATCTTTGCAGCACAGCAAGAGAAAAGAAAAAAAAAACCTAACCAAACCACAAACTGCTTGATATTCTTAAGTAGGAACTGGGAATCCTACAGGAGTTGTGGGCTTTTTGTGACAAATTATTCCTTTTCTTTTTTGCCAAAGGCCAATCTCTCTTTCTGGGAAGAACTTCTTCCTAACATCCAGCCTAAGCTTCCCCTGACGCAGCTAGAGACTGTGTCGTCTCTGTCTTTCACTGGTCTCTTCCCTGAGCCTCCTCTTCTCCAGGCTTAACAACCCCAGCTCACTCAGCTGCTCTTCACAGGGCTGTGCTCCAAACCCCTCCCCAGCTTTGTTGCCCTTCTCTGGACACCTTCCAGCAACTCAACACCTTTTCTAAACTGAGGGGCCCAGAACTGGACACAGGACTCGAGGTGTGCCCTAACCAGCGCTGAGGGCAGGGGCAGAATGAGTTCCCGGCTCCTGCTGGCCACACCATTCCTGATCTTGGCCAGGATGCCAGTGGCCTCCTTGGCCACCCGTGCACACTGCTGGTCATGAGAGGGACCAGAAGACAGGGATCAGAAGAGTCTTTGGCCAGGCTGTAAACCTTGTAAACATGCGGCTAGCTTTAAGCACTGTGGTCACAGTCTTCTCTGTATAGCCTGTCTTGAGGCCCAAGGTTGTGCAGTGGTGTAAATGCAGATGAAGCCAAGCAAGGTAAACAAATTAACTGCATCAACACAAAATGTTCTCTCTGATCTGAAAATGTCAGCTCTAAATAGAAAGAATACTGTAAGAAGTTTGCATTATTAATCATCTGAATAGGATGGAAAACTGAGGAGTAACAAAAAAAAAATCAATTATTCCCATGAAGATTGGTTAGAAGTAATTTTGGGATACTTTCTAAAACTACTTTGAGATGCTATAAGGATTGCCTCTTGCAGCAGTTATTTTTATATAGTTCTGATTAGACCCTGAGAACTTACTTACTGAAATGTTTATTGTTGGAGAGTCGTTTCAAACTCCTGATGGCACTACATTTACATTCTTCTTCCCTAGAGGAATGAAAGGCGGAAAAAAAGTGAAATTACACACAGACAGCTTATTTAGGTAAACGAGGTGGCCTCTAGAAAAATGAGCAATGCTAAAACAGAAATGAAAAGGAGAATTTTAAGAGATGACATTTTTAAAGGTGTAATGGAAATTCTGTAATGCTCGTGGCAAGAAATAAAATCATCTTACTGATAAAAAGCAGAACAAGGAAACTCCCCAAATCCAAATCTTATTCACAAAGTGAAGTCTGTAGCCATGCAAGGAAGATGTGAATACCATGAGCTCTGAAAATTTTGTGTTTAATCAAGCCAAGACTAAAAAGAGGTTTAAGAGGACAAGCTTGTGAAAGGCATGAAACTAAGAATAAGCCCTTTGTCCATGTCCTCTGTGGACTAACAGTTCCCTTCTTTTGATATGAAAGCACTGGCTTCAATGAAAGATTGGGCTCCTCCCGAAGGGCAAGTATGAATGGAGCATGCAAAGTACCACACTTCAGACCCTCCTACGTACTAGTACTAAGACAGTTGTTCATGTAGAACTATTTGCCATTCACTTAAACAAATTGCATAGAACTGGCTCTTATCAACTCTCCAGAAAACATTGCTGCACTGGCTTGGCTGCCCGACTGTCTCAGTTCAAACGGCTTAGGATCTCACAGAGGGTACCACAAGAGCTGAGTGTACTGCAATGTTTGCAGATTGAACTTTCCTTCTCTGCTCCTTCTTTTTTCAGATGTATTTTTTTCAAAAGGCTTGCTGGATAACAGAATGGGATGGATGACTGGGCCCCAAGAGCCGGGGTAAATAGAATTAAACCCAGCCGGTGGCCAGCCGGGCACAAGCAGTGTTCCCCAGGACTCAGTTTTGGGGCTGGTTCTCTTCAATGTCTTTACCAATGATCTGGATGAGGGAATTGAGTGTTCCCTCATTAAATCTGCAGATGCCACCAAACTTAAGTGGGTGTTGAAGGTGTGAAGGCAGGGAGGCTCTGCAAAGGGGTCTGGATGTGCTGAATTGGTGGGCTAAGGTCAGTCATAGGAGGTTCGACAAGACCAAGTGCCAGGTCCTGCACTTCCATTGCATCAACCCCATGCAATGCCGCAGACTCGGAGCAGAGTGGTTGGAAAGTTGCTGGGCAGAAAAGAAACGGAGGTGTTGGTCAACAGCCATCTGAACATGAGCCATGGCATGCTCAGGTGGCCAAGAAGGCCACCAACAGCTTATCTTGTATCAGAAATAATCTTGGCAGCAGTACTAGGGAAGCAATTGTCTCCTGTACTCAGCACTGATGAGGCCACATCTTGAATACTGTGTTCAGATTTGGACCTCTCACTACAAGCAAGATAGCAAGGTGACAGAGTATGTACAGAAAAGGGCAACAAAGCTGGCGAAGGGTCTGGATAAAAGGTCTTATGAGGAGTGGCTGAAGGAACTGGAATGGTTTAATCTGTAGAAGAGGAAGCTGAGGGAATTATGGTGTGCTCTGGCTTCAGCTCTCAGCTATTTCCGTGTTGACGAGGACAGCCTGTACTCACAGAAGTCACTTGCTGGGTTGTGTGCGAGGTTCCTGTAGAGCTCAGGTCTCTGAGCCTTCTTTACAGCTCTGCTTAGCCCAAAATCAGACAGTTCCACTTGACCCTGGCGGGAAAAAAAATCAAAGAAAACAATTCAGAAAGATTGTGCTTGAACAACAGAAAAGGTTTCACAGCTGCACAGCCTTCTGAGGCCATGGCAGACTTGCACAGACCTACTTCGAGCACTACTCTGCATGGCAACAGCTGCAGACTGTGGGCTTTCAAGCACAGGCACTTCACAACCCCCCCTTCCCCTCGCACCATAAAGGGCTGGAAAGCATCGAGATACAAGCTCTGCTTTAGGAAGTCCCCTAAGCCACACAAAGCTGAAGAAGTCCCCTGAGGAGTATGCTAGTCTGCACCTGCTGGTTCGGGGTCTAATTGAATCCAAAAAGGCCCAACACTCGACTGAAAGAAAGGAAGAGAGGGCTGGGCTTGGGCCTTTGATCTAAGCCTCTCTAAGACACTCTGACTATTTTCCACTCCCGGGACACCAGAATGCTGAGAAATGCCTTTTCCCCAATAGATGGAGTCACCTGCTCAGACAGCGACCATCAGGCACGTGCTGACGAGGAGAGGATGCTCTGGCAACAACCAGCCTGTTCTTCTGACCTGAGTGCCACAGGAGGTTAGAGAGCAGATCACCTTGAGGGCCATCGCAGGCACCGTACAGGACGTTTGGGTCCTTGTGCCTAACGGAAAAGATGTGGGAACACTAAGCTAATCTCCCTCTGTGACCAGGTGACCCTGCTGAATTGAATCTAGCCAGGGAGGTTAAAGGGAGCACTAAGAACTTCTACAGGTATATTAATGGTAAGAAGAAGAGTAGGGAAGGGGTGGGCCCCCTCAGAAAGGAAACTGGTGAATTGGTCACAAGTGATGTGGAAAAGGCTGAGCTACTCAATCACTTCTTTACCTCAGTCTTCACTGCAAGGGCCTCCAGCCACACTCCGGGAGTCATGGCAGACGATGCCAGGGACGGGGAGGAAGAACTGCCCATGGTAAGTGAAGCTCAGGTTGGTGATCACCTGAAGAACCTGAAAGTGTTCAAGTCCATGGGACCCAACGGGATACACCCACGGGTGCTGAGAGAACTGGCAGATGAGGTTGCTAAGCCCCTCTCTAGTCTATTCCAAAAGTCCTGGCAGACTGGGGAAGTCCCCACAGATTGGAAAAGGGCAAACATTGCTCCCATTTTCAAAAAGGGTAAGAAGGAGGAACCAGGGAACTCCAGGCCGGTCAGTCTCACCTCTGTGCCCGGAAAGATCATGGAGCAGATCCTCCTGGAGGCACTACTGACTCAGAAGAGTAGTGAAGAGGTGATTGGGAGCAGTCAGCATGGCTTTGCCAAGGGCAAATCCTGCCTGACAAACCTGGTGGCCTTCTATGAACAAGTGACAGCATTAATAGATGAGGGGCGAGCAACTGATGTCGTTTACCTGGACCTGAGCAAAGCCTTTGACACTGTCCCACACCACATCCTGGTCTCCAAGCTGGTGACACACGGGTTTGATGGGTGGACCACCAGATGGATAAGAACTGGCTTGATGGCCGCACCCAAAGAGTGGCTGTCAATGGGTCCATGTCCCAGTGGAGGCCAGGGACAAGCGGAGTCCCTCAGGGATCAGTCCTGGGACCAGCTTGTTCAACATCTTTGTGGGTGACATGGACAGTGGCACTGAGTGCACCCTCAGCAAGTTTGCTGATGACACCAAGCTGTGTGGTGCAGCAGACACGCTGGAGGGAAGGGATGCCATCCAGAGGGACCTGGACAGGCTGGAGAGGTGGGCACAGGCCAACCTCATGAGCTTCAACAAGACCAAGTGCAGGGTCCTGCATCTGGGTCGAGGCAATCCCAGGCACAAATACAGGCTGGGCAGTGACTGGCTGGGGAGCAGCCCAGAGGAGAGAGACTTGGGGGTGCTGGTGGACGAGAAGCTCAACAGGAGCTCTCAATGTGCACTTGCAGCCCGGAAAGCCAATCAGATCCTGGGCTGCATCAGGAGAAGTGTGGCCAGCAGGGCAAGGGAGGGGATTCTCCCCCTCTGCTCAGCTCTGGTGAGACCCCACCTGGAGTACTGCCTCCAGTTCTGGAGCCCCTATTACAAGAGGGATCTGGAGGTGCTGGAGCGTGTCCAGAGAAGGGCCACGAGGATGATCAGAGGGCTGGAGCACCTCCCCTGTGAGGACAGACTGAAGGAGTTGGGGCTGTGCAGTCTGGAGAAGAGAAGGCTCCGAGGTGACCTCATTGTGGCCTTCCAGTATCTGAAGGGGGCCTACAGGAAGGCTGGGGAGGGACTTTTCAGACTATCAGGGAGTGATAGGACTAGGGGGAATGGGATGAAGCTGGAGGTGGGGAGATTCAGGCTGGACATGAGGAGGAAGTTCTTCACCGTGAAGGTGGTGAAGGCCTGGAATGGGTTGTCCAGGGAGGTGGTTGAGGCCCTGTCCCTTGAGGTGTTTAAGACCAGGCTGGACGAGGCTCTGTCCAGCCTGATCTAGTGTGGGTGTCCCTGCCCATGGCAGGGGGGTTGGAACTAGATGATCCTTGTGGTCCCTTCCAACCCTAACTGAAACTATGAAACTATGCTCCCAATCCCATCATCAGGAGGAAAGGTTTTCCTGCTGGTGGCTGTAAGGCAGGACTTGAATGCCTTCCCTAACAAGTTTATCTGAAAAGAAGATGGGAAATGGGTTGAAGGAGTAACGAGGTGATGAAGAAGATGGACTGTAGCAGAAGCCATCTCACCGGCTAAAGTCATTTTCCCCTGCCCAAGTCCTCTGTGGACTAAGAAGAGTTCCCTTCTTTGGGTGTGAAAGCACAGGGTTCAATGAAAGAGCTGGCTCCTCCTGAAGGGCAAGTATGAATGGAGCTTGTAAACTACCACACTTCAGAGTCTCCTACTTACTAGCACTAAGACAGTTGTTCATCTAGAACTACTGGCCACTCACGTAAACAAACCCCGTAGAACAGGCACCTATAAACTCTCCAGAAGACACTGCTGCTCTAGCACGGCTGCCTGACCGGCTCAGCTCAAATGGCTTAGGATCTCACAGAGGGTACCACAAGAACTGAGGGGACTGCAATGTTGGCAGCTTCAACTTTCCTTCTCTGCTACTTCATTTTCAGATCTATTTCATTCAAAAGGATGGCTGGATAACAGAATGGGATGGATGACTGGGCCCCGAGAGCGGGGGGAACAGAGTTAAACCCAGCCGGTGGCCAGCAGGGCACAAGTGGTGGTCCCCAGGACATGGAGGCGATAGAGCGTGTCCAGAGAAGGGCAACAAAGCTGGGGAAGGGTCTGGATAACAAGCCTCATGAGGAGTGGCTGGGGAGGAAGCTGAGGGAATTCTGGTGTGCTCTGGCTTCAGCTCTCAGCTATTTCCCTGTTGAACAAGGACAGCCTGTACTCACAGAAGGCACTGGGGGCTTGAGGTCAAGGTTGCTGTAAAGCTCAGGGTATCTCTCTTCATTAGGGAGGTCATCCTGTCACCTAGGCAGAGAGAAGAAAATGCAGCTATGAAATCAGACCGCTTGAATCGTGAGACTCATTCTGTGTGAGACCCAGGAGAATCCAAACCTAACCTTGCAGCTGGCCTCAGAGCTCCTCTTTGGAAAACTGTCGCTGCCAGGACCCACAAACCCAACATCCTCTGTCAGCAAACTGGGGGCAAGAGCTGAGAAGCGTCAACAGAAACTGGAATTGGATGGCCCAGGAAGATCCTGCCAGGCTGAACGCACCAGACCTGGAAGGCACAAAGAAACTCTGTTAACAACTTTGTCTCTGTGTGTGTGTGTGTGTCTGTGTCTCTGTTCATGGCTTTAGGAGTAACAGAGCAGAACCAATTCCCAAAAGATTTCCACTGCACTCCCAGGGCACTTGCAGAAGGGGTTGGACGGGATGATCTTCAGAGGTCCCTTCCAACCCAGCCCATTCTATGAGTCTGTTCTATGATTCTATGATTCTAAGGATTGCTCTGGCTGTAGTGAATACCTAGAAATTCCTATCCAAACCTTTGCAGCACAATAAAAAAAAAAAAAAAAAAAACACAACAAAAAAAAACCCCAACCAAACAACCAAACCACAAACTGCTTGATATTATTAAGTAGGGACTGGGAATCCTACAGGAATTGTGGGCTTTTCATGACAAATTATTCCTTTTCTTTTGCCCTTCTTTGGTGTCATCCAAACTACAGAGTCACCCCCTAACTGAATGGCACAGTTGCGACTCAAAGACAAGCAAGACAAAGTTTATCAAGGTGGGGAAAAAAAAAATGGAGAGCTCAGCGGTCATGACAATGTCCCTGCGTCATCACCACTGCGTGCAGCACGAATCCAAAGGCAAACCCACAGCGAGACCCCCCCGGCTCCCGCGGCAGCCTGCAGAGAGCTCCCAAAGGGTCGCTCGCAGGGGCCCAGCTGCCTCTGCACGAGCCTTGAGCCTTTTAGATGAGCCCACGAGAACTTTAGCTCTCCCCAGAGCCTTTGAGGTGCCCCCAGACTCACCCCTAAAAGCCGCGCGGATGCCCCCAGATCACCTTCAGGCGCCGGAAGGAAGACACCGGGGAGTTCCGGGCTTGCAGCGACAGCGGAAACCGCACGGCAAGCCCCCCGAATGCGCCGGGACCCTTCCCCCGCCAAAGGATGGCGGCTCGCAGGCACCGTGGGGCAGAGAACGGCGTCAGGCGCCGAATCGAGGGCTCTCCGTGACCATTCCTGGGCCAGAGCTGCACACTGCGGCAGCCTCCTGCACGCCATGAAAGCACGGCACAGCCCGCGAGGAGGGCGCGTGCGCGGGACGGGACCCGCCGCGGCGCATGCGCGGTATCCATAGCGACGCTCGCGACGCTGCCGCTAGGGCGCAGGCGCGGTATCCATAGCGACGCTCGCGACGCTGCCGCTAGGGCGCAGGCGCTGTATCCATAGCGACGCTAGCGACGCTGCCGCTAGGGCGCAGGCGCTGTATCCATAGCGACGCTAGCGACGCTGCCGCTAGGGCGCAGGCGCTGTATCCATAGCGACGCTAGCGACGCTGCCGCTAGGGCGCAGGCGCGGTATCCACAGCGACGCTCGCGACGCTACCACAGTGGCGCGAGCAGAGCCGGGCTAGGGCGCATGCGCTGTATCCATAGCGACGCTCGCGAGGATGCCGCTAGGGTGCCTGCGCTGTATCTCTAGCGACGCTCGTAACGCTCCCTCTAGGGCGCAGGCGCTGTATCCATAGCGACGCTCGCGTCAATTCTCCGCCCTCCCCTCTTCCCCTAATTATTTTCGAGCATTTCAAGCATTCAGCGCAGTTCGGCTGCACCACTGAGCTCCCACGGGGCGGCACACAACGCGGCACGGCTACAGTACCCACCACTACACACGCGGGGGCAGCACTGAGCCCCTCCCTGGGCGTGGGCAGCGCCTGGGCCCCGAGGTGGCTTTTTTTGTTCAATTCTAAAACCCTTTTGAAAACAGAGAGGGCAGACGGGGGGGGGCGTTGCCAAAGCTTTCTTACGCAGCCCTCAATCCAATTCCTCCCTCTCCAGCTGCAAACCAGAGCTTTTGCTCCGCCTCTCGCCTCCCACCCCCAACTACACTTTTAAATAGTTTGTGGGCCCCTCCGAGAATTTTCAGCACTTTAGGGGGGTTCCCCCAGCCCTCGTCCCCCTGCTCCTCTGCTGCAGCGTCCCCCTGCCCCACGTGGCACAATCAGTCCACCCACAACCCCCCCACTCCCTTTGATTCACCCCCCAAAAGGGCACAAAAGAAAGCAAACTGCCCAGCCAGCAGCTCCTTCCTTTCCCACAAATGACTGAACCTTATACCTTTGGACAAGACTATCAGCCCAAAGGAAGGCCTGGCCCCCGATGAACTGAATGCAAGTGAACTAGCTCACATCACCACAAGCCTGGGAAGGCTGCAAAGGAGTAGTGTATGTAATATAATAATGAGAAAGTTCACTGCTGCTCAAGCTTCACACAAAGTATCCTATTCAGGTTTGGATTCCACTTAACCCAAGAAACTAAAAATAGAAAGTGTCAGAGGGAAAGCCAACTCTACCTATGAAATACATAAAGAAATGCTGGAATGAAGGGGGCAGTTATTCTGCTAGTAGTAGATAAAGAGACCATGAAAACTGATGGGCTAAATTAAAGGGGAAGATTAGTATAAATATTAGACAGAATGGAATAGACACAGCTTCAACTACAGATCTGTATCAACGACTCCAATTGGATAATTTAATTACATAACTTTACTGAATCCAAACAAGCCAGTCTGTGAAGTGTCTTCGTTACAGTCGGTAGATGAGGAGTCGTGCAGAGGTCAGATGCGAGTGAGGAAGTTCTGAGCTCTGCTGCAGGTTGTCCCGCGGGCTCCCACACCGTCTCTTTCCTGTACGTCACCGTAGCATGAGTTGGGTGAAGTTTGTCTCACACCAGCTAAAGAGACAACAGCTGCTTTTTCCCTGTGTGCCTACAGGGGGTTTGCTTCATCTTTCCCTCATGCTCGGTACTGCGTTTGGGTCTAGAACAAGGCTCTGGGAAGCCAAACCAAACACCTGTACTGAGGAAAAGTAAGTGGAAACACAGGCTGATCCCAGGAACCCTAAACATTCACTGAACCCCAGGAAATGCCTGGATGTGCCGGCTGCTGCCCCGTCCTCGTTGCCATCTTCGTGCTCATTGGAGGCTGTCTAGCAAAAGCATCTGTCCCCACTTTCCTGGGCATTCTTTGAATACCCAGACAGACCCCCTCTACTCAGCTCTGCTGAGACCCCACCTGGAGTACTGCCTCCAGTTCTGGAGCCCCTATTACAAGAGGGATCTGGAGGTGCTGGAAGGTGTACAGAGAAAGGCCACGAGGATGAGCAGAGGGATGGAGCACCTCTCCTGTGAGGACAGACTGAAGGAGTTGGGGCTGTGCAGGCTGGAGAAGAGAAGGCTCCGAGGTGACCTCATTGTGGCCTTCCAGTATCTGAAGGGGGCCTACAAGAAGGCTGGGGAGGGACTTTTCAGGCTATCAGGTAGTGATAGGGCTAGGGGGAATGGAATGAAGCTGGAGGTGGGGAGATTCAGGCTGGATGTGAGGAGGAAGTTCTTCACCATGAGAGCGGTGAAGACCTGGAATGGGTTGTCCAGGGAGGTGGTCAAGGCCCCGTCCCTGCAAGTGTTTAAGCCCAGGCTGGATGAGGCTCTGGCCAGCCTGATCTAGTGTGGGGTGTCCCTGCCCATGGCAGGGGGGTTGGAACTAGATGATCCTTGTGGTCCCTTCCAACCCTGACTGAAACTATGAAACTATGAAATCTAAGAGGCAGTGTACTCATTGGAAAGCAAGTTCCAGCATGCGTGTCTGGAGGCTGGGCACTTATGTCTTACTACCCTGTGAACTCAGCATGACGAACCAAAGCTCTTAAGCTTTTTCTAGTGGTGAAAACACAACAGGACAAACTTTCTTTCTCAGGTAACAAGGCACAAAACTCATTAAGGGGTTTCAAGGCCAGCATCAACACCTACCCACAATCTGAAACCCTTCTGGCTGCTTCTGCATGGCAGCAAAGTAGCTATTCGTCTCTCTGGGAGAAATTTCAGTGGCTCTTGAGCAGATGATGTTTCCCACCGGAACAATCCCACTCTTAGTCACGGAGCAAAGATCCCCTTTATGCTGGAAATACATATTCTAATAGGGTAAACTAGGGTGAAGAGAAAACACTGCCATTTTGCAAATAACCAAAAGCACTTTTAGACCTGTTGTGAGAATATCTGTAATCACTGGATTCAAGCTGTGGTAGCAAATCCTTTGATGGACTCTATGG
The DNA here is from genome assembly GCA_015227895.2 of Colaptes auratus. Classification (NCBI taxonomy): domain Eukaryota; kingdom Metazoa; phylum Chordata; class Aves; order Piciformes; family Picidae; genus Colaptes; species Colaptes auratus. Next base: position 12,072 of record JAAWVA010000107.1, on the reverse strand, counting down.
GAAAGGTGAGGAGTCTGAAGGGAACTTCTGAGCATATGCCCTGTATTGAATTGAATAAATTAAAATATTTACAGCAAACTACGGGGAAGTGTGACTTTGTTTTTGGAGAGCCTATCTCTGGAGACCACATAGGTAGGAAATGTTGAAGAAGGCTGATGACAGACTCAGATTTAGTCAGTAGTCAGGAAAACTTCAACACGAGCAGTTGGGTGCTAGGCAAATGCATGCGTTTTTTCTCACCAGTTTAGAACCAAGAGGCATATAAAAAACGCTGACAGATGTAAACATAGTGTGTGAGAAACTGAAATGTAAGATTACAACTAAGAATGGATAGGTCTGGTTGTCCTGAGGAGTAGCTGTTACTATACCTTGAGTAATAGAGACAGAGAGACACAGGGGCTCTGGAGAGCCTCGAGCTTCCAGGTTCACTCAACGATTTGCTCTTCATGTGCCAAGTGTGTTTTTCAAGTGGAATAAACTGTAGCATCTGGATTGAGTTTAAATCCAAGGGTATGGCAGCACAGATGCTCCCGGAGTATCCTGATATGTCCCATCCACATGACGTCGTCTTTCAGTCCCCACTCTGAAGGTCTGCAGCACAGCCATCACATGATTTCCTTCTCTCGAGTGCTCTGAACTGGCAATTCATGCACGAGAATAACAAAAGAATAGGTTGGGAAAGACCTTTGAGATCACTGAGTCCAACCTATCACCCAACACCATCGAATCAACTAAAAACCATGGCACTGAGTGCCTCATCCAGTCTCTTTTTAATCACTTCCAGTGACAGTGACTCCACCAGCTCCCTGGGCAGCCTGCTCCAATGGCCAATCACTCTGTGAAGAATTTCTTCCTAACATCCAGCCTAAACCTCCCCTGGCACAGCTTGAGACTGTGTTCTCTCCTTCTCTCACAGGTCTCCCCTGAGCCTCCTCTTCTCCAGGCTAAACAACCCCAGCTCCCTCAGCTGCTCCTCACAGGGCTGTGCTCCAAACCCCTCACCAGCTTTGCTGCCCTTCTCGGGACACCTTCCAGCAACTCCCCATCTTTCTTAAACTGAGGGGCTCAGAACTGGGCACAGGACTCGAGGTGCACCCTAACCAGTGCTGAGTGCAGGGGCAGAATGGCTTCCCTACTCGTGCTGGCCACACCATTCCTGATATTGGCCAGGATGCCAGTGGCCTTCTTGGCCACCCGCGCACGCTGCTGGTCACAACCAGAAGACAAGGGTCAGAAGAGTCTCAGGCCAGGCTGTAAACCTTGTAAACGTGCAGCTAGCTTCAAGCAGCGTGGCCACAGTCTCCTCTGCATAGCCTGACTGGAGGCCCGAGGCTGTGCAGCGCTGTAAATGCAGAGGAAGCCAAACAAGGCAAAGAGATTAACTGCATCGACACAAAACGCTCTCTCTGATCTGAAAATGTCAGCTCTAAAGAGAAAGAATCCCGTACGAAGGTTGTGTGATTCATCACCTGAATAGGATGGAAAATTCAGGAATAATGAAAAACTCAATTATTCCCATGAAGATTGGCAAGAAGTAATTTTGGGACACACTCTAAAACTACTTTTAGATGCCATAAAGATTGCCTCTTGCAGCAGTTATTTTTACATAGCTCTGATGAGACCCTAAGAACTTACGGACATTTCTATTGTCGGAGAATGGTTTCAGACTCCTGATGGCACACCACTGGCACGCCGCTTCCCTCGAGGAACGAAGGGAAAAAACAAATATATATATATAAAATTACACACACAGAGAGACTAAAGAAAGGTTTAGCTGACAAGCTCGTCAAAGGCATGAAACTAGTAACGAGCCCTTTTCCTCTGCCCATCAGAATCAGAATGTCTGCCAGAGTCTGCAGAGCTGACAGATGACAGAGGGGGAAGAGGACAACTCAAAGGAGAGAAGACCATGGAAGAAAAATTACAGGAGTTCTTCAAATCGATACCACTGCAGAGTTTAGGAAGATTCCCACAGTGGCTGTATCCTTAGCTAGAGAGGACCTGGAGGACCTCTCTTCAATTACAGCATCAACAGAAGTGATTTTAGACCAGAGAGATCAATGGATAGTAACAAACTGCCAAGACAAGATGGTATAAACTCAGGGCTTCTTCAAAAAACTCAACTCTGACCTCGTCATTTGATCACAGATGTTTCTTACAGCCTCGTGGAAGTCGGCTCCGACGCGAGAAGAATAAGCTAGCAAATGTCACGTCGTTTTTCTCCACAGGACCCCGAGACACATTCAGGAGGGGAAACATGGGGAAGAAGTAGAAAATGAATAAGCTGCATGTCTGATCCTTTACGGGTAGGTTAGTAGAATTAAAGTCACAGACAGGTGCATAGATAAATACAAAAGCAGGAACACAAATTAATTGCATGAAGTTGTCAGGAAGAATCCATTCATGTATCGATAAGGTATTCTACAAATGGCTGAAATGGAGTCAACGGGCGTGGATTATCAAAGCAAACTTCCGCCTCTGGATTTACAGCTACCTGAAAGACGGTGGATTAACACATACCTGAAGGACAGGAAACAACAGGAGGAGAAAAAGATCGCTTTGAGCAATAAAAGTGGCACAAGTTTTGAAAGGTTGCAAAAGCTCCTCGCACAACTATCTGGATGGTATAAAGGCAGAGGCAACATAGACAAGGCTATGCAGATGGGAAAAGGACAAATGGAAATCGTCACTGTCTACAAACAGTGAAACCTCTAAACTAGGTATTTTGAACCCAGGAAAGGCACTTGGAGATCCACTGGACACACCTAAGAAAACGCCAGCTCAGCGACAAACAAAACCAACCACATCAGCCACACGCAAAACCCTGGGGATGATCAGGGCAGACAATCAGAACACAGAAGTCCTTCACAGAGCAAAGTCATTATCAAAGCCTTAGGTGAAATTATAGTGCAGTGGGTTTAAGTTTTGGTTTTCCTTTCAACGTAGGACTAAACCTTGGGATTCATTATTACAGCTTACTTTGGATGCCAGCAGCGGAAGCGAGTTCAGGAACAAGTTAGGAAGATAAATGGAAACTCATAAATGGCTGGAAAGCATCGAGATACAAGCTCTGCTTTGGCAAGTCCCCTAAGCCACACAAAGCTGAAGAAGTCCCCTGAGGAGTATGCTAGTCTGCACCTGCAGGTTCGGGGTCTAATTGAATCCAAAAAGGCCCAACACTCGACTGAAAGAAAGGAAGAGAGGGCTGGGCTTGGGCCTTTGATCTAAGCCTCTCTAAGACACTCTGACTATTTTCCACTCCCGGGACACCAGAATGCTGAGAAATGCCTTTTCCCCAATAGATGGAGTCACCTGCTCAGACAGCGACCATCAGGCGTGTGCTGACGAGGAGAGGATGCTCTGGCAACAACCAGCCTGTTCTTCTGACCTGAGTGCCACAGGAGGTTAGAGAGCAGATCACCTTGAGGGCCATCACAGGCACCGTACAGGACGTTTGGGTCCTTGTGCCTAACGGAAAAGATGTGGGAACACTAAGCTAATCTCCCTCTGTGACCAGGTGACCCTGCTGAATTGAATCTAGCCAGGGAGGTTAAAGGGAGCACTAAGAACTTCTACAGGTATATTAATGGTAAGAAGAAGAGTAGGGAAGGGGTGGGCCCCCTCAGAAAGGAAACTGGTGAATTGGTCACAAGTGATGTGGAAAAGGCTGAGCTACTCAATAACTTCTTTACCTCAGTCTTCACTGCAAGGGCCTCCAGCCACACTCCGGGAGTCATGGCAGACGATGCCAGGGACGGGGAGGAAGAACTGCCCATGGTAAGTGAAGCTCAGGTTGGTGATCACCTGAAGAACCTGAAAGTGTTCAAGTCCATGGGACCCAACGGGATACACCCACGGGTGCTGAGAGAACTGGCAGATGAGGTTGCTAAGCCCCTCTCTAGTCTATTCCAAAAGTCCTGGCAGACTGGGGAAGTCCCCACAGATTGGAAAAGGGCAAACATTGCTCCCATTTTCAAAAAGGGTAAGAAGGAGGAACCAGGGAACTCCAGGCCGGTCAGTCTCACCTCTGTGCCAGAAAGATCATGGAGCAGATCCTCCTGGAGGCACTACTGACTCAGAAGAGTAGTGAAGAGGTGATTGGGAGCAGTCAGCATGGCTTTGCCAAGGGCAAATCCTGCCTGACAAACCTGGTGGCCTTCTATGAACAAGTGACAGCATTAATAGATGAGGGGCGAGCAACTGATGTCGTTTACCTGGACCTGAGCAAAGCCTTTGACACTGTCCCACACCACATCCTGGTCTCCAAGCTGGTGACACACGGGTTTGATGGGTGGACCACCAGATGGATAAGGAACTGGCTTGATGGCCGCACCCAAAGAGTGGCTGTCAATGGGTCCATGGCCCAGTGGAGGCCAGGGACAAGCGGAGTCCCTCAGGGATCAGTCCTGGGACCAGTCTTGTTCAACATCTTTGTGGGTGACATGGACAGTGGCACTGAGTGCACCCTCAGCAAGTTTGCTGATGACACCAAGCTGTGTGGTGCAGCAGACACGCTGGAGGGAAGGGATGCCATCCAGAGGGACCTGGACAGGCTGGAGAGGTGGGCACAGGCCAACCTCATGAGCTTCAACAAGACCAAGGGCAGGGTCCTGCATCTGGGTCGAGGCAATCCCAGGCACAAATACAGGCTGGGCAGGGACTGGCTGGGGAGCAGCCCAGAGGAGAGAGACTTGGGGGTGCTGGTGGACGAGAAGCTCAACAGGAGCTCTCAATGTGCACTTGCAGCCCGGAAAGCCAATCAGATCCTGGGCTGCATCAGGAGAAGTGTGGCCAGCAGGTCAAGGGAGGGGATTCTCCCCTCTACTCAGCTCTGGTGAGACCCCACCTGGAGTACTGCCTCCAGTTCTGGAGCCCCTATTACAAGAGGGATCTGGAGGTGCTGGAGCGTGTCCAGAGAAGGGCCACGAGGATGATCAGAGGGCTGGAGCACCTCCCCTGTGAGGACAGACTGAAGGAGTTGGGGCTGTGCAGTCTGGAGAAGAGAAGGCTCCGAGGTGACCTCATTGTGGCCTTCCAGTATCTGAAGGGGGCCTACAAGAAGGCTGGGGAGGGACTTTTCAGACTATCAGGGAGTGATAGGACTAGGGGGAATGGGATGAAGCTGGAGGTGGGGAGATTCAGGCTGGATATGAGGAGGAAGTTCTTCACCGTGAGGGTGGTGAAGGCCTGGAATGGGTTGTCCAGGGAGGTGGTTGAGGCCCCGTCCCTTGAGGTGTTTAAGACCAGGCTGGACGAGGCTCTGTCCAGCCTGATCTAGGGTAGAGTGTCCCTGCCCATGGCAGGGGGGTTGGAACTAGATGATCCTTGTGGTCCCTTCCAACCCTAACTGAAACTATGAAACTATGAAACTAAGCTTCCACTACAGGTTTTTATCCAGGACTCCAATCAGATCCCTTTAATGACAGAACTTGACTGAGTTCATACAAGCCAGTTCTTCCCCAGCTCATCGACACACAGCCACCTCTCTGGACTCTGTGGCTCAGGTAGTAGGGCAGGAGACTCTGACTGCTGACGGCATGGGTTCGAATCCTCCAGTCGCCAACAGACCCATGCAACAATTCCTTTTCTTAGCTGCTTACCTGTTCACTCAAGGCCCTTCCTGCCTCACAAAGACACAAGCCGTCCAGCCCACAGCACACAGCAGCACACACTGCACCCAGCCTCAACCCACACCACACACAGACTCAACTAACACAACCCAAACTTCAAACTCCACTCTACAATCTACCAATTCAATTACTTTACACTAGCTTGCTTTTCTTCAAATATCAAAAACATTCAGCCAGAGCGTTCAGCAACTCTCTCTTTCTTAAAGACACAGCCTCAACGGTCACACTAGGCAAGGCCTCAGCATACTTTCAGCACATCCACACACATTCAAAGGGCTGCTCACACATCCAGGAATTTTAAACACCACCCAGGAATCACCCCCACAGCAGCAGCAGCAGCAGCAGCAGCAGCAGCAGCAGCAGCGCAGCCGCCGCCATTTCAGAGGGTTTGTTTCCTCAGCCAATACTGACTGGTAAACCTTCTATTTACCACCTAAGCAGCAGCTATCTGAACAGACATGCTGGGGCAAGGAAGCAATTTCATCGGCCTTCTCTCCCAGGATGGAGGACCAGAGCCCCACGGAGGCCAAGAGGCCATCATTGCTCAATCGCCCCGTGAGCGTTTCTGCCGCGCTGCAAACCTTGGCACGCCTGGGCCAGGGAACGCTGCTGTCTGCAGCCACTCCAGACGCCGGCGTTACGTGGCTAAGCCTTGTCTTCTCTTCTCATAGTTAGTGTGGAACTGGGCAAGCATTTGACGAGAAAGGAAAAGCAACAAGGCCTACTTCTTTCCCCTGCACGGCAAAGCAACTGAAGAGGGGGCAGATGTTTGAAAGGAGACTGAAGGAAACAGTGTGCAGAAGGCAGACAAAAGGGACGGGGAAAATAACAAAGATTGAAATGCTGCAAAGTACAAAGATTACTAATAGTATTAAGCAGGAACTGGGAAGCCTACAGGAGTTGTGGGCTTTCTATGACAAAGTATTCCTGTTCTTTTTTGCAGTGAGGACTTTGGTTTCCAACAGCTCCACATCCGGACCCCAAAGCATCCCGCTCCTGTCAGGCTCGGAGACGTCCTTTGTAACACTCTAAAGCCCTTGAGGTGCACCCAGCTTACCTTTAGATGCAGGTGGAGACGAAGCTGGGGCGTCCCAGGGCCAAATCACTGTCCTTCTGCAAGCTCTCTATAAACAGCACAGCTGGAACAGCTCTGCTGGAACACCTCACACTCACACTTCCCCAGGGCTTTCCCTCCCCTCCAAGACCATTCAGGCATTTCAAACATGCAGCTCTGCAAGCAGCCTTTGTGGGAGGCTGCCCCCACCCTCCCTCACTGCTCCTCTGCTGCATCCTCGCCCACCCCCACGTGGCATCACAGAAGGAAAGACAGAGACAGCTGAGGGGCTACACTCCTGTTCTTTTTAGCACCCCGAGCCGGGGACAGCCTTCTGGGTAAGGTTTGCACCTTCAGCAAATGGCTGAGCTTTCTCTCATCCATTAAACCCTTCGGTTGTTTCAGTTTTCTGAGCCTGTGTCGGTACAAGTCCTCATCAGGGCACTGCAAACAGAGAGACAAACCTTTCTTCTGTCCAAGAGATCCCGGAAGAGGATGGCTGAGCAGACACTTCTAAAGAGAGTAACTCACCTATACCTCACATTTGTCCCAAGTTTGCAACAACAACACACTCTGTGAACAACAGAGTGGTGCTCCTGCGGTGGTCACCAGCTTATAAGCTACAGCAGAAATAAAACCTTTTTATGACAGAAGCACTGGCAAAATTTTACAGACAGTAACAGCAGACAAAAGTGCTGTGGTTGAGCTAAAATGCTCCCCAAAGGATCCCCCCCCTGTGTTTAGGAGGGTTAAAAGGGCAAAGAAAGCCCACAACAGATGCTTAAGCCTAGAAAAAAGCCAGGATGCCATGCAAGGGAAGGAGAAGTTTCTCCATTTGAAAATATGATGTAAAGCTTTGGAGAGTTTGATTTGAGTCTGCCCCCTCCCAGCATTGCCTGGCACATGGACTAACTGAAAACTGGTACTTAGTGTCCCTGCTGAATACTGCTTCCATACCACGTAAAATTTCCATCCCACTCTTTAAAGCACTGAGGCATCATGTAAGAGTAACAGAAAAAAATTATTGTCCCCCAAAGAATTTATTTAATAGTTTTGTGGAATTTTGTGATTAATAAAATTATTCATATATTTATTAATCGCTCCGCATATTGAACATTAACATATCCTGTTATAGACCACAGGAGCGCCGCAGCAGACACCCTGGGCAATGGAGCTGGGCATGCAAAGCAGCGGCCAGAGCGGCTGCACGACCCTGCTTACAGGGGGCTGCAGCCGCCGCTGGCATTTCCAAGCGCCCGGGAGGCCAGGGCACTGACCGGGCCCTGACTTACAGGCCGGCCCTGCTCCCAAAAGGCCCACGGAGGCTCCTTCTCTCCGCTTCAGGGGCATCCTGACCCACACCCCGCTAGCCGGGGTGGGCTCCCCACACAGGCTGCCAGCTGAGCGCAAAGGCGCTCGGACCCGGCCCTCTTACGGGCGGGTCGAAAACCAGGGAGTTGAGAGCTTGGCCTGGCCCCGCAGCTACAGGAAGACAGCAGCCAGGCAGCGGGGCAGCACGGCCAAAGGCCGGGGGGCTGTGGGCCTAGCCCCGAAGACGGGGCTGGGATGGGGAAACACGCTAAGCTAAGCCCCACACACTCTGGCCCCATGCCTCTGAAAGGCCGGGGCCAGATCTACCCCACCCCCGATTACAGGGGGCGGCCCTCTTGAACCTCACGCCGGGCACTGGCAACACTCTTCCCTGCCTACAGGGCGGTCGCTCTCGGGCCCGGCACTCCCAGAAAGCCCCACGGAGAGCCACAGGCTCTGGCCGCGCCCACTTACGGGCCGGCCCGCCTGGCTGCAGCACCACACCACCTCTTCGGAGCCCAGGGACTGACCTCGACCCTCTAAGGGTTTGTTCCTGGTAGCTGCCTAAAGCAGCCGCCCCAGCCCTGCTTACAGGGACCTGGGGCTGCTGCTGGGGACAGAAGGGGACAGAAGCTCCACAAATCTTCACACAGGCCCAAGTACAGGGCTTAATCTGACAGGGTGCCAAGAGAACAGGCTGCCATGAAGGCAGAGACCCAGGCCCTGAACTACAGGTGGGTCACCTTGCCGCAGGACGAACTGAGGGGCTTCGCTGTGTCCATCCAATAAAAGGAGGGGCAAGCCGAGCTCCCACCCCGCTCGGGGCCTCCAAGGAGACTGCCCGCTAAGCGCCAGCCCCTCTTTCCCTCCTGGGAAGCCAAGCTAAGCTACAGCCTGGCTAAGGGACCTAAAGGACAAGCAGGCTCAGGCACACAGAGACAGAGGGGCCACACACACACAGCCCTTCACAGGAGAGGGAGCAAGCTGGGCAGCCACTGGTGGGGCAGGCATCCTTACCCCTGAGCAGGAGAGCAGAGGGTCAGACCTGGCCCCCCCGGGGATGGTGCAGGCAGAGGGGCCTCAGGATGCCAAACGCTGTGACACGCCCGAGTACAGGGGGTCACGCCGGCCAGGCCGCCAGCAGCCAAGAAGCTGCTGGGGCTCTCTAAAGGGCCCTCCCCTGCTTACAGGGGGGCTGGGGTCCAGGGAGCTACACTTCCCCCATACGGGTGGAGACGCCGGCTCGTCCCCTCCTTACAGGGTTGCCAGTCTCCGTTGCAGCCAAGGAGCTAGGAGGCAAAAGGCCAAACACAGCAAAAGCAAAGACCGAGCCCTGCTTACAGGGAGGTCGCCCAGCACAAAGCAATCAGGGCACCTAACGGTGCTGGCAAAGATCTTGTGTTACCACAGCAAATTCAGAGGGAGGTCTCATTGCCCAGGGCGCCTTTCTCCCGTCCTGCTCTTCAGCCGACGCTGCCTCTTGCCTCGACGCATCTTCCCTCGCCCAATCTTGCCTCGCCGCTCACAGCGGGCCTCTTCTTCCTTCTGTGCCAGCTGACTGCCAAGGAAGGAGGACGGAGTCAGGCCTCAGTCGCGCCAGTCCCTCCCCGCCCGAGGGAAAGAGGGATGCCTCCAGCCCCGCAGGCAGCTCCCCATGGGCACCCCGGCCAGCTACCCGCCCGCAGACACCCCCAGCTCTGCAAAGTCTTCCGCTTCCGCTCGACTCACCAAGCCGCACACGGCAGACTTCCGGTCGGGACTGCAGACGGCCGCCGCAGCAGACACCTGGGCAATGGAGCTGGGCATGCAAAGCAGCGGCCAGAGCGGCTGCACGACCCTGCTTACAGGGGGCTGCAGCCGCCGCTGGCATTTCCAAGCGCCCGGGAGGCCAGGGCACTGACGGGCCCTGACTTACAGGCCGGCCCTGCTCCCAAAAGGCCCACGGAGGCTCTTCTCTCCGCTTCAGGGGCATCCTGACCCACAACCGCTAGCCGGGGTGGGCTCCCCACACAGGCTGCCAGCTGAGCGCAAAGGCGCTCGGACCCCGGCCCCTCTTACGGGCGAGGGTCGAAACCCAGGGAGTTGAGAGCTTGGCTGGCCCCGCAGCTACAGGAAGACAGCAGCCAGGCAGCGGGGCAGCACGGCCAAAGGACGGGGGGCTGTGGCCCTAGCCCGAAGACGGGCTGGGATGGGGAAACACGCTAAGCTAAGCCCCACACACTCCTGGCCCATGCCTCTGAAGGCCGGGGCCAGATCTACCCCCACCCCGATTACAGGGGGGGGTCCTCTTGAACCTCCGCCGGGCACTGGCAACACTCTTCCCTGCCTACAGGGCGGTCGCTCTCGGCCCGGCACTCCCAGAAAGCCCCACGGAGAGCCACAGGCTGGCCTGCGCCCATACGGGCCGGCCCGCCTGGCTGCAGCACCACACACCTCTTCAGGAGCCCGGGACTGACCTCGACCCTCTAAGGGTTTGTTCCTGGTAGCTGCCTAAAGCAGCCGCCCAGCTGCTTACAGGGACCTTGGGCTGCTGCTGGGGACAGGAGGGGACAGAAGGGGACAGAAGCTCCACAACTCTTCACACAGGCCCCAGTACAGGGCTGTAATCTGACAGGGGCCAAGAGAACAGGCTGCCATGAAGGCAGAGACCCAGGCCTGAACTACAGGTGGGTCACCTTGCCGCAGGACGACTGAGCGGCTTCGCTGTGTCCTCCAATAAAAGGAGGGGCAAGCCGAGCTACCACCGCTCGAGGCCTCCAAGGAGACTGCCGCTAAAGCCAGCCAGACCCTCTTCCCTCCTGGGAAGCCTAAGCTAAGCTACAGCCTTGGCTAAGGGACCTAAAGGACAAGCAGGCTCAGGGCACACAGAGACCAGAGGGGCACAACACACACACAGCCCTTCCCAGGAGAGGGAGCAAGCTATGGGCAGACCACTGGTGGGGCCGGCATCCCTTACCCCTGAGCAGGAGAGCAGAGGGTCAGACCTGGCCCCCACGGGGATGCGTGCAGGCAGAGGGGCCTCAGGATGCACAAACGCTGTGACACGCCCCGAGTAAAGGGGGTCACGCGGCCAGGACGCCAGCAGCCAAGAAGCTGCTGGGGGCTCTCTAAAGGGCCCTCCCTGCTTTAAGGGGGGGCTGGGGTCCAGGGAGCTACACTTCCCATACGGGTGGAGACGCCGGCTCGTCCCCCCTTACAGGGTTGCCAGTCCCGTGCAGCCAAGGAGCTAGGAGGGCAAAAGGCCAAACACAGCAAAGCAAAGACCGAGCCCGCTTACAGGGAGTCGCACCAGCACAAAGCCAATCAGGGCACCCTAACGGTGCTGGCAAAGATCTTGTGTTACCACAGCCAAATTCAGAGGGAGGTCTCATTGCCCAGGGCGCCTTTCTCCGTCCTCCTCTTCAGCCGGGCACGAGCCTCCTTTGCCTCGACGCCTCTTCCCTCGCCCCAATTGCCTCGCCGCTCCACAGCGGGCCTCTTCTTCCTTCGTGGCCACTGCTGCCAAGGAAGGAGGACAGAGTCAGGCCTCAGTGCGCCAGTCCATCCCCGCCGAGGGAAAGAGGGATGCCTCCAGCCCCGCAGGCAGTCCCCATGGGCACCCCCCGGCCAGCTACCCGCCCGCAGACACCCCAGCTCTGCAAAGTATTCCCGCTTCCGCTCGACTCACAAAAGCGCACACGGCAGACTTCCGGTCGGGACTGCAGACGGCCGCCGCAGCAGACACCCTGGGCAATGGAGCTGGCATGCAAAGCAGCGGCCAGAGCGGCTGCACGACCTGCTTACAGGGGGGCTGCAGCCGCCGCTGGCATTTCAAGCGCCCGGGAGGCCAGGCACTGACCGGGCCCTGACTTACAGGCCAGCCCTGCCCAAAAGGCCCACGGAGGCTCCTTTCTCCGCTTCAGGGGCATCCTGACCCACACCCGCTAGCCGGGGTGGGCTCCCACACAGGCTGGCCAGCTGAGCGCAAAGGCGCTCGGACCCCGGCCCTCTTACGGGCGGGTCGAACCCAGGAGTTGAGAGCTTGGCCTGGCCCCGCAGCACAGGAAGACAGCAGCCAGGCAGCGGGCAGCACGGCCA